>JADRCH010000062.1:2181495-2216495 GCA_019843965.1 Rhynchomys soricoides
AGGAGGGAGAAGAGGAGGGGAGGAGGGAGAGGAGGGAGAGGAGGAGGAGGGGAGGAGGGAGAGGAGAAAGAAGAGGGGAAGGAGGAGGGAGAGGAGGGGAGGAGGGGAGGAGGAGGAGGGGGAAGAGGAGGAAAAGGAAAAAGAAAAACCTGATTTTCACCAGGCAAATATTAACAGTAGCTATAGTTCTCCAATAATTTTCCATCGTCACAACAAAATTCCTGAGCTAAATTGTCTTAAAGGCAGATTATTTGAGGTCACAGTTCCTAGGCCTGTGATAGGGGAGAGAGATCACAGCAGAAGGGGAGAGCTGAGGAGTGCAACTCTGTGGCAAGCACGAACATGACAAAGAGGGCGGAGTGGGAGGAAGGAACACACAGACCCTTGCTCAGTTGTTCTAACTAGCTTTCTTCTTTTTTATACTGTTCAGGGTCCCCTGCCTAGGGAAGAGCACCACCCACACTAGGCTGGGTCTTCCTACACACATTGATAATTAGGATGATCCCCCACAGACAGGCCCAAAGGCCAAGATGATCTGATTGATTTCTCATTAGGACTCTCTTCCCAGGAGATTCTAGGGGAGGGAAGAGAGGAGGAAGGTGGGGGAGAAAGGGAAGGCGGGAGAAGGGAGGAGGAGAGAAAGGGGAGGAGGACAGAAAAAAGGAAAGGGAACGAATGGGAGAAGGAGAGAGAGGACCCCCAAAGACATGTATCCTTCAAGGATATGGTAGCTATGAATGGATAGTGGGATTCTGACAAATCCTTGTTTTCTGTATATTTGTCTTTATTTTCTGATTTTGAAACACTAAGCAAGTTCCAGTGGCCACAGCCTGGAGCCTGTCTGCTGCCCCTGGCATAGGACAGAAGCCAAACAAGATGCAGCTAATGTCTTCCGTAACTGCAGCATCCTGTGATCCAACAACCTCGCATCACTCCCCGCACAGCTGCCTGATATACTGCTTCCTTCAGACCCAGAGTTAGGCAGCTGTCCTGTATGTCAAGCCTAGGAGGCCTCAGAAGTCAGCTGTTTGCTTCCTTCCAGAAGGTCTGTTCCTCAGGCCACCTCATGACCAGTATCTTTTTCTAGGGAGGAAATGTATGAGCTGTCTTTGCCCTGGACGTGCAGAGGGAGGGGCTATTGACTGTGACCAACCAAAAGCAGTGAGGTCTAGCTTCTGGGAGCCAAGGAGAGTGATTTTTAGATAAAAGCCTACTCAACAGAATTCTGCAAGCAATAAATTAATCAAGGAATAACATTTGAAAACATTTTCCTAAAATTCTCAGTAAGTAAAAAGCCACACGGGGATCATCTAAATCTTATAAAACT
The DNA here is from genome assembly GCA_019843965.1 of Rhynchomys soricoides. Lineage (NCBI taxonomy): Eukaryota > Metazoa > Chordata > Mammalia > Rodentia > Muridae > Rhynchomys > Rhynchomys soricoides. The sequence continues at coordinate 2,182,823 of JADRCH010000062.1, forward strand.
GTCATTAAAAAAAAAAAAATGCTTCCACAAAAATATAAATCTTGGTAGCCAAGGTCTGACTTCTCTTACAAGAAATCTGTTAACAAAAGCTGCTGTCTGAAATAAGGCATCTTGTTGATCTATAGTTTCTTCGCCCTCCCTACTGCGTGAGCTCTGCCCTAGTTTCATTTCTGTTACTGTGACAAACATCCTGACCAAAAGTAACTCAGGGAAGAAGAGGTTTATTCAGTTTATTCCAGGTCACAACCTACCCTTGAGGGAAGCCAAAGAAGCTTAAAGCTCCATGTTCACAGTCGAGAGCAGAGAGAATAAACATGCAGAGACTTGCTTGGTTGTTCTAACTAGCTTTCTTATTTCTTATACTGTTCAGGACCCTGCCTAGGGAATGGTGACACCTACAATGGACTGGGTCTTCCTACACAAATTAATAATCAGGATGATCCCCTACAGACAGGCCCAAAGGTCAGTATAATCTGACCAATTCCTCATTAGGACTTTCTTCCCATGAGATTGTAGATTGTCAAACTGAGAGTTAAGACTAACCAGCAGTGGCCCTCATCACCGCTTGATGGACTGGTTCTAACTGGTTATTGTTGTTGCTTTGTTTTTTCCTGAGCCCTTGATTTGGTTGTCTCTTATTGTGCTAAAGTTTTGACAGCAACTTATAATTGAAGAACAACTTTAGCGTCCTTAACTTAATCTGTAAGGTGGGCCTGAAAAGAGTTGCTTCGAAGGAAGTAAGGCTTCAGGGAGCCTGGCCCTCACAGTGGCCAGCCTGTCTATTCACCGCTCAACACCGACTCAACGCCACCAACAATCTGGCCTTATTTCCTGCATCTTCCAGTTCTAGACCAGTTCTCAAAATAGAAAGGGAAGCCCAGGAAATCTTATCTAAGGAGAAGAGCTGAGTGTCAGTCTGTGTAACACTCCCATCTAATGCTTTGCAGATGGATGAAATTTAATCTATAGTAAGCTGCTTACTTTTTTTCTGCTCTTGGATCCACTAGTCACTCAATAGCAACAGATACTTATTGGTAAGTGCTGGGAACAAAGGAATGAAGAAAATATAAATGGCTTCTATATTCCTAGAATTTATATGTAGTAGGAAGTGGTGGGGCAACTCTTTAGTTTCTTTTTTTTAAAGATTTATTTATTTATTATATGTAAGTACAATGTAGCTGTCTTCAGACACTTTTTCTTCTCTCCCCGTACCGGCTTGCTCCAGCCCTGCTTGCTGTAGCTGTCTTCAGACACCCTGGAAGAAGGTATCAAATCTCATTGCTGTGAGCCACCATGTGGTTGCTGGGTTTTGAACTCAGGACCTTCAGAAGAGCAGTCAGCGCTCTTACCTGCTGAGCCATCTCTCCAGCCCAACTCTTTAGTTTCTAATCAGAGACAGAGCCTAGCCAAGAGACAGAATCCATGCCTGGCTCCATTACTGGGGCCAAGGACCTATAACTAGGTAGGTCACATGTCCTAGGGATGTACTATTATGAATCTGCTAAGTGGACATAGTACTAAACTGACAGCTAATGACTTAAAACACTACACCCATGGGTTAATTCCTCTCTCCGCCGTCATCAGAAAGGCTTCTTTTACAGTAAATGCAATTAACACAGAGACCCTCGACTGGTCAAAGTGCAGAAGAAGGTAAGACTGTGAAGCGCTCAGCTCTAAGCGGGACTGCTACACTAAGGCCCCTCCTCCCAAGGCTGACGATCATAGTGGAAGAGGGGACAGGACTACAAAAGCCAGAGGCAGCAGATAGCTACGTCCCATAATGTTTTCTGGGACAGCACACTTGCACATATGAACTCAAAGCAATCTTGACAGCATGTTTAAGGGCTGTGTAAGATCAAGCCAGACAAAAACCCAGCGTGGGGAGGGGGCCTTCATAAATCCCACACCTTGCAGAAAGGTTACTGGTAACTGGTTGGTACTGGAGAAGGGGAGCCTGTTTTCTTTTAGGGTGTGGCCCTTGGTAAGTCAACTAAGCTCTAGCATATGGCCTCACACCCCCGAGGATATGAGCAGCACAGATTGGATTCACTGAGTTATTTAAAAAGAAAGAAAAAGAAATGGGGAGTTGGGGGAGGCAGGGCTGGATCTGGGAGGGGCTGGGGTGAACAGGGGTGGGGATGATCCAAACACATCATGTGAAATTCTCAAAGAAGCGAGCCGGGTCTATTCTTTCAAAAATAACAGGATTACAGAGCGTTCTGAATGCAAATGAGAGCCCGGGTGGCAAATCTGCATGTGAATTTACATCTGTCACCATCACACCTGACCTCTGCGCATCAAGCTGGAGTGTTCCCTGGGCCTTGGTTGCTGTTTGCTGTTTTTTAAGTATCAGTTAATGAGTTTGACTTACAATGTTTAAGTGAAATAGGCTTTGGGATACAAATAGGCCCTTCCAAGAGAGAAAATGTACGCAGCGTAAAAGGCGTGTATTAAGATGATCTTTTAAATACATTTTGCTAAACGCATGCACCTGAATGATCGCTTCCCCAGAAAGTTTTTTCTTTCACCTCTATCGAGATTTACTTAATAAGTCACAACTGTATAGAGCCCCTTCCATAAGGCAGTTTGGTACGGATATGTACCTGCACGCATCCACCCATGCTTTGAAGCGCTTCTGGATAAGTCACAACACTGTGACAAAGTGGGATGGACACTTAAAAGAAGGTAAGGTATGTGCTGACTCACAGGTTCAGGCTGCTTAGGCAGAAGCATGATTGAGGAAACCAGGGACTGAGAGGCAGAGAGGGGGAAGGAGTCAGGGACGCATCCACAGTGCTAAAGTCTGTCTACCAGATTGCTTCATAAAGGTTCCGTCCATAGTGCCACAGACAAAGCCACTGGGGAGTACTGGGGATCAAAACTACAGCTCATTGTAAACGTTGGGTGAGTGGTTTCTACACAGCCTTTCAGCACATGCTCGGTGCAGATGCAGCTGTGTAAAGACTAAGGCGGCAACGCTGATCCTATGACAGGCTTCAAATCTGCAGTTAAAGAGACTAGGCCTAAATCTGTTTCCAGGAACTGGGAAATTCCAGGCAAGCTCAGGCCTCAGAAGCTGCCCTGCCGCCTGGCCTGAGGCAAGGACAATGGGTCAGCAGCAGTTTCCAGACCTCCCCAGCAGGTTCCCAGCGCCCACCCTGGTAATGGAATGTCCGTTGAAATGGACCCAACAGATAAGCATAGAGGTCACCTATCCCTGGATTCCCTAACGAGCTTTATTTAAATCAGGCCTGCAAGCTCACTTGGGTGTCTCTCTATCTTGGTAGTGGGAGACTCCAGCATGCTGCAGAATAAAACACTCTGTGTTTACATACTTTCTGAGTCTGGGGTGTCATTCCTCGGCAAGTCATAAACCCTTACAAGGCATGGTTGATTTGCTGGCTCATTGGCTCCACAGTTGCATAATTGCTGCTCTGGAGGGCTGACTGAGTCTCCTTCCTAGTAACCCTTCCCTCATGCCCAGTGGCCTTCACTGTTCTGATTTCTATCATTGTACGTTTTATTTTTCTTCAGTTCGTGGAAGTGAAATCCTGCGGTGTGGCTCTTTAAATAGTCCGCCTCGATGACAAGAGCGTGTTCCTTGCTGCTTCTGTATTAGCACTTTACGTTCATTTTTAACTGCTGAGTAGTATTCCATTACATGACTACACTGAAGTCCATAAGTCCTCTTTCTTGCTGGCGATCAGGTCTCTTCAGATCTCACTACTTAGGAATTAAGTTGATGTACCTACCACTCTTGCATGGTCTTGTGACACACATACAAATTATAGCCTTTGGATAAACACCTGAGAACAGAGGGCCAGGTGCTTAAATGGACACAAAGTGTCCCAACGCTGTTAACGCTACAAAATAGCCACACCTGCACATTATGAAAAATTTGATCGGTTCTTGTCGACATTCATTGCTAAAATTCTTTCCCTGGAGAATACACAATGTCTACCCCTCCTCCTAAGATCCCAGTGAAAAACTGACATGGGATCCGCCCAAGTCCACCCTGGGAAACCAGTGAGTTTGTCAGGGTTCCTTATACAGTGTATCTATATAGTATGGGAGACCCCGTCACACTAGAAAGTCTGCACAAGGGTGGATGACAGCATAGCTGTGACTTCACAGCTGGAGCCCTCATTGCTCTTTTCCAGACTATATCCTCCAGTCTCTCCTGAGGCCATGAGCAGTCAGGGTAGAATTGCATACAACTGGTTGGGGGGAGTGACTGGAGGCTCAGGTGACAGTCCATGACTTTCCAGAACTCTCCTTCAATGAGGGAAGGTCAACAGTCAGCTGGCCCAGCTGTGATGACTTTTTGCAAGTGGGCACAGCTGCACTTGTGGAGATGGTGGCAGTTTGGCTCAGAAGATAGTCCTGAGCAACACTGGCACTGTCAGACCCTCATCCTAGCCATTCTGCTAATATTGTGGCATCTCACCATGATTTGAACTGATATTCCCTGCCACTGACGCTGTGGAATCATTACTGTATCGATGGCCATTCACATATTGGTGACCATTCTTGTATCAGCAGTCATTCATGGTTCTCTTGTGAAGTGCCATTTCTAATATTTTATCTATGTCTCTACTGCATATTTTTTACTTTTGCTATAGATTTGTGGGAATGTTTAACATGTTAAGATACAAATCCTTTCTTAGCTACACTTCCAATCCTGTGCTCATAACTCATGACCTATCTCTTCCTTTATTAATGATTCTTTTGACTTAATGGGCTTTTAAATTCTTGATAGCATCCAATACATCAATGTCTCAGTTTCTCTAGAGAAATAGAAACAATGGAATGAATGTAGACATATTCAAAGGGGATTTATTAAATGGACTTATATGATATGATCCAGGTAGTCCAACCATGGCTGTCTCACACCTGGGAGCTGGGAATTGGTAGTCGTTCAGTCCAAGAAATTTTGGGCTTAGAAATGGCAATGTGAAGTCATGGCCTCCCTTGACAATAAAAAGGAGTAACATTCCGATGTGGACTACAACACGGATGAACCTGAAACATTTTGATAAATCGAAGAATCCGGTCTCAAAGACCATGTATTTTATGATGTCGTCGATGTAAAATGTCCAGAAAAGACAACCCTATTTTTTTTTTTTTTTAAAGTGGAATAAGGTTGACTGTGCAGGCTGCTAAAGGCAGTTTCTGTGGTGAGGAAGTGCTCTTACTCTGCTTGTGGCGACGGAGTCTGAGAATCACTGAGAAGTGTTGAGCTGCACACTCTAAACTGGGGAGCCGTATGCTGTGTTGATTTTCTGTGACTGCTTTCATAAGACAACACAAACCTGCTATCTCAAAGCAACAGCAGAAAGTATTCTCCCATGTTCTGGAGGCTCCAAGTCCAAAGTATGCATCACTGTCCCACAGTCTGGGTGTTGACATGATCAAGCTGCCATGGAGGACAAGCCTTGGTCACCATTCACACTCTTGCATAACCCCATCAGTTCTGTTACCGGATCTTCACGTGTCTCTGCATGCGGCCATTACAAAGCCTTCCGTGTGTGTCACCTCTCCCTCTGCCGCTCTGTAAGGGTGTAGAAGGCCTACTCAGATCATCTCCGCATGTCAAAATGCTAACCTTACACACCTGTAAATCCCTTCCTCTTACAGGACAACCTACGTCTCAGGCCAGCTAACGTAAATGGGAGAAGGGTGCTCTCTTAGCCTTCCATACTACGTGTGAATTAAATCTCAAAAAAGCCCTTTCCCAATTGGCAAAAAAAAAAAAGTGAATAAATAAAAATATACACAAAGACATACCCGTGTTATTAACTCAAAACGTTCAAGAGACAGTGAGAGATGGCAAATGATTTGCCTATAAATTTTGTTATCTTGATTCAAATAAACCAACAATAAAAGGACATTTTAGAGACAAACAAGGAAACCCAACATGGACAGGGTCATAGATAACACTGAGACCTTATTTGCGAGGTGGGAGTGCAGAGGGCGGGGTGCTTAGGTCCTTTCTGCTAGAATGTATGCGGGACCTGATGTCAGTGGTAACCTTTCAGCATTCTGGCAAAGAAGGGAGAACAGGCTGAGTGGAATCTGGAAGTGAGCCGGTGGGTGAGCCAGCGCAGGCAGGGATAGCCAGGCTGGGAAAGGGTGCATCTCTTCATTCTTACAGATTTGAGATAAATACATTTATGGAAACAAGCTTAATTTTCTTTTCTGAATTCTTAAAAAAAGTATATGGAAGCTTTAACCAAATTCAAGATCTTCCCTGATATTTTATATATTTTCTCATCACACAATTCTAGCTTTTAAAAAGCTGGGGGTTTTGTTGTTGTTGTTGTTTTGTTTGGTTTTGTTTTTTTGTTTTTTTGTTTTTTTTGTTTTTGTTTTTGTTTTTTTTTTTTTGACTTTTAGAAATGCACTCAATCTCCCTCTGGTCTCACCCCAAATCTCTTCAATTAACATCATTTTCTGTATGCATGACATAGCCGGGTGGTGAGGCTTTTCCCTAAAGAAATTGATTTTTTTTTTCCCCAAAGAGTAGATAAATGAAGGCTTTCAAAATGTCTCATTTCTAAAAGTACTCCGGGCGCTCGCTCTCTCTCTTTGGCATTTTTAAAACGCTTTCAGAAAGCGCAATCTTGAGATTGAATCAGCCGCTGCACCTGCAGCCCCGGCTTCAAGTGCCCCAGTGTTTAGGAAGAAGCCCTGCACACACGCCCTTTGCATTGCTTTTGTTTCCTAAAGAAAAAGTCAGGTCTACCGCAGTCTTCCTCTAAACGGAAGACCAAAGGCTTGAGGGCCAGCACAGAGCGGGGCAGGGCAGAAGGAGACCCTTGGCCGAGCAGACACCGGCGGGTTAGCATCTATGGCTGCACCAGGCAAAACCTTGGCTCTGAGCGCCTGGAGAGCTGGCGTCGGAGCCTGGGGGTTAGCGGGCTGGGGTGTGTAGCTCCTTCGCAGCACGCTGGTGTGCATTCTTACCAATCCCCAAACCTACCCCGAAAGTGGAACCCACCACCCCGCCCCCGCCGCTGAACCCTTGCTTGTTTTGAATTTGGTCTGGCTCTTTTCTTGTCTATTGGGCCTGTAAACATTTGTAAATGTAAATACGGTTTTCCTGGTGTCAAGCCTAGTAGTGCTCCCTCCACACAGAAACAGCCACCTGTGGCACTTTCTTTTATATTTTTTTGGAGTTTTGGTTCATTTGGTTACATTTTTTTTTTAAATTGTGTATCTGTGTGAGTATGGACATGTCAAGTCCCCTGGTGCTCATACGGAGATCAGGGCACACCTTTCAGCAATCAGTTGACTTTGAGTATCAATGTAGGTATCTCATCTTCTTTTTCTTATGTTACAGGTTATTTTATTTAAGAGAAAAATCAGATTCAACCCAATTAAAGAGAAACAAAAAGATCCATCCTCTTGTAGAAAGGCTTCTGACATCTGATGCTCACCACTGGCCATTAGGGTACCAATAGCGACGACATTCCCGAGACTACCCCCTCACCCCCTACCCCCACCCTCACTCCCCACCCCCGTTAGCGTCTTAGCTCCAGATCTTGAGCATTAGAGGAGGCTAACACTGCAGACTTTAACTGACCAGCTTTGCTTGCATTGCAGATGCTGGGGCCCTCCTTCTTCAGTGGCTTGGTAGTCAGGGGCCTGGTACTGCTCTGAAGAATTCGATCAAATAGACATTGAAGACTTGTCAGTCATCGGCATTAGGAATGCCCAAGCAGCCGCAAAAGTGGTGATGTCATGGGGGTTGGCTGTCAGTGTAGCTTTCTCAAATTAGCCTAAGCTGCTTCAGCGCCACCTTTTCTGGGCCACACAACTTTCTTCGGAGCTTTCAGGGTCAACCTCTAGTGACTTTCTCCTACGAGAAAGTTCCCCCAACGCTCTGAAACCACCACCAGGTGGGAAGAGCAGTTCAGAGGTTTATAACGTCCATTGTCAGCACGGTGGGACTCAGACAGGCACGGTGCTGAATAGCCACTGAGAGTCAGGTCTACATCTGGATCCGAAGGCAGCAGGAAGAGAGCCCTTGTCGTTCTGTTTATTCAAGTTTTAAGTCTCTGTATGTCCCAGTACAGATAGAGATTACCTATCTAAGTGATTCACACAGGTGAATATTTGGACTGTCTCCAGGGTTGGGCAATTCCCAGCAAAGCCACAGTAAACTTGCTCACTCTCAAGTTCTCCTTCCTTGACATACCAAAAGGGGGGGGGGGGGGGGAGAGTGCGCGCATGTTCGTGCAGGGGAACAACCCAAAACAGAACACTCAGAAAAGGTAACACAAAGTCACAGGCGCCCTGCAGACAGAAGCCTCTGCCCCCCCCCCCCCCCCAATCTCTTCCCTCACCCCCTCCCCACAGGCCACCAGAAGCAGCAGCCCAGAATTGAAAACTGTGGAGAAGACTGGAGCCTCAGGACTAGCTCCCAGCCTGACAAAAGGCGTTGTTCGAAAACCACCCAGGCTGCAGAGTAAAGCGTTTTATGAGGGATCTTTCCCTTTCACCTCTGACCTAAAGCCTGAAAGCCCTGCTGGTTCTGCGCATGCCTCTCAGTTTAAAGAGGCCCCTCCCTGGGTTCCCTACAAACCATTCCAAGAGCTGCAGGGCAGAGAGTACAGGTCAAGGGGCTTCAGTAGAAATGAAACCTCCAGGACAGATGTCAGGAAAGAAACTGCTAAAGCTTCCTCTGGGCCCCAGAGTCCTTTGGTCAATATTTTACCATGTGAAAAAGAGACCAAAAGTTGTCTCTCAACGACAGCTTCACCAACAGTCAGACCGTCGCAGGAGCCAATAGACTCCTCACAATCAGAGGGACAGTTAATTCATCTGGGCAGATCTGGGGTAAGCAGGTTTAAATTAATAAGATGTCAGAATGATGGGCTCTTTTGGGACTATGAAATGTGATCCAGTGAGCGTTGAACTAGAGCGAGCTAGCTCCACAGAGCTGGCCTTAAAAAAAAAATATCTTTGAGGGCTGGAAAGATGGCTCAGTGGTTAAGAGCACTGACTGCTTTCCCAGAGCCCTGAGTTCAATTCCCGGCAACCACTTCACAACCATCTGTAATGGGATCCAGTGCCATCTTCTGGATGTGTATGAAGACAAAGCATTCATATACATAAAAAAGATAAATATTTAAAAATGTGTTTGAACTGGGCACATGCCTTTGATCCCAGCACTCAGGAGGCAGAGGCAGTTGAATTTTGAGTTTGAAGTCAACCTAGGCTACATGGTGAAGTTCTCTCTTGGAGAGAGAGAAAAACATGACCATGAAAACAAATGTGTCTGAAGACCTTGAAAACAGTCTACCTTATCAAGCCGATTAAACATTCATTCCCATAGGAAGCATTTACTATTAATTTGGGCTACCAGATATCTTTTCTGCTCAATTAATATTAATTAACTCCTGTTTCAAGTCTGGATATGCTTCCATATGGCATATGACTTCATAATTCCCTTACGACAGGGTTTCACTAGTTTGGAGGAGGATTCTGTGTGGCCTTGATCCGCAGATTCAATTAACCATGAACGGATCGGGGGGTGGGTGCACACCTTTAATTCCAGCACTGAGAGGCTAGGCAAGTCTCTAGAGTCTGAGGGCAGCCTGATCCATATAACCAACAGGACTCGATAGTGAGATCTATCAGAGAAAGAGAGAGAGAGAGAGAGAGAGAGAGAGAGAGAGAGAGAGACAGCGCGCAGAATGACGTGGTTCCTACCCCTGGAACAAAGCCATCAGGGCATGGGCCTCCATGACTGTTGATGGTTGCTGGGTGTGAAGCTTGTTTGTATAAAAAATATATATCACTTCAGGTTCCTCCTTCTGGAAATATTCTCCCGTATCGAGGTAATCGAGGAATGTCCTCTCTGCCAAGGTTAATGATTCCATGAAAAATGAGTCCAGGAGGCAAGGATGTTTCTAATGTCTCAGGAAAATGGTAGAATGCTGTGACCTTCAGGACAGCCCTTGAGGCTATGAAAAAGAACTCTGAAAACATGAGTTCAAAAATATATAGTTTCTCACCTATGCAGAATATAAGAATGCGGGCTGGAGAGATGGCTCGGTGATTAAGGGCACCCACTGCTCTTCCAGAGGTCCTGAGTTCAATTCCCAGCAACCACATGGCAGCTCACAACCTTCTGTAATGGGATCTGGTGTGTCTGAAGACAGCTACAGTGTACTAGTATGCATAAAACAAATAAATCTTTAAAAAAATATAAGAATGCAATATAAATTGTATGAGGTGCTTCACAGACCTAAAAGAACAGAGGCAACTGTACTATGAGCCAGCTTGTCAGAAAGATGCAAAGGCAGGCAGACACAAAGGCAGACGGATTCCTGAGTTCAAATTTAGGCCCAGGCATGGTTGGAATGGTAATCTCAGGATGGGATCCCACCCAGCTAATTTATTGTCTGTGCTTACAAAGGCAGAAAGATCTCTGAACTCACTTGCAATGTTTTTTGTTGTTTTTTTTTTTAAATGTGCTTGCTGACTTTTTCTAAGAATCAGGGGGCTGGAGTCATAGTCAAAAGGAAACCAGCAGTAAATGACTGAATTGATATGTAAATAAAAGACTGGGCCTTGGTCTTCAGAACTGAGCTGTCTGAAAGAGCTTTCTGGAGCTCTCCAGAGAGAACGCTGTCTGGAGCAGAGCACAGGCCATCAGCTTGTACCCCACAATTGACTTTGAGTCATCCCCAGTTCTGCCCTGATCTCAAACACCTCTTCTCCCAGGGACCGCTCTCCAAGCTGAGGCTGTTCTTGGAGAAAAAAGGGGGGAGGGAGAGAGAGGGAGGAAAGAAAGAGAAAGAGAGAATGAATGAATGAATGAATGTGGGAGATGAGTCTATTGACATTGATGCACAAACTTTGCCTTTGCCTCTTATTTCCTAAGCTGATAGAACAGTTATCTGTACGGCATGTATCCTGCATTAGACACCGTGGGCAGTCTAGAGATGATTCAAAGAATGTAGAAAAGCACGCATGGGTTTTAAACAAGCACTACACCCTTGGATATGATGATACTACTGCTGTAAGTACTGAGGTCTTCCCGGGAGGAGAGTCAAAGCCAGCCCAGCCACTTCCTGGAGACTCCTTAGCAAACACTTTGTCACTCCCAGTGCGGTCAGAGTGGAGGTGCCGCTGTCTGCAGACCACTCACTGCTGAACTCATAATTGGTGATTACACGCGGAACGCACAGAATTTCAGAGGCTGCCCTCGGCAGCACTGCCTTCTCTCGGAGCTCATACCAACTCACAGGAGAGAGGAAGAGGGAGAGGGGGAAGGAGCTCAAAGACCCAAGAGGCCCTAGGATTCCCCACTTCTCAGAAGCCTCCAAAAAAGGCAGAAAGGTCTGTACCTTAAGCCATGATTTAGAGAGATAGCATCTCAGAGTTGGCAAGAATTGTGGGTCAGTAACCCACCTCCATCCCATGGCCTGGAGCCCAGTAAGCTGACAAAAGGCAGAGAACCACGGCTAAAACTCTGCAGTCCGGACTCCTGCCCACGTTGGCGATCTGCCTTTCAGAGCAGAACACCTCCCTCCGATGTCAGTGTGCGTTTGAATCCCACTGGGGAGCTTGTGAAGAGGGATTCGGGCTCAGCCAGCCTGCTGAGAGTATAGGGTTTTTGTTCCTTTGTTTAGTACGCTTGGGGACGAAGTCACTGAAAAGCATGCCCTTACGATTCTATTGTCAACTCTCCGCAGTTACAGAAGCATCTAGAAAACAGTCCGTCCTCCACTGCCTGTGCCCTGACCTGATGAAAGCAAGTCCCGCTCCTAGCCTCTTCACTCAGTTTAAGCCCCAGCTCCGCCCGTCTTCTCCACTGGAACCGCCCTGGTTGTTTAGTTTTCTGTCACTGAAACGGAATGCTGCCGACTGTGTCGTATATAAGTCCCAGGTGTAGCTGTGGCCGAGGTTATGTAGCTCATTCTGGAAACTGGATAATCAAAGCATGGTGCACGCAGTCTGGTGATGTCATCTCTCTGCAGCCTGACACAGTGGAGGCATCACAGGGCAGCTAGTGTGGGCTCCCCTTCTCATGCAGCTACTTGTACCCCAGGGCCATCTCTGGGGCTTTGCTCCCATGACCTCATCTAATCCCAATCCCCCCAAATATTAATATATGAATTTGGAAATTACCTTTCCAACATAAGAACTTTTGGGGAGACATATTTAAACCCTGTAACACCAATGTTCCAAATCTTCAAAAAGACGATTTTAAATTATTTTTGCGGTGCTGGGGATAGAACCAAGGACCCTTGGTTTGCTAGGCACATGCCACACCACTAAGCAACCTCACCAGTTTCTTTTTGTCTGTCACTTACCACACACCCATTTTTATTAGATTTGATTTTTGGCTAAAACAGTGGCTTTCAAGGTGTGGAGCCCAGACCACAAGCATTAATAATCCTGAGATCTTGTTTAAAAATGCAAAGGCGGAAGTTACAGAAGCAGACCTGGTAACCTACATTTTAGCAGATCCTCAGGAGGCTCAAGTTTAAGAGTCACCAAGGGCAGATGCTGAGTCAGGAGCATGCCATCCACACACTCCAATCTGTTGACAGCATTTCCCCTAAAGTATAATAATCTACAGAGAGCATTCACTGTATATACCCGGGATATACATAAGCAAGATGGAACCGCGCAGTTTAGCAGCCATGTACAGAATGTCTCTAATGGACCTCAAAGAGAAGATTCTCAGAACCACAGAAACACTCAGATTCATTTCCTCAAACAGGATACCTCCAGCATTCCTGCCCTTGGGGGAGGCTCAGCAGAGCAAGCTCCCTGGAGTCACAAGTACAGTCAGTGTGCACTGCCTTACACTCTCTTCAATGAAAAGATTCCTCTCCCTGGCTCAACGGCTCTGAGTGTGTATGTGTGCATGTGTGTTTGCATATGCACTATGTGTGCATGTATGGCTGCATGCATATGTGTGCATGTGTATGTATGTGCACACATATGCATAGATGTGTGTGCATGTATGTGTGTGTGTACTATGGAACACAGCCCATCTGAAGCCATCTCTATTCTGTAAATAGGCTGGAACCCCATAGGGTCAGTCTATAGCAGCAACCTCGTGCCCCGCTGTGGTAATAGCATACAGATAAACCTAATCACATCCCTGACCCCTCCATGTACTCCCCTTGTTTGTTTGTTTCTCGTGAAAAATAATAAGAGCGCCTCATTAAAATGTTTTCTGTCCCTATTAAGCTTGAGACAACCCTAAGGGAACATTTGCTTCTCCTTCTCACGTATAGTTGTGATTCATCTGTATGCTGTTCCTCATTGTTTGTTGCATTGTTGCCATGGCAACACTTTTCCTTTCAAATACTGAGTAAATCATGGAACCGCACAGACAGTGTGCTCCTGTAGGTGAATTCTTCATTGCCATCCACACAAATCTATATATGAATGCTTAGTTAACATCTACACTAATTTATAGGTGAATGCTTCATTGCCACACAGACAAATCTATAGGTGAATGCTTCATTAACATCCACACAAATCTATAGGTGAATGCTTTTTGCCATTCACACAAATCTATAGGTAAATGCTTTGTTGCCACCCACACAAATCTATAGGTGAATGCTGCATTACCATCCATACAAATGTGTCATCTGTTGTATCCACTTCCTACTTTCTTGACAAAACCAGCTCCATTAAAATCTAATTTTTAAATTTCTTTCAAGGGAATTCAAAAGGCTAGCTCCAAAAAAAATCCAAACTGAAGAAGTTGGGGATTTAAACCTTGAAAAATATTTTCGTTATCCCATGATTCTCCGGGGGAGGGGGGGTACTGATACAGTAAAGATTTTAAAATTCAAGTCTAGAGATCAGGAACTGAAGACTTCTCCAGCTCAGACAGCAGAAACCCTAGCCTCACATCTTTGTGCAATCATGTGATTCTGAAACTCCAGCACTGGATCATCGAACGTCATGACACATTCATATATGTGTCTAATAGCGTCACTCCTCCTGAGCCCCTCTGCGTAGGATGAGCTACCCATCAGTGCCACGTTGTCACCTCTCCCATATCAACCACAGCAATGGCTCCCCAATGTCCCCTATGGACACAAGCATTACCATCTCCCAGCAGTAAAACAATATGTTCTGTGAGGAGTGCTCGGTGAGAGTAGATCTGTAAGACAGCTGTTAAATAATCTTGGCCCAGAGGACTGTGAAAACCGAATGAGATCAAAAATGCATATAAGGGGCTGGAATGCATTGGCTCAGTGTTAAGAGTACCGACTGCTCTTCCAGAGGTCCTGGGTTCAATTCCCAGCAACCACATGGTGGCTCACAACCATCTGTAATGGGTTCCAGTGCCCTCATCTGGTGCTTCTTGTCTCATGACAACTACAGTGTACTCATATACACAAATAAATAATTCTTTTTAAAAAATGCACATAAAACTCGTCACCCAGGGCTTGGGCAGGAGACAGTTAATAACCGAGAGCTTTGTTGGTTGGTGATAAACGTTCATGACAATATTATGGAGCACAAGATGGACCGGGTCATGATGGGGTCTGATGTTTAGCGAAGAACTCCATGGAATACATACCAACACCAGGGAGGACAAGGTTGCTAACAACAGGCATAACCCAGAAAGTGCCTGGCAGAAGGGTCAGATAGCATTCTATAGATCCCCACTCCTTCCCCTCCTCCCTCTCCTCTCTTTTCCTCTCCTTCCCCCCCTCCCTCTCCTTTCCTTGCCCTCTCTCCTGCCATCCCTCCTCTCTCCCTTTTTTTTTTTTTTTTTTTTTCGTAGAAGGATCCCAGTATGTAGCCCAGGCTAGCCTTGAAGTATCGACCTCTTTGCCTTGGCCCTCTCCTCCCCTCTCCCCTACGTTCCCCACCCTCACCCCAACCCCCATGCTAAGATTAGGGAATTACAGGAAACTGCCACTCTGCCCTGCCTCACTAATCCTTCCTTATACCTAAAACCTGCCTGATTGGGTTTTCACAGTGGGGCTAGCTCTGGAGCAGTTTAGCACCCTTTGATGAGTCCTCTATCCCCAAGGGAGGTGTTGGACCCTGTAAGGTGCATAGATTGTCACCAATACAGTGTGGTAGAGCAAGCTGAGTTTGCGGCTTCCGGAGAGAAGAGCACACCAACTGTGCAGCATTGCGTCTAGACTGAGGCAGCAGCACGGGGGATCATGAATATTGAAAGTTTAAGGTTGGTTTTAGAAGGGACTTCTTTGGCTTCCTAGAAAAACACAAAGATAGGCTTTCTCTCTGTGACTACAGCCGGTAAGATAAACGTTTCCGATCTTTGCTTTGTTATGTGTCCTGACTTCTGAGAGTAACTTTATCTCTCTAACTTGCAATGCTGATAAATAAGTGTGCACTGTGCCTTGGAGATGTGTCAACCATTAGGAAAGGCAAACAGGACAAGAAGCCCCCCACACGCTGGGGTATAAAACGGGGCTAGAGGGCTTTAGCTGAAGGCTTCTGCTGTCTTGAAATTTTGACAACTTTTTACCAAAGATGTCTGACATTTTCATCTAAACAACATAACAGCTCGATTACCAATGAATTAAAGGAATAAAGGAAAGCTTCAGGGTAGACCAAGGAGAGAGACTGTGGCCTCAAGTAGAAGTCTCTCTCTCTCTCTCTCTCTCTCTCTCTCTCTCTCTCTCTCACACACACACACACACACACACACACACACACACACACACAACCCTTCAGTCACATTAACCAACAAGTTAGAGTCAATCTGTTGTAGCAAGAGAAGAAAGAAGGGAAGGGAGGGAGGGAAAGGGGGGAAGGGGGAACAGGCTAACAAGGCAAAAAATCTCAGGAATCAAGAGAAATGGAGAAAAGAATCTCAAAAAGTGCTTAAGAGAATAGAGAAGATTCCTTGAGAGCAGACATCGGCAGAACACAGAAGATGAGGAGACATGCTCAGGAAAAAATCAATCCAGATGAAAAGAGACAAATGGTGAACTGTGTGAGCTCCGGGCTTGAAGCCTCAGCAAATCAGAGGAAAAGGGATTGACATGCCCTTTTAAGGTTCATAGCTGTGGTAACTGTCTAGAAATCTTTGTGATGGGTCCTGGGGTTTCTTTCAACTGCTCTGTAAATTTGCCTTGAGCAGTAAATTGCTTTTTCTTAAATAATGATATATTATATATTCCAAAAATCACTGACAATACATTTCAATGTCTCACTAGAAAAAAATTGTAGAGCTGATGAGTATGTTAACTAGATTATTTTAATCATGCTAAATTGTCTAGCCTTATAAAAATAGTTCATTGTGTCCCATAAATGTATGCAGTTGCATTTCCAATAAAAAAGAACAAAATTAAAATTTAAAAGATCCTTTAAAAAAACAATAATTTACTTTCACGTAGATGCCTCTGTGACATCCAAAGAATGCTGTTACCTATTTCTAAAAATAAAATGTTTTTCCATTTATCATGACTCTAGTGTGAGATGTGTGTAAGGGCTGGCAACTGACTGGGTGGCACCTGGTACACAGGTAGCAAAAATCCAAACTGTATGTAGAGGCCATGGGCTGTGTCAGTGTGGACAGAGGAGGTAATGTTTAAAAGACTCTGACAATTTGTGAGTCACTTAGTGTGCCTGTGGAAATAATAACTTCCTGGGGACGAGAAACCACTGGAGAGAAAATGCTGCTCCCCTGTTCTACTGGCTAATGAATTTACCAGAAGGACAAGCACATTACACAGCCCAGGAGTCCACCAGCTGTGCACGTCTTCTTCCAGCTTCTTAGCAGGCAACCAATGGCCACAAGGCTGATAGACATCAGGGACAGGTCAGGAGAACAAGTTCTGGATCTCTGGGACCAACACTGTCACCGATGTCTCCACTCACAAAAGCTCATGTCTGGCACACACAACACAACCCAAAAAAAGCTATGTTATGGCTCCTGAGAAGGCATTAAAGGTGAATGTGCAAGGGAGGACACTACCTACCCTGCAGGGACAAAGGGTCGGATGAGGGGACGGCAGCACTCAGGCGTCTCTGTTAGAAAGAAAACAAATGTTGTTGTTTTCCTGTTTCTTGTTTTTCGAGACAGGATCTGTGTAGCCCTGGCTCTCCTAGAACTCACTCTGTAGACCAGGCTAACCTCAAACTTAGAGGTCTGCCTGCCTCTGCCTCTTGAGTGCTGGGATTACAAGTGTGCACCACCAGCACCACTTGACAGAAAAATAAATTTGTGCAGTTTGACAGAATAATTATCAGCTCCCCAAAAGCAGTGGTTTTTTGTTTTGTTTTTTGGGGGTTTTTTTGTTTTTGCTTATGTTTTTGGTTGGTTTGGGTTGGTTGGTTGGTTGGTTGGTTAGTTGGTTCTTAGTTTGGTTGGTTGGTTGGTTCTTAGTTTATTTGGTTGGTTCTTTGGTTGGTTGGTTGGTTCTTGGTTTGGTTGGTTGGTTGGTTGCTTGCTTGCTTGCTTGTTTGTTCAGGTGGGTTTTCACAATTCTGCACACAGCAAAAAATATAAAATGTGGAAAAAAAAACAAACAAAGAACAGAATGTGGAAGGAAGAGTCTCGCCATCTCTTCAGTCCTGCTACTTACCCCAGTCCGCTAAGATTTGCAGTAATGTCACAGAGAAGTCGGTCCACCCCAGAGTCAAGCTGTAAAATCCACATGCATTTACATGATGCTTCAGGATGGAGTGGCGCTGAGGAAGAGGGCTCTGTACATGTGAGAAGGCTCCTCAAGGAAAGCTCTACACTGACGATCAGAGGCTAGAGGAGCTGTATGTGGGGCGGGGAGCTCTCTGAGTCCTCAAGGGTGCACTTCTGCAAGCCAGTTGGCTGAGCTATGAGTCGCAGTCTGAATCAGCAAAGCGCCAAGGAAATGAACAGACCAGGAACATCATTGCTTGGTTTTTACCTCTGACAAACATATATCGGTATCAATGGAAATTACTAACAGACTCCGTACCACCTCTGCAACTTCTCTGTATATCTAAGATTATCTCACAGAGGGTTTGGTGTTTCTTTTTTAATTCATACTCTGTATTTTTTAATATCCCAGAATTATCTGATAAACGTTCAAAGGAAATGTCTTTCTGCCTCCTGAGCTTACTTTTAGCTTTATCTCTAAAGGCCTCAGAACATTGGTGCTCAGTATAAGATCGCCGGGAGTCTCACGGCAGGCTTCTCGCGGGTGCCATGCTCATCCCCATCTGGCATCTGGCGGCAGATGCAGGAGTGGCCGCAGCAGCTCGCCCTTCTGGGTAACCAAGCCTTTGTGCAGGGCCACTTACAAGTCCAGCTCCGCTGCACAGTGATGAGGGCAGACCAGCCTCGAACTGAAATGGACAGGTAGGGGTGATGCTGTGTTCTGTGATATGTATACTTCGATTTTTAAAAGAAGATTGAGCTGGTAAGGTAGCTCAGTGGTAGAGCACTTACCTAATATGTATGAGGTTTTGGGTTGAATTACATACATGTACACACACACACACACTGACACAAATCTCACTGTCCAGTTCAGTCTCTTTACCCTCCCATCCCACGTCTCCCACCTCTGAACTAATAACATAAAAGTTTTTTCTCGACGGGCAGTGGTGGCGCACGCCTATAATCCCAGAACTTGGGAGGCAGAGGCAGGTGTATTTCTGAGTTTGAGGCCAACCTGGTCTACAGAGTGAGTTCCAGGACAGCCAGGGCTACACAAAGAAGCCCTGTCTCTAAAAAAAAAAAACAAAAAACAAAAAAACAAAAACAAAAACAAAAAACAGTTTTTTCTCTTTCTCAGAAAAAAAAAAAAGTCTGCTCTCAAAAATCTAAAAAACCTGACTAAATGCAGCCTTTCCTAAGGCTCAGAAAGGCTCTGCAGACACTACTTAGTAGCAGAGCCCCAGGAGCCAAGGCTTCTGAGGCCAGATTCTCAGAAACAAGGTTGGTTAAGACTAAGCCGACATAAGCACGCACCAACAAAAGACTACTTTTTAAAAAACAGCTCTAGTCTTCATGGTATTTTGTTTGTTTGTTTTTTATCAAAAAACGAAAAAACTAAAGGAAGGAAAATTCGCATGAAAGGTAAAATAGCCTGAAAAGCTGTCCCCGCCATTCTGGTGTCTCTTCCCCACAAACAGAAGCTCTCAAGTCCCCAACAAAACCCCCAGAGTATGACTGCAGCCTTTCATCTGTCACTCTGTCTATTTTCTGGTCCGTTTATTTCTGCATCCTTGTAGATGGTTTTGTTTGTTCAGCTAAGCCCTGGTTCCAGACGGTCACTGTTTTGGACTAAGCTGTTAAACTGGGTCCAAACAGACCGGACTGAAAATCGGAATGGAGTCACTGGTGCTAAATAGAATTCCTCAGAACCAAACCTAAACTATGGTGTTGCCTGACCTCCTGTGAAACCAGGATAATTGAGATCAGGCCAATTTTCCTGAAAAGACCAAGAGCCATGAGAATGGGGCACTCTGCTTTAATCCCTCTGCAGTTTAACTTCTTTTGAAATACTGTGTGTGTTGTGTGTGTGTGTGTGTATTGTGTGTGTTGTGTGTGTGTGTGTTGTGTGTGTGTGTTGTGTGTGTGTTCGCTCGCAGTTGTGTTTACCTGAGCGTATTAATGTGCACCATGTACACACAGTACCCACAGAAGCCAGAAGGCAACCTTGGATCCCTTGGAATCAGTTCAGACTAACAGCTTTAAACCACTGTAGCATTTTCCTTTGTCAGTTCTTTTTACTCTTTCTGGCACTCTCATAGTGGCTCCTGCTTCTTACCTTCCCTTGTTCCATTTTGGGAGGGATCTGCCTAGTGGCCAAGACTGCAGCTTCCTTCTCAGAGGAGACAGAAGCTGAGCATCCGTTGTCCAGGGTTTATCACCCGTGTGACCTGCTAAGCACCTTGAGGATAAGAGTCCTGAAGAGAAACGAATAGGGGGCATTTAACCATCACAGTGCTTATGAAATGACTCTTGGATGAGATTTAAACCAATTCTATTTCCAGGAAAGTGTGGCTCTTCGAATTGAATCCCAGATGAGTTTGATTAAAGGTGGTTTTGATTGTGCAAGGCTTGGCATTTCTTATCTCACAGAAGAAATGGGTAGTTCAGCTGTCAGCAGGCTGGCGTCTGCCTCTGCTGTGCACCCGTGGTCCTTACGGCAGCCAAGATAGAGAATCAGCCCAGCGAGGTGTCCATCAATGATTATTTTATAAAGAAAACAATGTACATACACATGGTGAACTTTTATTCAGCACAGAGAACAAAATGTTGTCCTTTTCAGCAGAATGGACTGAACTGGAGGCCGGAGAGTTAAAGCAAAATAAACCAGACTCAGAAAGAGAAACAAAATTCTTTTCTCTCACATGCAGAATTTACATTTTAAACAAACACATAGAAAAGAGAGGTTTTAGGAAAGAGAGTGGGGTTGGGAAGAGAGAGGGGACACAAATCAGTCACAAGGTGAGCAATATCAAAGCACAGCAAGTGCACAAATAAAAGTACCCAGATGAAACACCATTATTTTCAACAATTAGTATATGCTAATTTCTAAGAAGTTGCCATGCTGGTGATTCCAACTGTCCAGACTGCAAGTTGGAATAACTGTCCAGAGTGTACCATAAAACCACAAGCTAGCCCAGACGATGGCTGATGTCTTATCAAATACTTGCCTCTGCTACCAGACCGAATAACTTATCTCAAGAAGAAATTTAGCACTTCATGGCTCCTTACTGAGAAAGAAAACATTCTTATCAATTTCCAACCAGCGATATTAGTTTTTCTTGCTGTTTTCTATTTTAATACTTATTATTTTGTGCATATGTGTCCAAATGTATGTTTGTGTACCACATGTTTGCAAATACTGGTGGCGGCCAGAAGGCGGCGTCATAGCCCCTGTAATTGGAGTGCTAGGTGCTTGAGGCTCCTTGTATGGGTGTTGGGGACCAAACCCTGGCGACTCAATAAGTGGTTTTGCCAATTGAGCCATCTCTCCAGCCCCTCACTGGCACTTTTGAAAATGAGTAATGGACATACACTATTGATGATTTAGATTTCACTCCGGCCCTCTCAACAGCTTGCCCGTGGCCATGCAATTAAAGAGAGCCAACATTGGATAAGAAGTCAAGATTTTATTCCAAAATCCATATTTCTTCTTCTAGCTCATTTATAAGCTTGCTTCACCCCAAGCCTCATTAAAAGGCTGTGTCTCTAATGCTATGGGGCTGGATTAAAGCCCAGGTGCGATGTGTGGCATGCCTATCACCTTAAAGCCACAGATTTGCTTTCCTCAGTTTCAGTCCCCAGCTGTCAACTGCTGTCTGAACATACTAAATGGAAAACTCCAGAGATAAGCCATTCATAAATGTAAAAGTAATAATAACGCTAATAAAATACCACGTATGTTGCAGTGTTTTCCCTTTAACGGTGATGTTTGCGTTGGGTCCAGACATATGCATTTTCTCGTATTATGTAAGAATGCTCTGAGTCCTATTGATCTGGAGGTTCTTGCTAAAAAAAAAAAAAAATCAGATGATATTTTCCAGTATGCATCCTCAATGATGAAGTGGCTGATCACAGATTTTTTCCATAGAGCTATGAAGCTGTACAAATACATTAGTATATTTTTTTAACCACTGAACTTTTATTTCTAAGATATAACTTTTTTTTTATAAAAAAAAAATAAACTTTAAAGGCTTTTTTTTTTTTAGTTTCCAAATTTTAATTCTTACATACACGGGATCAAGAAGTCGGCATTTTAAAGCAGCATGTCACAGAATTCTAAGATGATGCTGAAGACTGAGATCACCCACACCCTGCGTGCAGGGTGAACATCAGACATAATGGGGACAGGTGTAAGATCTGTCTGGAAGTAAAGTCTGTGGCACCGTGGAAATAAACTGGCTGCCTCTCGTGTTGGAGCTATGTCAAAGGAGGAGCCATGTTCAAACACAGCTTCAGAGAAAAGCTATGCTCCTGTTTGAGAGGGTAAGTGAGAAGTATAAGCTCTCTGGACTGAGTCATTCAGCAGAGAACCAAGTATCTGCCCTTGGGTAGGTTTAAGTGTGGTACCCACTGCTGTGTCTGGTTCTCCCTGTGCTTGTGAGCAATTAATCTCAATTCTCTGAGTCTCGGTTGACTCCTTTGTTAAACAAAGAATCTACTGCAAAGAATTGTGATTAATGTTAAGTGAAGCACAGTGCAGCCAAAGCCCTGGGTCTCAGATCTAGAGCAGACTGTGCACAGTTGTCACTGCCTCCCCACCCCCACCCCCGTGGATGACCTGTAGGCAGAAATGAATTAGATGTGCACTACAGTTCAAGAATTTGGAGTTCTTGTCCTAATCCCCTGCACACATGTAAATTTCGAGTACCTAGACATGCAAATTACTGAGAAATGAAAAGCAGGCACAAACCCCTCTCCAGAGTACCAGCAGAGATGGACTTGTCTGTTTAGCTAGAGCAATGAGAGATTCACTCAGGAAAGCTTTGTGTTCATCCTAACGTTTTAAATGGCCACCACTGCAAACCCTCATATTCTAGAAACATCTCCTACATCATTAGAAAGTGGCTGTGGCCACTCTCACCAGCACCCCTCCGCAGACACCCAGACAGGAGTTAAGAACCCCCAGACAAAGACACTGACTTGCACCTGTTTGGTTAAGCCTGTAAAATTAGAAACCTAGGCTTTGTAGTGAGTATTGTTTCCTTGGACACAGAAATATGATAAGGCTAATCCTCCATGTAGACAAACCGCGCCCTGAGGTCTCCTAAACTGCTGCATGCTGCTTGCATGCCCTGGAGTGGCAATTCTTAGAAACCAGTTACTCAGCATGAGCGAAACCGATTGTGAAACCAGGCTGTCTGCAAAGGGGATCCGGCTGCTCACCTGCACAGAAGGTGTGGTAGTCTTAGAAGGCAAGGGTTCTGTCTCCGTCTCTGTGTCTGTCTGTCTGTCTGTTTCTCTGTCTCAGTCTGTCTGTGTGTGTGTGTGTGTGTGTGTTGAATGAGAAATATCTTTTTAAATATACACACAAAATATAAAACTGGGTGCCCACAAAGTAAAAAGAGAACTCAACTTGCTTCCAAAGAAGCGAACAAAACAATCGCTCTAGAACAGCCTTCTCTGGGTACCTCCATCCCCAATAACAATCGCGCTTCCTGGGGTCATCTTCTGAGATAGAAACTTTCTCTGGAAGGGGTGGCTGGCCTGAGGCACTTGTGGTTCCAGCTCCTGCCGCCTCCTGCTGTCTGCACCTGGTCTCTCGTGCTGACTTCCTCTGGTCCTGAGGCTGGGACGGGCCTGCCTGGAGAGCCGCGGGCTCCTCCGTCGCTTCCCCCACGCGCCAGCATCATCCTCCAAGGCTCACCCAGCTCCGCTAGTCCCAGCTCTGTAACTGGCGCGCAGGCTCCCGCTCCAGGCCGCCTTAGACACAGGTCCAGCTTGGCCCTCGCTCCATTCCAAATACTGAGTGCCCAGGAGGAGCAAGGAAAAGCTTTAGTAGCTCTTTTAAGGTTCTGCGGTAACCCAACAGAAATGCAAAAGCCAAGCTTTGGGGTGAGGCGGAGCGGTTCACAACGCAAATCGTGTGGCCTTCTGCCAGTGGTACATATCCCAACCTCTGCTGGTGTCTAAGTATTTGCTGTCTGTCAGGACTACATACTGGAAAGAAGAAAGGGGGAGTGGGAGGAAGGGGAAGAAGGGAGGATTGGGTTTCTCTTGTAAGATGAATGAATTTTCTTGGGAACCTCCCCAGAGCCTGACTTCTCAGCAAACAAAACTTTTGAAGTTCGACAGGAGGCTGAGAATAGCTTCTTCTCATGACTTGCTTATGTGCATTCTTGCCCTGGAGCTGGGTAAAGAGAGCTAACCCGATACCTCCATTCCCACAACATTTAGGGGGTTGTTTGTTGTTTGTTTAAAGATCCCCTACTCCCTGCCTCCGAGACAGGGTTTCCCTGTGTAGCCCTGGCTGTCCTGGAACTCACTCTGTAGACCAGGCTGGCCTCGAACTCAGAAATCCGCCTGCCTCTGCCTCCCCAGTGCTGGGATTAAAGGTGTGTGCCACCACAGCCAGGCTTTTGAGGTAGAAACTTTTTCTCTGGAGAGGCTGGGTAGGATGGGGTGCTTGTGACTCCGGGTCAGGATAAAAAAAGACTCTACAGACTGTGACTTGAGACTAACTCTAAAGGGTACAAACACAAGTCCTGGACTTAGAAAGAAGCGTGGGAGCCAAACCTAACTAGCAGGTGGCACAACTCCACATAAACATCCCTGGGCCACACTCTACCACAGCTACAGTGATGATCCTCGAGGGGCCACAGCTACACTGAGTACACTGAGCAACCGGAAGCCCCTCCTTGGTCTTTTATTTTGCTTCTGAGTGGTGTCAGCTGTCTAACAAGCCCCCCACCCCATGCAGAGGGCAGATGCCAGGTCTAGGCAGAGTGTACCGCAAGCACCAGACCACCTCAGTTTAGCTCTGTTAGTGTGTACAGGCAGGAAGCTTCAGGAATGTTAATGCTGTACGTAGCTCTGAGACTGGGAGGGAAAACTGAGGTCAGTAGTGCCAAGCAGAAGCCGGCAGCCCCTTCCTCTCTATGGGTGAAAGGCAGCATTTAAAGTGGCTTCTAGGGACAGAAGGAGACATCTCCACTGAGGTTTTAAGTTTTATAAAGGTTGAGGGCTTCCTTTTAAACGGGTGCCTAGAATTTAAACCTCTTTTTAAATAAGATACAGCCCTATATATCCATTGTTAATCAACAATGATCCAGAAGAGGTGAACTATCTCTTTTAAAGACTGTGTGTGTGTGTGTGTGTGTGTGTGTGTCTAATACAGAGTTTAGCTGATGAGAGTAATTAGAACTTAAATTTTTGGTTTCAACAATTTTTTTGTTTTGTTTTGTTTTGTTCTCATCTGTTGTCTGTTTATAAATTTGCATTCTTGTGTCAGTGGTAGTCTTTAGTCTTTTTGAAGAGACAGTATTTACCTCACCAGAAGCTGTGAAGGAACCTCTTTCCCCAAAATGAAGGCGAGGTTTCTCACAAATCTGTGTGGCATTGAATCCCCAGCACTGGTTCCTGAGACACTTCCCACAAACCCCCTTTGCTGGCCCTTCTTCTCCTGCTTTCCCAGCATCCCTCGGTGCTCTGCCTAAACTGTTTTGTTGTTTGGTTTTTTTTCTTAATTAAGGGGCTGTGTTGAAGCTCGGTTTTAAGGTGTCTACTCTTGCAATTCGCACTTAGTTTTGTTTCCTCAGATTTTGTCAATGTTTAATTCTCACCCTCCGAAATTCATTAGAACACCGCCGCCGTGCGACGCACTCATTAGCTTTTGAAAGTCAGCGCCTGAACGGAGAGGCCTGCTCATCTATGCTTCTGAAAAAAAAGAAATAAGTTTTTAATCTAAGCTCACAAAAGGTTACATCGTAAGTCAGTTGCCAAGCAGGAGAATTGATCAAGTGTGTGAAGGAAACACAAAAATTAGAAGTTCAAAATGAACCATGTTCTGCTCGGGGAAGGGAGCCTATCTCTCTGTGTTAGGGCGACTATGTCATAAATTGCTGCTTCGGTCAGTAGGAGTCCAATTATACTTGAAATGAGGATTAATTACCCTAAAAGCACCAATCGGCTGGGCAAGGATGTGGGGAACAAAGGTGTCCCCTCCTTATCTCCATAGTAAGACTGCACCGCTGTCATCACAGTCGCTGATTGACACAAATCCCTCTTCCCCTCAGTTAATTCAAACAGAACATTTCTTTGGTACTTCAGCTGATGGGATGGTAAATAATTTTCCCGGCTAAAAATTGAAGTGGATTAATTAGAAGCAATTTTTTCTGTTTTGCACAATAAAAAGATGAGTCACGTGGCCAACCAGGCCCACTTCTAGAGCAATCCCCTCCCTCTAATTGCTGCCAGGCTAATGCAGTAGAAGCGAGTCCCAGGAAGTCGAGAAATCCATTTACCCGACCATGACATTTAAGTAGCAAACACAAGTAGTGGATTTTTCCATTACCCTCCGTTTCAGGCCCACCACATTCCACCTGTGACCCTCCTGGGCCGAGGACAATGCACTTACATACAATTTGGTAACTATAATCAAGGTCCACTTCAAAATGTTAGAGAGCAGACTAAAAACATTTTTTAGAAAAGCATAATTGAGTCCATAACCAATTTCACTAATTCATGATAATGTACTGGGGGAAAAATCATTTCATAACGCTCTCGTAAGGCATGTCTTCCTTCCCAAAGGGAGAGAAGCAGGCAGCATCTTTTCTCTGTCACAACAGAGTCCCAGCCATGGGGCTCTTGCTTGGTGAGAGGCTTTCTCCTACTAGAACCACATGAGTTCTCTGAAAATACCATGGACACATTGTCGTATGTTTTATATAAGAAAGAGAAAGAGTCATCTGAATAAATGCATGACGCACACCAGAGAGCCTCGGTGCAGTTCAATGGAACCGATGCAAAAGAACTTAGAGAGTCCTGCCCTGACCTATGGCCTTTGTCTCCTCCCCAGCTCAGGAACAGGGCTGATGGCCCATAGTGTTTGCTGATACAAGAAGGATGCTTGCCAGGTCCTAGACTTTGAGGGTGTTGAGAAGGCCTGAGCAGTGCTTTGAAACGAATCAAAGTCAGTTTTGTTTCATCTTGAGTTCTCAGAGGGTCGCGGGGCCCCTAAAACAGAAACAGTGAAGGAGAATTTAGGCTGTTATCGCCGACTGAGATTTCTGCAATAATTCATCAGTGCCACTTTGAAGCCAAAGCGGTACCTTCCTGTGATGAATTCAGAGGCCAGCCACACACAGCCTCAGCCTCGGTCATGCTACCTTCTGGGCGCACTGTGCAGAACCACGGGGCTAGAGCATGGTCCTTGGAGAATGTGTTGTCTGAACACTAAACATTCTACCTCCTTTCATTTGTTGTTTACTTGCATTGCTGCAGCCAAGGATTGATCTATTCACGATAGTCCTGGCATCAATTCAATAGCCAGATAAAACCAACAGGCTCACAGGTAAGAAAAATACCAACCTAGTTTCCATGTTACTAGTCCTTCTATTGCATGCATGTGCGTGCATGCCTGGGTACATGTGGTGGAGGGCAGAGAGCAGCGGGCAGGTGCTGGTCCGCTCCTTTCTAGCATTTGAGTCTAGGGATCTAACTCATGCCACTGGACTTGGCAGTGGACATCTTTATTCCTGAGGCATTCTGCTGGCCCCACCTTGCCTCTTAAGGATTACAGCTGGCCAGAATAAACACAGCCAGCAGCATTCTTAATATTTTAACAAATGTATTTTTTAAGCAAATAAGTATGTCAGTCTCTGAATGACAAATAAAGAAAGTAAAACTCAAGCATTAAGCCTTCTCTTGATAGAGCTGTGGTTTGAACCGACATCATCCGGCTACTGTGCATTGTTTCTGCAAAATTATTTTTACAAGGCGGGGAACCCATGCTTAGGAAGATTCATATGATTGTGGGTGCATTCTTCCCATTGTAATCCCAGCATTCAGGAGGCAGGGGCAGTCAGATCTCTGTGACTCTGAGGCCAGCCTGGTCTATATTGCAAGTTCCAGACTAGCCAGGGATATACAGTGAGACCTTGACTCCAAAAATAACTTTTTTTTTTACTCAAATGATATATAACTATCAAAAACTTCATCAGTAAAGAAAATGTGGAACGCACACACTGGAATTCAGTTCAATAATAGAAAATGAGTCCCTGTCATTTGTAACAACTAGGGTGGAATCCAAGTCAGATACAGGAAGGTAGCTGCTGAGTGACCTCATTCACACAGAGAACCTGAAAAGATTGCTCTCCCAGGAGCTGAGGGGATGATGCTGGCTCTTAAGGGCCGTGGAGAAGCTGACATACAGGGGTAAGACAGATTCACAGCACGGCGGTACAGGAGGGTGGCCGCAGATGGTGAGAATGTGCCAAGCGTCTCAGACACCTGGTCATCAGGCTTTGACAGCCCTCCTCATACAGAAATGCTGAACATTTAAGGAGATGGAGATGCATACCCTGATTTAGGCGCTGCACAGTATCTGCCCACCTTACCCATAATACACTTTGGTATGAGAAGATAAATTTCATTTAATGTTTGCAAGAAGGGACTAGAGAGATGGCTAGTGGGAGAATGCCTGCTGACACAGGGGCCTGAGTTCAGATCTCCAACACCACATAAAGGCCAGACACAGCAGAGTTCTGTAACATCGGTGGGGTGTTGTGCAGAGACAGGCATATCCTTCAGGCACGGAGTCAGCTTGTTGAGCCAGGTGGTTAACTCTGGACTCAGCAAGAGACTCTGTCTAAAAAATAAGTAAATAAATATGGTGGAAAATCACTGAGGAAGACACCCAACACAGGCGCTCACACACACATACACACACAGGGACACACACACAGACACACATACAGACAGACACATACACACAGCACACACACAGACACACACACATACAGACACGCACACACACACACAGGCGCACACACACACAGCACATACACCCACAGAGACACACACATGCACACAGACACACACACACATACACACACATACAGACACACATATAGACACAGCACACATACACACAGACACACACACAGGCACACACACAGCACACAGCGCACACACACAGAGACACACATACACAGACAGACACACACACACAGACACACAACATAAAAGTTTAAAAGAAAAAAATTGACTCTAGGAAGCATTGTTCTTGACTGCTAATAGTTGACCCTTGCTCTGACTAAGTTAAAGACCCCGCGGAGTAAGGACAGACAGGAAGCCAAGAGGGTAAAGCAAAGAATTTGTGCTGAGGAGATTCCCTGTGAGAACTGAACCGGAGGTGCACCAAAGGTCACAGGTGGGGTCAAACAACAGGCGCTCTTGGTCTCTGGAGAATCAGAGGACGGGGTCCCTGCTAAACCCAGGGTGTTGGAGGAACTCAAGAAGAGAGCAAGACTGATCCACTGGGTAGAAAGTCGAACCACAGAGCGACCAATTTAAACTTCCCCCGGCTGGCTTACAAATAAATTGTAAGGCTCCATGATTCACCCAAGAATAATACCCTGGACTCAAATAGAATGTAAACACAAAGAGTGTTTTATTCTGCAGAAGTCCAGCATGCTGGGGTCTCCAATTACCAAGACGGAGAGGCACCCAAGTGAGCTTGCGGCCTGATTTAAAGCACATTGGGGAATTCCAGGGTAGGTGAACTCTATGTTAATCTGTTGGGTCCATCTCTATGGACATTCCATTACCGGGGTGTGGGGGCTAGAAACTTGCTGGGGAGGTCTGGAAACTGCTGCTGACCCATTGTCCTTGCCTCAAGCCAGGTGGTGGGGCCTGGAATTTCCCAGTTCTGGGAAACAGAGATTTAGGCCTAGTCTCCTTAACTGCCAATTTGAAGACTGTCATGGAATCAGCCTAGTCTTCTCAAAAGGAGACATAGACCATGGTTATTTTATTTGGCCTTGACAATAACTGGGGGGTAACCTCTAATCTACTTTTCTAACTGCTGGCCTGGCTACCTCCCCAGCGGTGTACCCCAGATACTTGCTGTTTGCCAAATGACTTGCAATTTTTCATCTGCTGTGTGTGCGTCTTCCATAGAGAACAGAAAAATGGCTGCATGCAAGGGCCGTGCAAGCCTTTGAAGACTAAAAAGAGTACATTGTCCCTTCAAATGAGACCAACTCTTACCCTCTGAAAAAGTAGCCATGCCACCTGAAACACCCATGATTTCATTAAGGTGCGTTGTTCCCACTAGACAGCTGTTAGAGGGGATAGCTCTGGTTCTATTAAATGTAATTTTTCCAGAGTAAGACGATACCCAACTGGAGCCTCGGAGAGAGAGTAAATGAGCCGACAAGAAGGGCTCAAATTACAGAAGAAAAGAGGGAACAGCATGGAGAGGTCAGGAGAGGAAGGCAAGACGGCATGCAGGCCAACGGTGCCTTGAGTCTACAGAAACCCACTGTGGACTTACAGGAGCACCAAGCTATTCGCTGTGCTTCCTGCGTACCAGGCTCCTGGTTGTGGAGCCATAGCGGGGATCCTACAGACCCTTGAGAAATAAGTCCCACGGATCATCCAGATCCCAGAAGGCCCCTGACATCCAGCTCTGTGGTAATTATGAATGAAAACACAATGCATAGTTACTCCTAAGATACTGTTACTACTGTCCTCTCAGACTTTGATTGGCCTCAGGTCTTCGCTTTGTCTGTGTCCAGATGCCCAGGACTTTAGGCAGATGCCCAGGGGATTGGGGCAGAAGTGGTCAGATGGGTGGAAGGCAGTTGGGAAGGAGTAGCTTGGAGGCTTCTTTCGTCTTAGCACCGGACACAGACCCCAGCTCTGCGCCTTCCACAGCACACCATCTTAGCATGTCTAGGAAATGGCTGTACTTTAGAGATGATGCAGAGTAAACCCACCTATTTTCTCAGCAGAGCCATGTGCAGGTACAGAATGCCTCTGGTTTTAAATGTTCAGTCACGTAAGTTCACTCAAGCTGCAGCATTTAATTTAGAAGGAAATTGGGTTGGGTCTGAATAATTGAAGGTAAGTGGGGAAGCATTTGAGTAGACCTCAGTAATCTGCCTCATTGTTCCCAGGCCATTAGTGCTCACTCTCAGTGGATACATCGTGACCGCTGGGTGGTCAGCATAGCTTAATGATGCTCACGGAGCCCTTTCCATGGCTGAAAGCTGTTGAGCTGGTTAAAATGGCTTTCCCTCTTCTTCCTCAACCCCAGCTTCTGCCGTCCGTCCGTCCGTCCTCCGGGTCACTTTCAGAACCGGCAATAAAATAAGGTGTTCTGACCCTGTCAGTGGCCTTCACCTGTACGGGTGCACTAGCAGCGAACTTTCACCGCCACCACCACATGTATGGTACAAATGTCTGCTACTTATTATTTCTACATTGAGGCCCCTCCATCTTCAGCAGATTGACTCTCCAACCTCCCTGCAAACCAGCAGGGAACAGTGTAAAAGGTCACCCAGGCAAGCCACAGGAGATTACCTTTCTCTTCTCCCCATACTCCAGTGAGAGAACTCAGTTAATACCCTGACCACACCCAACCACAGGGTTTCAGGTTTCAAGGCTGGTTGGGCATGGAGGAGGAAGTTCTCACTGGACCAAAACTGACTGTGCTTCATCTGAGCATGTGTACGTAGTTGAGAATGAGGGTATGTCTGCAATCTGGTAGTGAGGAAGATTTACCTTAGGCTGAAAATGAGAAAAGATTGGTTGCCTCGCTCCATAAAATCAACTAACAAAGACACCGTTTTGAAGGTTTCAAATATAAGAAACCAGGAAATCATGTATACTTTGGGAAAATTAATATCCAAGTAAGTACTGGTATAGAATGTGAGAGACAGATGTATAAAAGTCTGTGACAGGCCCAGAGGGAGTTCTTCCTTGCCCAAGAAACAGCATGCAAGCAAGCTGATGGCATAGTCCATCAGGTAAGCGAAAGCGGAGGAGGAGGCACTGCCATTGGCAACAAGTGGTTTCCATGGTTACCCAGGGAGTCACCTCATCCTAGCTGAGCAGGAAGGTTTGAAAGCAAGGTAGATGGGGACATTTATGGGCCATACTAGAAGTAGTGTTCTGTCGTAGAATATACACATATATGTATATACTCTAATACTAGAAGCAGTATTAGTAACTTAATTTTTAAAAATCTTATTTTTAATGATGGTTCTTAAAGGCTTTAACCTCCCTGGTAACCCACCACCCAGCAGAGGTAGTGGGAAAGAAAGGATACGGGGAAGTGGACCTGGTTAGAAAGGTTCCCTGGAGCAACTCCTGTCTGCATTGTCTGGAAATCAGCAGTTCAGTTCACAGGTCAGCAGGCAGTGGCAGCTCAATCCACTCGCAAACACCTCACAGATGCACCAGCAGTCCAGTTTGGCAGAGTCGGATGACACGACCTAGCAGAGACAGCCAGGCCTCAGCCTCAGCTCCAGTCAGAAGGGGGGAGCAGCAGGAACACCAGGAGAAGTTCTGGGCTGTGCCTCTCCCAGGGAAGTGAAGATCAGCGAAGACTTGATATCCACCAGTGTTGCACAGCGTAAAGCAAGCCAAGCTCTGTCTCCGTCACTCCGTGGAGTCCTAGTTACACCCTCCAAACACCACGTGTCCTCCACGTGTTCTCCACGTGCCTTGCCTCAGCACGTGCATCCAATCAGCCTGAAAATCAGCCTTGGAAGCGGCAACAAACTGCAGCACACCACCAGAGGTTTTTAGGTGCATTCTCTCTATGGAGTCCCCACAAATGCAGCTCAACTATGTAATGTAAGGCGGACCAATCCATGTGTGTCCTTAGCAAAGAATCCTTCATCACGTGTCCTTCCCCATGCTTGCTTTAGCAGAACACCCTCTCTCCAGTGTCTGCTTCAGGGAAATGTTCCTTCACGAGTCTGCCTGAGCCTTTCACCTGTGTCCACTTTAACAGAAAACCTTCCTTCACGTTTACCCCAGCAAAACACCATCCGACCGACTTTCCAAAGAACCCTTAAGTTTCCACTTCAGGTTTCCTCACCAACAGCTCATGGGGAGATATCCCTCACTTGGGATGAGCATTTTGTGCTGAGAACCACTGACTTCTGGAAGCAGTGATAACCACTCATGCAGAGTACTTCCAAATACCTCCTTTTAAAAAAAATTCAAGTTAGCTTATCCTGGAGTCGGTTTCTATTTTCGTTCTTAC
The DNA here is from genome assembly GCA_019843965.1 of Rhynchomys soricoides. Lineage (NCBI taxonomy): Eukaryota > Metazoa > Chordata > Mammalia > Rodentia > Muridae > Rhynchomys > Rhynchomys soricoides. The sequence continues at coordinate 2,215,492 of JADRCH010000062.1, forward strand.
ATTTGGTTGAGCTTCCTTTTCTCTCCTAGTTTTATGACCTTCTACTGTCGTGTAAGAAAACATGGATCACACAGGAATTTGGGCAGGGGCCATGCTGACCTTTCTTTGTTCCAATTTTACTATTTCTGCTGTAGAAGCAGGCATGAAGATGGGATTTTGTATGAGATTTGGGCACCGGAGAAGGCAGCCACTGTGTGGATCTTGGAATTTACTGAAGTCTTTTCTTCAGCTCTCTCTTCAGGTCTACAAATCATCCATGACAAGGAACACTAGAGCTGATGGGAGCCCATGGTCTCCTGCCCTCCTATCTGTTTGGTTTGGTCACATACTTGAGAGTCGCTCATAGCCTTTGAGACTGGGGCTTGATCGACATAACCTTGGCTGGCTTGGAATTTGCTATAGACCAGGCTGCCCTCAAACTCACAGAGACCTGACTGCCTCGGCCTCCAGATTATTGGGGTTAAAGGCGAGCACCCCTTTACTCGATTTACTTTTGTTTTATCTAAAACTAAATCTTGATCTAATACTTGAAGTGGAAACTTAAGGGTCCTTTGAAAAGTCAGTTGAGTGGTGTTTTGCTGGGGTAAACGTGAAGGAAGGTTTTCTGTTAAAGTGGACACAGGTGAAAGGCTCAGGCAGACTCGTGAAGGAACATTTCGCTGAAGCAGACACCGGAGAGAGGATGTTCTGCTAAAGCAAGCATGGGGAAGGACACGTGATGAAGGATTCTTTGCTAACAGCATGCAAGTATTGGTCCATCTTACATTGCGTAGTTGAGCTGCATTTGTCCAGATGCCATAAAGTAAAACACACCAAAAAACTTCTGGTGGTGTGCTGCAGTTAGTTGTCGCTTCTGCAGCCTCGGGCTGATTGGATGCACGTGCTGAGGCAAGGCACGTGGAGAACACGTGAAGGACACGTGGTGTTTGGAGGGTGTAACTAGGACTCCATGGAGTGACGGAGACAGAGCTTGGCTTGCTGTACAGCTGCTGTGCAACACTGGT
>JADRCH010000062.1:2222554-2236389 GCA_019843965.1 Rhynchomys soricoides
TTCCACATGGGGCTCACAGCTGCGTGTAACTCCAGTTCCAGGAGATCTAATGCCTTCCCCTAACCACCATGGCACACGTATAGTGCACAAACATACATAAAATTAAATAGATATTTTTAAAAAGCAAACAATATGCCTTGTGAATATTTTCCAAAACACTTAAGAAAATATTAACAGGCTGAATCTAGTGATAAATTAAAATAATACCCTGTCTCAAAGCACGAAAAACAATCAACGTGACTCGCCATTACGACACTCTATGGACAGAGCCACATGATCCTATCAAATTACACCACCACTCACTTGACAGCCCAGCCATTCATGGTAAGAATTCTCAGCAGTGTAGACACAGGACAGCGGTGGTTCAGGAGGCAGGCAGAAGCATGGCTGGTGGGTAGACTCGAACTTAAAACTCTCCTGCCTCTTGAGAGCTGATTATAGTTATGTGCCATCAGCCTCTGCTCCTGGCTGTGGACGTCTGGGTTCCAGAACTAATAAATTGTGGTCTAAAGAATGTGGGCTGCTGCCTACTGCTCTTGCAGAGAACCAGACTTTGGATCCCAGCATCCATATGGCAGCCCAATGCCACCTGTAACTCCAGCTCTTGGGGATCAGTTGCTCTCTTCTGACCTCTGGGAGTTCCTGCATGCACATGGTAAATAAACCCACACAGGCACGTGTAATTTTAAAATGTACTTATTTGTATGTATTTGGGGGTTTGCATCATGTGAGGAAGCCAGAAGAGAGCATTGGAACCCTGAGTCTGGGGCTACAGACGGCCGTGAGCTGCCGTGTAGGTACTGGGAAATGAATCCCAGGTCCACTACAAGGATAGCCAAGGCCCTTCACTGCTGAGCCCTATCTCCAACTCCTATATAATTTTTTTTGAAACCTGAAAATATGTATTTAAAGTTCGGGTGTATCTCAGTGGTAAAGCACTTGCCTAGCATATTCAACACACAATACCAGAAAAGAGAGAAACAAATTTATGATTTAAGCACCGAGTCTATAAGTGTTGTTAACCATGTTAGCGGCACGTAGCAGAGATATCTATGTACAAGCCAGCTTCAGCTAATCTGACATCTAAGGCGCCAGCCTGATAGCTTCCTCTTCTAAGAACAAAGCAGAGGTGTCTGAAGTCATTAGAATGGAGGTGACTCAGCCAGACAATCTATTCTATAGATGGTATTCCTCCAACACAACACCACACACCACACACCACATCTTACCTAAAGGGCTCAGTTAACCTTATTTTTAACCACTGAGCCATCTCTCCATTCCCTAAAGGTCTCCGCTAAACCGCTGTCACCCACATTATCAAAATTGTCCCTTAGTTCACGAGGTACGTACAAAGACCATTTAAGCACAAGGAGGTAAGGGATAGGGAATTGGGTTCACCGTAAGCATGAGATCTGCATGAAAGAATATTTAAAAAGGAAACAGGATTTCAATGTGCTCATAAGAACATTCCCAGCCGTTTCTTCTAAGGCCAGGGTTCGTTTAATCTTTCTCTCTAACATACATTACGCTCTCCAGGTATGACAGATTACCTGAACTCTGGGGGGGGGGGGACCATGGCTAAAATACAGAAGGCTTCTCAGAACCCTCAGTTGTGAGTCATTTGGAGATGGGTTTTCTCCCCACAAAAGTAAGCACTTTAGGATGGCATACTCCACTTCACACCTACCCTGACAAGGAAAGAGTCTCAGGTAAATCCTGATGACAGCGCCCAGAGCTGTCCCATGGGCTGCTGCACCTGTGGTAGGTGAGGTCCCCAGCACTGAGTGTTGCACCAAGCCAGCTCAAGGACATAAGGATTATGTTCTGTGGCTGTTTTCTCTCTTTAAACAATGCCCGCCTGCCCGGCTCTGTCCCCCACTCTCTGATTATGTTTTACAACAATGTAACAATAATTTAGTAGCACTATGTTCTGTCACTTCTCCATTAGCAAACACCGGGACCTGCTGAGCAATTATAGAATAAACCCATAATGAAATGCAGTGGAAACTTCTGATTAAATCTTAACATTGTCTTAGAATGGTTCTATTTTAAAATGAGAATTTTCCAGCCGAGTGTTCTAATGAGTTATCAGAATGCATTACACCCCAAAAAACACTGGAGGTGGACGTTGCATATTAGCACCAGTGTGTGGAGACATTGATAGTCAAAATTATGCACTCCACTTGCACGATTGCCCTATAATAGCTCATGAGAACGCAGGAACAATGGGGACAGATACTTGTGAAAGCTCCTATCTTGGTTACTCCTCAGCATGTCAGCCGGACTCACACAAGTCAAACAGGAGTCCACAAGCCTACAAAAGTTTCCTGGCCCCGACGGCACATTCTGCCATTTTCTATTAGACCTATTCACATCCTGTTCTTCTGTCTCTCTCCATTCGCGTATCCTCTTCAGGGCGTTTACTGAAAATCCCTTTGGCGTTAACTGAGGTTAGACCAGAGATCAGCCCTTGCAGGCTCTCTTTTCCTTGGAGGAGAAGGCCACAGTAGGCTCTTCTTTCACCTCAGTGCAGTGAAGGCCTACCTCCTTTTTGATTCTGCTGGAATCAGCTGTAACCTAGTTACTGATGTGACCAGCAGTGTCTGAAGAGGGCCTAATTGGACAGATACTGACAGTTCTATGAAATGCACACAGTCACCAGTGTGGTCCACTTGCTTCGGTGTCCAGGCCCTTTGCTGAGAATTGCATCTCTGTGTTATCTGTGCCGGTCCCCGAAGGACAGCACTGAATCACTGTCTGATTTGGCACAGGGAAGGTAGGGACACTACTGGGTGGCAATCCGTCTTTGGACTGCACAGCAGTCCTCAAAGCTGTTTTAATTTTGATACAAACTTGCTGTTTGGCATTAGCCAGTGTAAACAATATCTCACTTCTTTGTTTCTGTTTGAAACCTATTCTTGCTATGCAGTCCAGACTGGCTCCAATTCATGCTCTTTCCGCCTCGGTTTACTGCGTGCTGGGATTACAGCACTACATTGAACCACCACATCCAGGGTTTACTTCTTATTTTAATTAGTATATTACTAATTTTTACAGAACTTCAGAGACCTCCAGCATTACCAATGTCTAATCCCTAGGATTCACAAATAGCAATGGGAGCCAGCTGTGGGCACAATGTACAATGCTGTCAGGGCAGCCAAAGCAGGCAGCTCGAGTCCCATCACACTTGACCTAGAAAAACCTGCTTTCTCCCTTTCTTTTACTAATTAAGCAATTCATTTTATTTATTTATTTATTTATTTATTTATTTGCTTATTTATTTTTTTTGTAAGCAGGGTCTCTCTGCATAGCCTTGGAACTCACTATGTAGACCAGGCTGGGCCTAAACTCACAGAGATCCAGCTGCCTTTGCCTCCCAGTGCTGGGATTAAAGGTATGTGCCATTGCTCCTGGCTTAAAAAGCTTTCTAAAAATTCAAATATAATTACGTCATGTTCCCCTCACCTTCCTCCCTCCAACCCCTCCCACACACACCTTTGCTTTCTCTCTTTCTCTCTCTCTCTCTCTCTCTCCCATTCATGGCCATGGCCTCTTTTTCTTTGTTGTTATGTATACATATATATTCCTAAATACAGAAGTACAACCTACTCAGTCCATACAATGTTACTTGTACGTGTATGATTTCAGGACTGGTCACATGGTACTGGAGAGCCAATGGGGGCTCTTTCCTGGGGAAAACTATTTCTCTCACTCTCATTCCTTAGTTGCCCTTAGCTCTTTGGGCTTGGGGCCCCGTGAGATGCCCCTTCCATGTTACACGTTTGTTGATGTCTTCTTTGTCCAGGTCTTGCTTAGGCAACATGCTGTAGAGATTTCACAAGTGTGACCTCCCTGACTTTTCTAGGAGACCAGCCAATTTCCTGTTCCTCTGGCTCTTACAAGCTTTCCAGTGTCCCTGAGTCTTGGGAGCAGGAGTTTGTTGGAGTCGGTTGGGGCTGGGCACCTCAATCACATGTTCTCTGCATCTTGATCTGATCTGTTCCAAGAGAAGCTTCTTTGAAGAAGGGTGAGAGCTAAACATGTCTGTGGGTAAAGGGAGAAATCTTTAGAATGCAGTTTGGAGTTATGCTGGTTTGGTAAAGTGATCGTTGTAGGTTTTCCTCAGTTGGCTAGGTTTCCAGTAAAAGAGCATGGTTTTCCTCTTGTCCAGTGGGCCTTAAGTCCAGCTAGAGTGGTGCTGGTCACCCCAGAGGTATGAGTGCTATTGTGCACACACCGTGCTGGTCCTTGTAGTCAGTCATACTTGGGTAGGATGGTTGGTGGCTTCTCTCCTTTGGAAGCTTACAGGATGCCTTCTGGGTTCATGAAAGCTAGACCTCAGGGCTAAAGATTGAGCGTATGTCAAGTCAACTCAGATTCTCCAGGTTCTATGTCCAAAGTACATGGTGTCTTCTGCAATAGGGATTTACTTTCAACCTCTGAGAGGCAACCAAGGGGCAAAGCAATAGTCCATAAACGTTTTGGGATTCTCTTGGACTCTCTTGACTAACATCTAGAAAGGGGCTTCTCGTGCCTGTTATTGGGGTTTTGTGAGATAGACAGACTGTGACTCTTGGGGTGGGAGTGGCATTGTTAGCCCAGGTGGAAATGTTTCATTTAAATTATGTGTGTGTGTGTGTGTGTGTACATTGACTTATATGCATTATATATAATTTTAGGGCTGAAGAGATGGCTCAGCTGTTAAAGGCTAGACTTACACCCAAAAACATATTTTATATATATAGTGGTTTTTCAAGACAGGGTTTCTCTGTGTAGCCCTGGCTGTCCTGAACTCACTCTGTAGACCAGGCTGGCCTTGAACTCAGAAACCCGCCTGCCTCTGCCTCCCAAGTGCTGGGACTAAAGGCTGCGCCACCACTGCCCGGCTCTAACTTTATACAAATGATCCCTTTTGACTTTTGTGAAACCTTATTATTATTTTATCCTCCTCCTTCTCTCACAAAAAGGCAACTCTTATCTGTGGGCCAAGTTTCAATGTCTGAACATGGCGATCACATCGTTTACTGGTCACTGGCATGCGTGCACATACACCACACACGCACACACACACATACACCACACACACAAACACACACATACACACATACACACACACACATACACCACACACGCAAACACACACATACACACACACACACATACACACACACACACTGTCATGGGAGGTATTTATAATCCTCAGAGGCCCACAGAGACGCAGTCAGTCCTCAGGTGTTCCCACTGGGATCTCTCTAGACTGGTCTCCTTTCTTTCCCTTTCTGCCCTCTCTTTCATGCATGGCCCCCTGAGACCATCTCCCAGATGCATTAAATCCTTACTTGTATCCAGGAGTCCTAACTTAAGCCTCCGCCTATAAACAGAGGTTGCCACCAACTAGGAGGCCAATTTCCATAGGCATGTGGGCCACGATTGTTTGTCCACAGAAGTGTTTTTGTCTGAGGCCTCTTGCCCTGGGCAGTAGATAACTGTCTTCCTTCTGAATCTTCATTGTCATTCAGTTGGAACCAGCCTGATAGAGCCAACAAAGATCAGGGGGTTAGTATAAAAGTGTAACCTTCCCGGCCTTGAGCAAGCTAAGCAGACCTTGAACATTTGCAAGGCAGGTCTTATCAACCTGGACAGGGACATCTGCCTTGGCTGCAGTTGCAAGTTCCCATGGGAATTTAGCTGTTTTGGCTGCCTGCGCTGACCTTGCTTGACAACATACTCCAGCTGAAGCAGGGGATGGGTTGTGTGGTTTTTCCTTTATAAATGCAAAGCTTATTATTAAACTTGGAGCCTTGATCAGAACCTTGTCTTGGCTTCATGCTTCTGTTGCCCTCCCCCTTTTCATTTCCAGCCCCCCTTTCAGGTAAACCCTGTCTGACCGTAGGCCGCTGGGTGGCTACAGAAAAGTAGTAGTTGTTTTAAGATAGAGTCTCATGTAGCACAGGCTAGACCTCAAGCTTGCTCTGTAGGAGAGGATGGTTTTAAACTCCTGATCTCCCTGTCTGTGCTCCCCAGCACTGGAATTATACCCATGTTCCACCACTCCTAATTTTTTGCAGTGCTGGGGATCAAAGCCATGCCTCATGTGCTTAGCAAACACGATGAGCCACATTCCTAGGCCTCTAGTAGTTTAAATATATTCTTTCTATTTTGGGCTGATGCAATTTTATTTTGGGACCATGAGAATCTGAAATAATAGGAAATTCCAGGGACGTCATGCCAAATATCTGCCAAAAACATGTTGGTTTTAACTTAGCCCAACCAGGGTGCAAGCCAAGCCTAATAGGCTGCTGCAAGAGACCCTGCTGGAGACCTGAACAGCTTGGCTCTCAGGGGTCACGAAGAAAGAAGACACTAGCATTGCTGCAGTTGAGAATTAATCAAATAAATGCAAGCCCCGTGATTCTGAATATGTCATTTATATCCTCGTGGGGCGAGGCCATTCTAATTTTTCCAGGATGCATTGCAGCGAAGCCTGTACCCTGTGATAGTTTTCATTTCCAGCCACATGGGAATGCCTGGTGACTCCAAGTCCCTGACAGTTGGGGGTGGGGGTAGAAATAGGAGAAGAATGGAAAGAGAGAAAGCTGAAAACCATTTCGTTGATTGGGCTGAATGGAAAATGATCATTTCCAAGAATGTTTCCAGGCTAGTTAGTACAAAGAGATTATCAATCCCTTGAATGTTTAACTCCAAAACTTAGTGCCTAGTAAGAAAATGACAGCACGAGAAAATGATCACCCCGGTGGGATTCCCAAGAAAAGCCATGCAGAGTACAGTAGAAGCTGACAGAAGATAGCTCCTGAGAGCTCAAGGAGAGCCATGCGCCTTCCCTCCAGCTCCTGCCTCCGACTCCCTCAGCCACCGCCCCCACCACTTGTTGAGCCTTTCCACATTTCCTTCCTCGATAGATAGCAGACTGCTCACTCAGCAGTAAAACTACTTACTGATGACTGGTTGGTTATAGTAAACAAATAGATGGTGAAAATGTTCTACTGTTTGTTTGTTTGTTTGTTTGTTTACCATTAACAATGTAATTTGGCCACCAAAATCAGCATTCCATCCAATAGGCATCGCAAGAGCCTGGTGTAGGTGTCCCCGAGTTTCTGTAGATTCCGCCCCCTCCCCAAATCTTTGTGTAAGGCTATTATTGCCAGTGCTCTTGGCTATCTACAGAACTTGATGGTAAGATCCTATTAAAGACACCCCACGTTTGAGTCATGGGAAAATAAGAAACCAAGCTGGTACAGGCTTGGGAACTTCATCTCTTTGGTCTAGCTGGAAGGTGCTATACACTGAAGAGTGGTAAACAGTCTCATCCAGTGAGCTACATGATGCCCCGCCTGTCAGGTACACCCACTGGTGCAATCGAGGCATGAATTGTGTGGGAGTGACTAACTACTTTCTGCTTGGATTTAAGGCCTGCTCTGAGAGACGGAACTCATGGCTGGTATCATTAAGCTGGCCAAGAACCCATAACCTATGACAGAGTAAGTCACAGCCTTAGAGGAGAGCCTATAACTGCTAAGGGGACACAGTGTTAAACCGTCCCTAAGATTATCTTCCTAACCTATGAGTTAAAGATTTATTTATTTATTTATTTTATGAGTGCACTGTCGCTCTCTTACACACACCAGAAGAGGGCATTGGATCCCATTACAGATGGTTGTGAGCCACCGTGTGGTTGCTGGGAATTGAACTCAGGACCTCTGGAAGAGCAGTCAGTGCTCTTAACCACTGAGCCATCTCTCCAGCCACTAACCAATGAGTTGGTGCATCATCTCTCACCCCTCAGCACAGAGGCTTCTTTTTCAAGAGATGGCAATTAATACAGAGACCCACAAATGGTCAACATCAAGAGAGTGGCAGAGTACAGAATGCTCGATCATAACTGGAGTAACCGGATCAAACTGTGTCTCAGTTTTACTATTGCCCTGATAAAAAGCACTAGCCCAAAGCAACCTGGGTAAGGAAAGGGCTTGTTGGACTCATAGTCCATCATCAGGGAAACTGAGGCAGGAACTGACAGAGGCCATGGAGGAGTTCTGCTTATTAAGCTTGTTTTCTTATATTATCCAGAATTATCTGCCTAGGGTTGGTACCACCCTCAGTGCACTGAGCCTTGGACTTTCCAACATCAGTCATTAATCAAGAAAATGCCTACAGACATGCCTACAGGCCAGTGTAACAAAGGCAGCACCCAACCGACTTCATCCCTTCTACGTGACTCTGGTTCGTGTCAAATTAAAAAACCCCGACCACATTCCCCTTCTCACAAGGCTCAGGGATCATCTCAGAAGAGGAGAAAGGACGGTAAAAGTCAGAGGTAGTGATGGCTGCAAAGAACCGTTGTCTTCCAGACATGAAGGGGCTATCGCACACAGGCACTCACAACAGCTGTGATCATATTCAAAGATGGCACAAGGTCAAGCCATTCAAAAATCCAAGTGTGGATCGGGAGGGCATAGTGAAGGACCTCACCTAGCTGAGGAGCCATTGGCAAATGATAGTTGCTAGTGTGGGTGGGCAGAGTCAGTTTTACTCAGAGATGTAGCCCCTGAGAGGCTCCCCATAGTCCTGTAGATGGCTCTCCATCCAACGACACACAGCCAGCACCAAGTGGACTTTGGGTTTGGGGAGAAAGAGGTCATGAGCTTGGAACAACATAGTGTGGAAGAAGGGTCTGAAAGGATGGGAGGGATGGGGCAGGGTTGAATTTGGTAATTTTTTTTTAATATTAAAATTAAATTTAAAAAAATTAAAGAAAGAAACTCATTAAAAAAAAAAATTGAGCGTGGGCCATGGCACTGAACAGAGTTCTCAAAAGAAGAGGCACAAATGAATGGTGTGGTGGTTTGAGTAGGAATCCCCCGCCCCCCCAGGCTCCTGGTTTTGAATCCTTGGTCACCTAGGAGTGGCCCAGTTAGGAGGCGTGGCCCTGTTGGAGGAAGTGTGTCACTGGGGATGGGCTTTGGGGTTCAAATGCTCAAGCCAGGCCTAGTGTCACTCTTCTCCTCCTGTTGCCTTCAGATCCAGATATAGGACTCTCAGCTATCTCCCCAGCGCCATGTCTGCCAGCACAATGCCATGCTCCCCACAAGAATGATAACGGACTGAACCTCTGAACTGTAAGCCAGCCCAGGTAAATGTTGTTAAGAGTTACTGTGGGCCGGGCAGTGGTGGTGCATGCCTTTAATCCCAGCACTTGGGAGGCAGAGGCAGGTGGAGCTCTGAGTTCGATGCCAGCCTGGTCTACAGAGTGAGTTCTAGGACAGCCAGGGCTACACAGAGAAACCCTGTCTTGAAAAACAAAAAAAAACAAACAAACAAACAAAAAAAAGAGTTACCATGGTCATGGTGTCTCTTCACAGTCATAGAACACTGACTAAGACAAACTGCTATTACAATTTTTTTAAAAGAGTGTTCAACATCATTAGCCATCCTTCAAATGCAAATTAAAACTACTTTGTGATTCCACACCATCTCTGTCAGAATGGCTGTCACAAGAAATGATGGTGAAGATGCAGGGAAAGGTGAACACTTGTTCACCATCGGTGGGAGCGAAAGTTGGTTCGGCCATAACGCGTACATAAATCAGTGCGGCCATGACGTGTGTACGTACCAGTGCTGCCATGACGCGTACGTAAATCAGTGAGGCCATGACGTGTACGTAAATCAGTGCGGCCATGATGCATACATAAATCAGTGTGGCAGTTTCTCAAAAAGATTGGGCTTTTACCTAAAGGGTTTACATCCCACTGCAGAGATAATGCGCTCCTCCTCATCCCCGCTGCTTTCCTTTTGATGTGAGGAAATGGAACCAGCCTACAAGTCCACCAGCATGTGAATAGATAATGAAGATGTGCTACATTTACACGATGGAAATTTATCCCGCTGTAAAGAAAACTGAAATTGCCAGGTGGTGGTAATGTACTCCTTTAATCTCAGCATTCTGGAGGCAGAGGCAGGCAGAGCTCTGAGTTTGAGGCCAGCCTGATCTTCAGGATAGCCAGGGCTACACAGAAAAACAGACAAACAAACAAAAAGCCCAACTTCCACCTCCACACCCCCCCCCAAAACAAAACAAAACAACAAAAAAAAAACACTACTGAAATTATAAAATCTGTACACAGGAGAATAGATAGAACTGGAAAGCATTGTACCAGTTTAAGCAACCCAGATTCAGAAAGACAAATGTCTTATAATTCCAGATTTGTGAGCTTATTTTGGAATTTCTGTAGATATCAGGAAACTAATAAAAAGGTCCATGAGATGTGGGGGAGCTGCTTGAAGGGATGGCAGGAGGCACGAGCGAAAAGAAAGTTGATGATGAGGAATGGCAAGGTTTAAAAAGGGAGAGGAGGTGGTGAGAGAAGAGAGCACTGGAAGGGTTAATCAAAGCTAAAGATCCAAGCAGACGCCATGTAGAAGCCTACTTTTTGTGCTGATTATAAATAAAATATTTTAAAAGAGTTTGAATGGGGGTATCCTGCATGGGTAGATAATTCCAATCCCCCCAAAAATATAGGATAAAAAGATAATGGAGTCTGGATGTTCCATGTGAGTGACTGGCCAGAAAAGCGCCAGAGGCTCTGACAAGAGCACAGGCTTTTGTCAGCACTCTGGGTTGCCCACCACAGCTCAGTGGTGAGACCCAATTGCAGAAGACAGCACACATTTTGCTTCAGGACACAAAGAAATCAATCTGGAACTGAACTAAAAGCTTCCTCACTGATGGCTAAAGCTTCTACATTGCTAGAAGATGCCTCAAAGGCAACTGAGGGGAAAGGTCATTCACAGTCTTGCCCAGGGATGGATCTTGGCAGCTATGCCCACTGCTATAACAGTGACATGGCTGTTATGTGGTAACCAACTGCTTTCAGATGGAATTTGAAGCTTGCTCCACGGGAGGGAATTCACACTAGGTACTAGAAATCTGGTCAGAAGCCACCGGCTGGGGAAGGTCATGGCCCTTAGGGAAGAACTTCTTTGGCTAAGTGGACATATACTGCCTTCTAAATATGGGTGTTCAGACCCACACATGAGAGCTGCTTACAGCTTTGACCAGAGAAGCTTCCCTAGGGTACCGAGAATAAATGAGCATTGAGTGCTCAGCCCTCAACAGAGCAGCTAGGTCTTCCTTCCAAGGCTCAGGGAACATTGTGGAAGAGGGGGCAGAAAGTGCATGTCTTAGTTAGGGTTTTACTGCTGTGAGCAGATACCATGACCAAGGCAACTCTTCTAAGGACAACATTTAATTGGGGCTGGCTTACAGGCTCAGAGGTTCAGTCCATTATCGTCAAGGCTGGAACATGGCAGCGTCAAGGCAGGCATGGTGCAGGAGGAGCTGAGAGTTCTACATCTTCCTCTGAAGGCTGCTAGGAGAAGACTGACTTCCAGGGAGCTAAGATGAGGGTCTTAAAAGCCCACACCCACAGTGACACACCTACTCCAACAAGGCCACACCTTCTAATAGTGCCACTCCCTGGGCCAAGTATATACAAACCATCACAGCATGTAAGAACTGAGTGATGGGGAGAAAAGCTAAGAAATGCTCTCTGGACAAGGTACAGCAGCTGCACCCATAAACTCATCACAGCTGTGATGGACAGAATTGGGCCGGGGTAAAGTCTGGACCTGTTTACATTCAATCATGGATAGAGATGGAGCGTATGAGAATCTGACCCCTCCCTTCAGAAGTATAATGTCTCTTGATGGATTCTGGGGAAGAAGAGTTATTATCTTTGGTAATAAAGCCTCTGGTGGGTCCCCTGTGTCCCATTGGATATAGCTCTGTACTCACACACAGACAGTCTTGGTTAACTTGGTGGGTTGAAAAACAAAAATAAAATAAGATAAAATAAAATAAACCAAGGTACTTGTGCTGGCTATTTGTATGTCAATTTGACACCAGCTAGAGTCATCTGAGAGGAAGGAACCCCTTTTAAGAAAATGCCTCCATAAGATCAGACTGCAGCCAAACATGTAGGGCATTTTCCTAATTATTAATTGTTGTGGGAAATATTTAAAAAGGAAAAGTATAGCATGTTCCCGAGCTATGCCCTGCTTCTCTCATCCCTGGCGGGCTGGCCAGCCATGCACTGGTGGGCAATGGCCAATCTGCTTTCATCTCATGGAACTCAGAGCTCCACGATCTCTCCACCCAGCTCACTAGGTTCCCACTGGCGGGTCACTACCACGCCAGCCCCATGCTTCAATACCCCCATGACCTCTGTAGTGCACATCAGGCAAACCCACACTTTGCCACTGTACCTTTCTCTCTGGAACCCAGACAAGCCGCTGTGTGAAGGAAAACACAACACAACCTTAGTTCAGAAACAATGGAAACTCAATCTCTGGGCGCAACAACTAAGACCTAATCTTGTAAACCTTTTCAAAGTCTGATTCCTCTGGTGTTGAATCCTTGCAGATCCGCCATGATACCAGGAGACTCTAGTAGCTACATCTTACCTATCTGCTGTCCCTGTTCCAAAAGGACCCTCCCTCTCTCCTGCCCCTCTCTTCCTCTCTCTCACCTGGAAATCTCTCCTACATGCCCAGTGATTGGCTCTTTTATTCATTAGGGGATTGGTTTACAAGAAGTCACAGCTGTAATTCACTCCTTGTCTGAAGCCCCTCATAGGAGGGCAGAATTAGAATACAAAAAGCCCCAGGGCTCACCACAACATTAATTGATAGGGAAGGGCTCAGTCCATTGTGGGTGGTGCCATCATGGGGCTGGTGGTTCTGGGAACTGTAAGAAATCAGGCTGAACAAGCCAAGAGGAGCAATCCAGTAAGCAGCACCCCTCCATAGCCTCTGTATCGGCTCCTGCTTCCAGGTTTCTGCCCTGTTTGAGTTCCAGTCCTGACTTCCTTTAGTGATGAAATGTGATGTGGAAGTGTAAGCAGAATAAACCCTTCCCTTCCCAAGTTGCTTTGGTCATGATGTTTCTTCTAATCACAGGGACAGAAACTCTTAAGACAGCACCAAGCCGGAAGACCTGAACTCAATCCCAAGTGCCCACGTGATGGAAGGAGAAAATGGAATCTTCCTGTGAGTTGTCTTCTGACCGCCACATGTGCACACCCACATAGGGGGGCACATACATTATAAGTAAATGTAACTTTTAAAAGGAAAAGAAAAAGGGACTGTAAGGGAGCAGACAGGTTGTCAACGGTGAGAAGTACTAAAAGCAGGCAGGAAGTTGCGATCAGATGCAGTGTGTATGTGTGTGTGTGTGTGTGTGTGTGCCCGCATGCGCACACATGCACTTGCTTATGAATTTGTCAGAGAACAGCTTAATTTTAAAAATACATAAAAATAATAACTGTATTAATTGCTGTGGTAGTCACTATGGGCTGGCTACATCAACAGTTATGTCTAACCTTCTGCTTTATGGTTCATTTCTCTTTATAGAGGCTAAAAAAAACTAGATGTTTGCTTTCCTGGCCTTGCTCACAGGCACAGGTAGATGTGTAGTATAGAGAGATATTCTTGTGGGCTTCTGAGAAATGTTTTTGCTTTCTTGATGTGTGTGTGTGTGTGTGTGTGTGTTTTGCTTACCCTGACCCTTCCTTAATGCAACAGCCAACTGATGGCCAGCTGACCAGAACGAGGCAGCCACCATGGTGAGAAGCCAGCTGCTGAAAATAGAAGAGAAAGGTGGTGCTTTTATTTTAGTCTTTGCTAGAGAGTTGAGGGGGTGATGAGAAAGGGAGGAGGGAGAGTGGGAGAAGCATGGCATGAGCAGGAGCTGTGTTCAATGATACATGCATGAAGACATCAGGTGAGCAGAAGCCGTGTTCAATGACACAGATGCATCA
>JADRCH010000062.1:2236789-2283100 GCA_019843965.1 Rhynchomys soricoides
GTACCTTAGTCCCAGCACTCAGCTCAGAGGCAGAGGAATCTCTGTGAGTTCAAGGTCAGCCAAGACTACATAGTCTTTAAGAAAGAAAGATGGAAGGGAGGGAGGGAGGGAGGGAGGAAGAGAGTCATAATAAAACCCACTTTTTAAAACACTAAATGAAAAAATATTAATAACATAATTTAATTAGTCCTTTGGTAATACTAAGCTACTGCTTCAGAATGAGAGTTCACTCCCTCCAGAATCCTATCTACATAGGACAGATAATTTCATCCTTCTTAAAAATTCAAGCTACTCTTTATGGGTATTGTTATGTCCGTATATATTTAAAGCCAAATATAACCCAACTAATTAAAATAAAACAGTGACTACATGCATAGATCCAAATGCTTGCAACTTGATGAAGGATAGGTAATTATTATTCCACTATACAGATTGTATAATTAAGGCCTCCAGAAGTCAAATAACTTCAAATTTGAACACCTGGTGAGTAGCATAGCAAGGATTTGAAACCCAGCACTCAGCCTCCAAATCCCTCACTCTCTGATGCTACATTTACGTATCAATAACAATGCACAGAGAGACATTGGAAACACATGTTCATAGTTGGAAATCCAGGTGAAACATCTATCTCAGAACTAGAAATGC
This sequence comes from Rhynchomys soricoides, assembly GCA_019843965.1. Lineage (NCBI taxonomy): Eukaryota > Metazoa > Chordata > Mammalia > Rodentia > Muridae > Rhynchomys > Rhynchomys soricoides. Next base: position 2,237,435 of record JADRCH010000062.1, read on the forward strand.
CAAGAACAAGATATTCACAGCAAGGAGCCATCTACGTTGAGACAAGAGTTGATGTGTGTTCTCTGAAAGACCTGAACTTCCTATCTGCAAAATTAATTGATGCAGAATTAAATTAATTAAAATTTAATAAAATTTTAAAAAGGCATTGTGGTAGTTTGAGTTTGTTTGGCCCCGGGAGTGGCACTGTTAGAGAGAGTGTGTTACCATGGGGTGGGCTTGGAGACCCTCCTCCTAGCTGCCTGGAAGCCAGTCTTCTCCTATTTGCCTTCAGATGAAGATGTAGAACTCTCAGCTCTGCCTGCACCATGACTGCCTGGATGCCACCATGTTCCCACCTTGATGACAATGGACTGAACCTCTGAACCTGTAAGCCAGCCCCAATTAAATGTTGTCCTTATAAGAGTTGTATTGGTCATGGTGTCTGTTCATAGCAGTAAAACCCTAACTAAGACAGGCATAAATATAGAAACTCTTCCTTAAAGTGGAGACTTTGGGTTCTTTGGAGTCAGTTGTGTTGGATGGTGTTTTGCTGGAGCAAACAGATGAAGGAGTGTTTTCCTGAAGTGGACACAGGTGAAAGACTAAGGCAGACTCGTGAAGGAACGTTTCACTGAAGCAGACACAGGAGAGAGGGTGTTCAGCTAAAGCAAGCACGGGAAAGGACACATGACGAAGGATTCATGCTAACAACACGCATGTATTGGTCCACCTGACATTGCATAGTTGAGGTGCATTTGTCGTGACTCTGAGGACTTGGGCTGATTGGATGCACGTGCTGAGGCAAGGCACGTGGAGGACAAGTGATGTTTGGAGGGTGTAAATAGTGACAGGGAGGGATCTAGACTAGCTGTACAGCTAGCCGTGCAATGCTTGTTGGTCTCACATGTTCGCTGATCTTCACTTTCCTGAGAGAGGCACAGCTGAGAACTTCTCCTGGTGTTCCTGCTGGTCCCTCCTGCTGACTCGAGATGAGGCTGAGGCCTGGCTGTCTCTGCTAAGTAGTACCACTGCTGCTGATTCGTGTTGGTTAATTCGACTCTACAGAACTGGACTGCTGGTGTATCCGTGAAGTGTTTTCGAGTGGATCAAGCTACCACTGCTGACCTGTGAAGGGAACTGCCAATTTCCAGACAACACAGACGGGAGTTGCTCCAGGGAACCTTCCTAAACAGGTCCACTCCCCCACCCCCCATCCTTTCTTTCCCGCTACCTCTCTCGGGTGGTACACTAAAAGGGAGGTTAAAGACCCATCATTAAAAATAAAGAATGAAAAAATTAAAGTTACACTCCGTTGGCCTGAATAATGATTTTTAGTTGATAAAAATGTCTTTACATATCCAAAAATGAATGCAAGTTGTCAATGCCAGCGGTTGAGTTGTGGCTTCACCACAGGAGTGCTGAGATCAGGCTGCTCTCTGGATCCTTACTGCCAGGGAGACTTTTGGCTGCACAGCAGTTAGAGCATGACCTCAATTTCCCAGCAGCTACCAGTTTGCTAGTCTGTGCTGACTGTGGAGAACCTGAAATGAAGTTCCCCAGGCCAGTGACTGCTCAACCACCACCAACCACAGAAGCAGCTAGTCCTTGGGAACAAGAACAGATGCTCTTTACCTTCAAGGCACTGGGAAAGAAGAAAGCAGGAAAGGGTAATTGTTGGCATGGATTCCAAATCACGGAATAATGGAAGCGAGAGCTTACCCTGTCCCAGGCTCTGTGCCAAGCAAGAGCTGCCCAAAACCAATCCATTGCTGGTCTGCATCTACTCTAACAGAATCATAAAGTTCCTGTAGAAAATACTTGGTAACAGTGAAGAAGTCTTGGAGTCTGCTGACTGATGTAGCCAGTTGTTTGGATATTTGCTTTGGTTAGATGCTTCTCATTTTTTTCTTTTCTTTCCAAGTGTACTCGAAGGAAAAATCTAATAAAGGCTAGCTGCTTAATACAGCCAGCTGCAATATCCTCCAGACCATGACGGAACTATAATTCACATGCAGGGCTCACAACCAGGTCATAGGCCAGTCCTGTGGGAAGCAGATCGGCCTGCCAGGATGAAGCAAAAGGCTCTGAGTTTCCTACTGCCCACTGTGACAGGAAGGGATGCATATGGTCCTAGGATGGGAGCAACAGAAGCATTATTGATGTAATACCGCAGTGTTAATGTGTAGCTTCAAGAAAGGAATGGAAGATCAGAGATGTCCACGTACCATCCTGGTGCAGGCTGAGCACATGGTGTGTCTTGCAGATAACTCATTGTTTATAGATGTAAGGTTGTGGCAGTCCTACATCGAGCAAACTCTTGGCACCATTCTTCTGAAACCTGGTGCTCACCCTGTCTCTGGCATGTTTGGGTAACTCTCCCAACACAGATACAGATGTTCTTATTATTGTATGCATCAGGTGATCTGTGTCACCATGGATCTTTGACATTACTACTGTAGTTATTTAGGGACATCACAGATCAGGCCTCTGAAAGACATCAAATGAGCGTTGTGTGCATCTCATCTGCCCGCTATTTCTCTGCCTCCCTTTATCTCTGTGGACGTCTTTTCTACTATTCAAATATGGTCCATTAATAACCCCACAATGACCTCTGAAGTGTTCAAATGAAAGAAAGACTTGCACAAACCTTACTATAAACCAATGCTAGGTGCCAGGCATCACACCTGTAACCCCAACTTCCTGCAAGCTGAGACAGGAAAACTGCTGTTGGTTCAAGTAGGCTAGGCTTCAAAGACATCTCTCAAGGAAAACAAACAAACAAACAAAAAACACTCCACAAAACAAACTACAAATCTATGAATGATTACAATTTAGTGAGCCAGCCCAAAGCCGGGCCTTCTAAGCCTAATATTTAGCCAATTGGTAAATCTGAAGAAAAAGTTCTTGCAGAGAAGTACTGAACCAATGCAAGACCGAAAGCCAGAGGGATAAATGCCAAGCTGCATCTCCATGTCTGAAGTCAGATCTCCAGCTCCTCTCTGCTTTGTTGTCTTTGTTGACTGTAACACACTTCTCTCTCCTGGGCTGGTTTCTACTCCCTGTTAGCAGCTCTCAGCAGGTATCCCAAGGCTCTGGTATCTCCAATATTTCAGGGTCTCCAAGGCAATCCAGGCTTCACCTTCACAGCTTCATGCAATGGCCTCTCTGAACCTCCATGCAGGGACACCCCTGACACAAACTGGTCTCAGCAACTTTCCTTAGTCTCTGAGGGAGAATCTATACCCCCTTTCCTCTATCCTTGACTCTAAAGCCAGAACCACGTGACCAAGACTACCAGGTTCTACTGCTTGCTGGGGCTGGACCATGACCCCCTTGTTCAACTACAGCTCTTTCAGCTTTTTGGTTTCCTTCATTACCTAAGCTTGGCTGCCCTGGAACTTGCTCTGTAGACCAGGCTGACCTTGAACTCAGATCCTCCTCCTGCCTCTACCTCTGGAATGCTGGAATTAAAGGCATGCACCTGAACCTAAGCTGTTCTTTAACTCCTTTGAACTCTGGAGCTGAGCTGGATGGGGTCTTCCCCTGAGGCTACCACTCCCTTCATTTCCATTTAATATCTGGCTTTTCTTTAATCTGTTTATTTCCTTGAACTCAGTAGTTAGCCCCATTCTTCCTGATGGCCCTTTTCACTACAGATCTTTGCAAGCATGGCCACTAATAGCCACAGGACACAGTCCACACTAGGTAGTTTTAAAATCTCTACAAAAGCAATTAATCCAAAGCGCTTCAATTTAGCTTCAGGCAGGTTTTTAAAAATTTTTTTGGGGGGGTGGGGGGGACAGGGGCAAAAGGCAGCCACATTCTTTACAAAATAACACAAGAAAGATCTCTAGGCCACACACTGCAATTCTTCTTCTCTGAAGTGTCTAGAGCCAGGAGCCCACAGTTCAAATCACCCTTAGTCCGCTGTCTTCTATGCTTTTATTAGGATGACCCACTACACAGCACTTAAATCATTACACTGCTTTCCAAAGTCCCAAAGCCCACTTCCTCCAAACAAAATCATGGCCAGGCCTACCACAGCAATACCCCAGTCCCTGGTACCAACTGTCTGAGGTTTCCATTGCTGAGAAGACACACCATGACCAAGGTAACTCTTACACTCTTACATTTCATTGGGGCTGGCTTACAGGTTCAGAGGCTTGGTCCATTATCATCAAGGCGGGAGCTGACGACAGGGGTATGTGCACGTGAGGGCAGGAGCTCTTGGAGGCCAGAGGATTCCCCATGGTTCTCAGCTGCCTGATATGGAGCTGGGATTAACCCCAAGTCCTCTACAAGAGCTCTTAACCACCCAGACAGCTCTCCAACCCCCAATTTGCATTTTCGTATCAGCTACTGATGTCTCAATCTTTCCCTATGCCCATTTACTATTGTAAATGTCTTGCAATGAAATGTCACTTTCTCCCCTAAGTTGTTTTTGTCAGGGTATTTTATCACAGAAGCAAGAAGAGGAACCTTGGCCCATATTAAGTGAGGGGGTAAAGACAACCAGTCTGATGGACATCAGTCATTTGCATAGCTCAATCGCTCAGCCCCACAGCTCAAGCACCTTATGTCCCAACACAGCAATGGTTTTTAAATGGAGATATTTCCCCCTAAGAAATATTTGGCAAAGTCACAACTAGACAGATGCTAATGGCATGGTGTGTACAGCCCAGAGATGCCCCTAACAACCTACTGGGCACACCACAGCAAGTTATCCTGTGAAAGCATCTAACAATGCAGGGGCAAAGAAACAAGGAAGCTAGTAAAGCCCACGAATCAACCCGAGGGATACACAGGAAACCATGAAAGCCCAGAGTTGTAGTTCATGAAACACTGAAATGGGCAACTGATGCTTCAACTGAGCTGGAAACATGGGGGGGGGGGGGGGCAGAAGTACATAATGGGAGGTGCACTCCTGTGCAGACTTCAGCAAGTACAATTTGCTGTGAGTAAAACTCTGAGGCAGGAAGAATGGATCAAGATGAGACCAAAAAAAGCAAGTCAGACTAGATAATAAACTGGGTAAGGGGTTTACCTGGTAATTAAGAGGGTGGCTAAAACCTGATGTGGAAGGTGAATGAAAACAAGGCGTCAGAAAGAGTGTAAGGGCCGGAGGTGATGGGTGACTCCAAAGAAATGTCTTCCACACAGTCAGGGCTGATCACGTTTGAACTTAGAGACTGTGGCAGCACATACAAGACTTGCACAGGTTCAAACCAGACAAGTTCAAGAACCCAGAAGGGAAAGTGGATGTTAAGTACCTGCTGGAAAAGGGAAATCAGTTTTCCCCAGCTGAGCAGCTCTGAGTATTTCAAACACTCCAGGGCAGGCTCCATGCCCTGTTGTTGGCCAACTCAAAATGGACACGTGTTTTTTGTTTTGGGGTGTGTGTGTTTGTGTGTGTTGTTTTCTTGTTTGTGCTTTGTTTTGACCCTTTTTCTTTTTTTGATAGAAGATGAATGGGCAGAGAGGTAGGATCTGAGAGGATCTGAGTGTAAGGAAATGTGGTCACATACATTGTAAGGAAAAATTTTTAATTAAAAAAATATTCTTACATTATAATGGTTTGACAAAAAAAGTAAATTAAGAGTAGTAAACCTCTGAGCATAATCCAGACCAGATTAGACTCAGAACCAAAGCAAGATAATCTTGGTTCCAAATGACTGGCTCTGAAATCAAAGACACATCCTTGGGTGTGTCTGTGAGAGTGTTTCCTGGAGGACTGAAGGAAGTCCCTCCCCCAGATGAGCAGCCCAGGTACACAATATTCTGAGGCTGCTTCCCCCACCCACTTCTATACCCTGCTGCTGCTGCCACCATTCCTGCTAACACAGGAACCCAGCCTGCCAACATGAAGACCAGCAGCTCTTCGAGAATCCTTTTCAATGTCAGATGGGAAAGTGGGGCATCAAGCCTCATGTACTGAGCCAGGGTCTTAGCCTCCTCAGTGTGCAGATGGCCACTGATGGGCTACCCTGCCAACACAGTATAATCTAATTTAATAAATCTCTTTTGTACCATATACTCACTTCATTGGATCTGTTCCTTGAAGGAACCACAATACAAACACCAGAAATGAATATAGAACAGGTTGATACAATATATGGGTGATGCAATATAAAGAAGTAAATAAGAACAAATTAAAAGCACCAACCTCAAAGGAGAAATCTTAAAAACATAATCTCTCTCTCTCTCTCACTCACACACACACACACACACACACACACACCTTAGATCTCATAATGAAAGCTATCCTAGCACAGTCAAGAGGAAGTACTGTATCAGCAGTACCTGTATTCTCGGGTCTTAGTTAGGCTTTCTATTGCTACGACAAAACACTACGATCAAAGCATCTTGTGGAACTTTGGCTTACACTTCCAGATCACAGTCCACCATTGGAGGAATTCAGGGCAGGAACTCAAGCAGGACTGGAACCTAGAGTCAGAGGCTCATGCAGAGGCCATGGAGCAGTGCTGCTTACTGGCTTGCTCAGTCTTTCTTATAGAACCCAGGACTATCAGCCCAGGGATGGCACCACCCACAATGGGCTGGGTTTTCCCCCACTGATCACTAAGAAAAATGCCCTACAGCTGGATCTCATGCGGGCATTTATTTTCTCAACTGAGGCTACTTCCTCTCTGATAACTCCACTTTGTGTCAAGTTAACACACAAAACTAGCCAATACATCCTGGGACTGGAGAGATGGCTCAGTGGTTAGGAGCACTTGGTGCTCTTCTAGAGGATTCCAGTTTATCTCCAAGTACCCATGGTGGGCAGCTTACACACACCTACAACTAACTCTAGCTCCAGGTGATTTGATGGGCTCTTCCAGTCTCTGTGGGCACTTACACACGGGCAAGCACAGGTGTTAAAACTGCATATATCTGTACTCTTGTGCTTTGAACTGAACTGTTTTTTCACAAAGGAAAACATTTCTACATCTTCTTATTCAACTTTTTTTGAGACAGTTTCATGTGGGCCAAGCTGGCCTCTCTATATAGCCAAGAATGATCAACTTTTGAACCTCTTGCCTCTGCCACCATGCTGTTTCTGTGTGTCATGAAGCCTGGCATGGTGGTGCATACCTTTAACCCAGAACTGGCCAGCCTGGGTTTACACAGCCAGGGCTACAGAGAAACCATGCCTCAGTGTGTGTGTGTGTGTGTGTGTGTGCGCCTGTACATGCGCATATAGCCACACCTGGGGAAGCTAAAAGAGTGAATCAAATCTCCTGGAGATGGAGTTACTGGCAGCTCAGTGGCCCATCTTTGGAAACTAACTTGGATTCTCTAGAAAGACAGCAATCAGTTCATAACCAGTAAGAAATCTCTCTACACATGCACATACATTTACAATTTAAAAAGTTCTTCTCCCAAACATAATCTAGTACAGCAAAAGGAAAGTGTAGTCTCTTTAAAACAAAGCATAATTAAATAACTTGTAGCAAAGCCAACTCAAAGGATCCTATAAATGTATCAAGATACCATCTCAAAAGTCACAGGGCCAGTCACACAGCTCAGCAGGTAAAAGGTGCTTGCTAAGCCTGATTTTACCCCAGTAGGAGAAAACCAAGTTTCACAGGTTGTCGATGACCCATACACAGACAGTAAATGTAAGACATCTGAATCACAGTACAATTTTATTTTAAATATTCAACTTATTAGAGGTAAAATTACTCATTTTCAATTTCTAACTTTCAATCATATCTCATTAGGGAACATCAATTCTTTATTAAATTTTATCTCATTGTGTGTACCAGTATGCATGGGAGGGAGCACACACATGATGGCATGCAGATGGAATCAAAGGACATCTTGGAGAGTTTTCTCTCTCCAGCATGTGGTACCAGGAACAGAATCAGGTTGTCAGGCTCAGTAGCAAGCACCTTTACCCAGCAAACTGCTATCAGACCACCAAGATTCTGTATCAGTTTAGGTTTATCCAGTGACAAGTGGAAAACAACCAAGGACTGGGGATGTAGCTCAGCTGGCGGAGTATTTACCTAGCATGCACAGCCCTGGTTTTAAACTGGTGTACCAAGTAAAAATGCACAATCCTAATCCTAGCACTTGGGATGTGGAGGCAAGAGACCAGAAACTCTCAGCTATACAAGAGAGCTAGAGGACAGCCTGGGTATATGAGATCCAGTTTCCAGGGAGGGAAAACAAAAAAATAAACAAGACAAACAAACATCCCAAGGGTCTAGAGATGTGACTATGGTAGAAGCTTGCTAGCATTACAAGACCCTGGGCCAGTATCACCAAAACAAAAACATATTACACATACATTTTGATTAAATATCTTTATTTTTAAATGTCCTTTACCTAGTATGTGTGTGCCCTAAGCTACCTGAGTAGAGGACTAACAACAGATTCTGGAAGCTCTCTCCTTTTGCCTCAAGAGACCAGGAGATCAAACTCGGGTCCGCACACTTGGCAGAAAGCCCATCAACCCCTTAGTTAGCTCAGCCTCTTTTAAACTCTGAAGCTTTTTTCTTTTACTGAATTTTAAAATTGATAATAAAATTTGATTCCAAATATTTGCCTGTTTTAAAGTATGCTCCAATAGCATTCTAGCAAATTATTTAGTCAACCGTTTCTTTAGGTTCTCAAGGTGTTCCATACCAACATCCTGCAATCCCAGTACCATGGCTTTACACGAAGAAGGATTAAATGAAATAGTCATCAGGCAACACAAATCTATCAGATCTCGCTGACATTTTTGTAACCCTTCTAGGAATCTTTTATATTTAAGAGGGTCCTTTTTTAACTGTTTCATTTCCAGTACTGAGTACCCTATCATATTGGTAAGTATTTCATCTGTAAAATCTACATCTAGATATGCAGTACCATCAGACACCTTTGCAGTTACACACCAAAAGCCACCAGAACTTGAGAGATTTCCAGTTAAAGTGACAATAAATGCTTTGACTTTCACAGTGGTAACTTCCTTTGGCTTGCTGGCCATTAGAACAGACAAATAGATAAAAGGTGGAGAGCGTAAGTCCATGCCAGTAGATTGGTAAGTATTGTTCTCAAATGATCTGGAAGCACAAGCCTGGAAAGGGTGGCCATTTTCTTTAGAAATTTGTAAACTCTTTTCTGATAGGTCCAGCTTTCTGTTTAACATTTTATTACTTAAGCAATGTATATCTGAACTGTTGATGGTTTGTGGTGCTGCATCATCTATTTCTGAAATCTTACTGTCATTTGTAAAATCATGAGCTAAGAGTCTCTTATGATGGTCTCTAGTAGATGAACAGTCAAAAAATTTGTCTTCATGAACCATTTGTTCAGATAATGTTTTTTCATCAAAATTGCTGTTACCTTGTTTATGAATCAAAGCTGTGTAGTGCAGACTACTGGGTTTATGTGAAAAGATCTCCACACATTTACTTGTGTTTTCCTTCAAAGTTAGTGGTTGTAATGCTGTTGTTCCCATCTGTTCTTTCTGGACAGTTTCTTCCAAAAGCAAGGCCTCTTCCAGTGAGAAGTCATCAAACTCTCCACCAGTGAAGTGCACAGGCTGGTTGGGTGGTTTCTCCTTTGGCCTTGAAGAAACATTACACCCTGGCTCAAAACTAGACTGATTTGCTGGAGGAGAATTTGAGGAACTGCCTGTGCTGAAACAGCTTCTTTCCACAGTCACATAATTATTTGCTGCAGGCTCTTCACTTTCATCAAGACTTGCCAAGAGTTCTTCATCTGAAGGCCCCAAAACATCATCGAACCCCCCTGAAACTCTGGGCACACTGCGATTGGAATTATTTGGAATAACTGAAACTGTAGGATCAAGTTCACCAATTAATCTCGCAAGTACTTTTTCTTGGGCATATTCTTCTGAAAGACCATCTACCTCACCTCCTAGCACCTTCACATTTTCTGGTTTCAGTAAGAGAACACCAAGACGGAACAAAATGTGTCCATGAACTAAAATTTTTGTACCTGGAGGAAGACCACTATGGAGAGCTGGAATAGACTGATACTCCATTCCCTGAATTTCTGTGACACCATCAGTGAGCTGCAGCATTAGCATCCGTGAAGGCCTTACTTCCCATGGTTTTGGAGTACTCTGTGTTTCAGCTGAAACGAGATCATTGGTTGTATTCTTTCCTCTCAGCTTTTGTATCTGGGAATACGCAGGTTGACTTACATCAACCAAAGAATTGATCTGTAGAGCATAAAATCCATTCAGTTCTCCCTTTGGAATTTCTAAAATGTCATCAGGTAAGAGAGGATGTTCCAAGTCCCTCAGGTCAGTAAGAAGCCATTGCTCTAACACTTGTTTATTTATTTGGGCCTGACTCAGATCAGCAGTATTATTTTCTTCTTGGATCCAGTTAACACAAGCTTCCAGCCACATCAGAGGCACTTTAACATGCCATGTTGCCAAAAGCCAGGTTTCAACCCTTCCTACAGCACTCGCTACACTCATTTCTTTAAATAAGAGCATCCACAGCCACCTGAAACAAAAGGAAAAGACTCAATATATTTAGTTACACACACTTCCTTTAAATAAGAGCATGTGTGTCCACTTGAAAACAACAAAAAAAAAGTGGGCACATTCACTGAAAACAAAGGGAGGTCGATACTTAAAGCTACACGCACTTCTTTAACATAAGTGTCTATGTCCACCTGAAAATAAAACAAACAAGTGCTTCAAACACCGCGGTCAGGTGAGTCTCACAGACAGACAGGCGGGTTACCACCCCTTACCCTTTCCCCTTTTCAGTGTTAAAGCATCTTTGACCTTCTACCTGGCTGATACTCAAACCTTAGACTCTAAGGCAGTAGAGTGAAAAAGGCAAATGTTTATTAAGAACTGGCTTTGTCAGGGTGCGAGCTTTACGACCTAATGTCAATCTTTAACTTCTCTCAGTATTTTGACCAGCACCACCATCTGCCTTACAGGGCTGCAGAAAGATCGATATGCATGATAAAGTGTAAGTGTCAGACCTCTGAAAGGCACTGGGCAATTACTGTATCTTATTATTTTAATAAAATAATAATCAGATTCTATTAACTTAAATTTTACTTAATGTCCACTCGTTTCTTTTGACATCTATAATTAACTTTATAGTTTAACTCTAGTAAAATTTATGACTATAGTTGGCCACCGCACTCTGAGCTGATGGAAGTCTTACTTGTTTACCTAAATATTCTCAACCGTGCTGTCAGGTATACTTAAATCTGACTCTCTCAGTAAAACAAAGCAATAGCAAAATACTAGAGACCATATATATATATATACACACACACACAAATATGTATATATACATCCCCATCCATCCGTTCCTTCCAGAGAGAAAGGTACTGAAGAGGTACAACTTATTTAAGGCTTAACATGTCCATAAGAAACTTACCACTTAGCAGGACAGCCTGGAATCTAGTGACAGGATTTCAAGCTGGATGGGCAGTAGAGTACTCAAAGCCTCTTCTGCAGAGAAATGACCCTGAAACCTAAGACAAAGGGCAATGAGGATTCCAAAATGACTGCACACAAAGTCAGTGGCCTATTCCCACAAGTGCAAGAGTATGATGGTGTGGTTCTGGGGACAGTAAAGGTAAATAAAAACAATACAGGCTAAAAAACGGAAGTTTAGCCAGATGGTGGTGGCAGACACCTAGCCCCAGGGAGGCAGAGGCAGCCTCATTCACAGAGCTAGTCCCAGGACATCCAGGATTACACAGTTAAGCTAGAAGATAACTAAGGTAATTAATGCAGTGTGGCAGACCAGTCCGACTAGTGCCGGACTACCATTTTTTTTTTGGAAGCAGTGATGTATACCATGGTACAACTTGCAGAAGTTGGTTCTCTTTCCACCAGGTAGGTTCTAGGGATCAAAACTATGTGTCAGGCTTGGTGGCAAGTGCCCTGGGCTGCTGAGCCTGCTGGAGGAAGGCAAGCATAGGAGATGGTGTAGCCTGAGCCCCACTTGCTCTTGGTTAGGCTCGCCTTCTCCCTTGTAAGCCTGGGCTACCACAGTCACGGCGAGGACACACAGCTTCCCGAGGACACACAGCTTCCCGAGGACACACAACTTCCCATTTGCTAACAGATAAACAATACTCCCCTCGGCACAAGAAAAACTTGGAAAAAGGGGTCTTTCCAACTGAACATTAAGTTTATATCCTGTAACACACATCTTTTTCTTTCCACAACCAATATTAAAAGATCGGAAATAAAGACAAAAAACAAGGTGTATCTGCACCCTTGGGCTCAATCTCTAGGATTTAGGAGGAAAGGGGAGCGGGAGAAGGGAAGAGAAAAAAGAGAAAAGACATCGGGATATTTATCTGACAAAGCTTATCAATATTTTTATATTTGAGGGGCTTTGCATGTTATCAAGCAAAATTTACATTATGTCCATGAAATAGAAGGCTGTGTAATCTTCAAAGATTTTTTTACATTAACATTGTGTGTCTGTGTGGGGGTGGTGTGCGGTGCACAGGTACTGGAAGTACCAGAGTGCAGGCGCTCAAGGAGGCGGGGCTTGAGGTCCCCTGCGGCTTCAAGAGTGACACACTGCGGTGAGGTAACTCCAATCCTCGGAAGAGCAGAGGAGACTCTTAGCCCAGGAACCATCCCTCCAGACCTTGGGGTTTTGTTTTGTTGAAACAGGGCCTATTTTGCAGCTTTGGAATGCTCTACATAGACCAGACTGATCTCCACTCAGAGATCTACCTGCATCTGCCTCCCAAGTTCTGGGATTAAAGAAATATACCATCACACCCAGCTCTAACAGTTTTTTTTTAAGGGACTATTAAATGACATGAAAATATATTTGTATTTTTCTTAGCATAATAGCGACATATAACAAAACTTAATCCTCACCACTTTTATTAATCTTTGTACCTGACAGATTTGGCTAATAATACATATCTACATTATAAAAACTACTGAGAATAAAACAGAACAAAGTAGAAAAATTCTACTACTTACCACTAAGGTTTAGGCATATTTGGCTCAATGATTAATTTTCAATCAGATTCAAAAATTTTTTAAAGAGAATACTATCCCTAGATAGTTTATGTGGTATTCAATCAATAGCTGAGATCTTAAATCAGTAACAAATATTTATATCCATTTTGTTTCTTTTTTTTTTTTTTTTCTAAAAAATAAGTTGGGCAAAGAAAATAAATGGCTTAGCAGGTAAAGGTGCCTGCCACTAAATGTAATGACTATGAGTCCACTCCTATGGTCCCATAGGGTAGAAGAGAGAAGCAACTCCACAGGTTGTCCTGTGGCTCCCACTTGCTTATATAGCGTGTGTGCATAATCACACACAAGATGTAAAAAAGAAGCACTCATTTTTAACACCATTTTAACTTGTTAAAGACACCAAGATAATTTCAGAATTCTTGGAAGGGAATCCAAAAAGCAAGCCAGGGATAAGAAACGTTCTATTACTGTTGACATAAGAAGTAACCACTAAACTGGGTTAGCCGCACACTCACTTAGTCCCAGCACTCGGAAGGCAAAGGCAAGACAATCTCCTCAATTTGAGGACAGCCTAGGTCCACGGAGGGAGTTCCAGCCAGGACTCCACAGAGAAACCCTGTCCTGAGGGAAAAGGAAAATAAAGAGAAAACTCCATTTAGGAGTCTGCAACTCAGCGCTGTTCTATCACCTTGGATACGGTTTTTATCCTCAATATTTTTAAACCATTTTTTTTTATTATATACGCATATGCGGAGGTTAGAAGTCAATTTGAGAGTAAGTTCTGTTCTTTCCCCATTCTGGAGATGAGACTTACATCATCAGGCCTGGCCTTGGCAGCAAACACCTTCACCCACTGATCCATCTCCTGTCTGCCCTCTTAGTTTTTGCTTGTTTTGTTTCTTGAGACAGTTTGACTATCTAGCTCTGCCTGACCTGAACTAACAGATGCGCACGTTTCTGCCTCCCAGCTGCTAGGATTAAAGGCGTGAACGACCATAGTTTATTCTACTTTTCAAAACACTCCCTCATTCGTAAAACAAAAACAATCACAACTTATTCAAAGTACTATAGTAGGCATTAAATTGTCAGCACAAAGTGGCAAACAGTGGAGAACTCAGGGTGTGGTGTTTTTTAAATGTTCTCCCAGCCAGCTACTGAACTGTTGAGATGCTATTAAATCCCACAGCTAAGTAATACTGGATCCAAATTGACACCAAAGCATTAGACTATACCATTTAACCATTAGCTCCCCATGTACCCAGGCGCCACTAAATGAAGCAAACTGGCACGGGCTTTGTTGTGCCACCCAAATCCAGGGCCTCCACACTCTAAGTGCTACGATGCCACTGAGCCACACATCCAGCCTGGGGTTTAATAATGAATTGAAAAATTCCAACTCTAAATAAAAAATGAAGGATGGACAAAAGACAGACTTTGATTACTCAAAGAGAAAACCTAAAAAGTGTGAGAAAAAACAAATGGGTGTAGCTGGGGGCAAGAACAATTCCATCATGGAGTGTAGAGGAAGCAACTTCTCACTAGAGTCTAGTCAAGACAATTTCTGTACAGTTTCCTTTAGATTCCCACTTCTCATCAACTTAAAAGTTGTTAGTCTGGTGGTGGTGGCGAGGCGCGCCATAATCACAGCACTCGGAAGGCAGAGACAGGCGGATCTCTATGAGACAGGTCAGCCTGGTTTACAGGAGAGTTCCAGGCCAGCCAGGGCTACACAGAGAAACCTAACGGGGGAGGATGTTGTAATAGAAATACTAACTTTAGCTGGCCATGGTTGTGCTTGCCTTGGGAGGTAGAGGCAGTCGGATCTTTTGAGACCCTCTGTACGAAAAACCACATTAAAAATCTTGAGCCAGGAGTGATGGCACACACCTTTAATGACAGCATTTGAGAGGGACAGCCAGGGCTACATTAGGCTGTCTCAAAGCAAAACCACCTTCCCTTTCTGTCTCACCAGATCCTCAATCCCGTCTCTTGTCAGCTAAGTGAGGGATGGCTCAACCTCTGGAAGAAAGCTATTTAAAGGGTGCTGGTGTGCATATTCTGGGATTACTCAAGGAAGAGGTAGCACAGGGTGCAGCCGCTCAAACGCCTAACTAGCGATCGCTTCCACAGACGGACATCTTGACGCGTAAGAGTTTGGGGCCGTGGAGGACAGCTGTGAGGAGGGAGGGGAGCATCCAAAGTGACCCTTCCTTCCCCGGGTGGGCCGGCCATGGCGGGGCAGCGTGCCTGCCAGCCTCCTCCGCGGCCCAGACGCGCGGGCGCCCGCACCCCGTCCGAGGGTCTGCACTGCACGGGCCCACCGCGGAAGTGAGTCGAGGCTCCCTCCCTCCGAGTAGGCGCCGGGGGGCGCCGCTTGCAGACTTCCCCCGCCCTCCCCGCCCGGCCAGCCGTTAGCACAGCGGGTTTCCCGGGCGCCGCGGAGGGGCGCAGAGCCCGCAGCGCGGGCTGAAAGGGAGCGAGCGAGACGCGACGCTCAGCTGTGGAACCCGGGCCGAGCACCGACCTGGCCTTCCCGCCTCGTCTCGCACAACGGCGGCGGCGTGATCGCAGGGCGGCGCGCCCGAGAGGACGCCACCCGCCGCCGCGCGCCGCCCGGTGCTCTCCCCGTTCCGTTTCGAGAGTTTTTCTTTTCCCTCTTTCACTTCTTCCCGCCCAATCGGCCGCGCAAGGGTGTCCCTCCTCCAATCCCGCCAAACTCCCCTCGGGGCTCGAAAATCCCCCCGCGGCCGCCCCCTCCCGGCACACGTGAGCGGCGGAAGTCTCGCGAGAGGATTGTCACTATTTCCCCTCCCCCTCACTACAGAGTGCGCGAACGAGAAAGGAGGAGGGCGCTCCGGGCGACAGCGCTGCAGACGCCATTATCCTCTGCTTCTCCGCTGCACGGACGTCGCCGTCGTGCTCGTCTCCTACTCGATTGCGGCCTGTACGTATCGTGATGACTGGGACTTCGGAGTGGCGAGTCCCGGGAGCGGGTTGGCGCCCCGGGATGGCAGCTTGGGCTATCCCCATGCCAGGGTTTTCTCAGGCCCGCGGCCTTACAGCCCAAAGGGAGTCGCCGGCGGAAGGCGGGGTTCGCGGCGCCGTAATTGACGCGGCCTTGAGCCAATCGCTTCGCCCTCGCACCACCGCCGAAGCCTGGGCAGCCAATGGGACGCGACGCTGAGGTGGGAGGGGGTTTGTCCTCGTTCTCTGTCTAGCAGTGACCGACCGTCGGAGGCGGCGCGGCCGGGAGGCAACGGCGGACTCGCGCGGTGAGCAGGGCCGGGCCCGCCGCGCTTGTGGAAGCCGAGCCGGGCCCCTACTCGCCTGTCCGGGGCCGCTTGGGCCGGTCATGGCCCGCCGGGGAACGTTGCCCGGGCTCCCCTCCCCCACCGCCGCCATTTCCCTGAGCGTGCCTCTGCAGTTGGCGTGCTGGTGCGAGATGATGGGGGACCCGTGAGAAAAGGCCTGTGGGTTCGGGACGCGGGCGCCCGGTGTTGAGGGAGCGCCGGGCCGGCCGGTGGGCTCGCGGGTGGCGTGTGCCGCGGCGCCCCCGCCGCCCTCTTTGTCCCTCCACGGCTTGGGCCTACCCCTCCCAGGGGGGGGTGCTGCGCGGCGGGGCCGATGGGGCGGCCGCGACTCCCGCGGCTGCTTTGTCTCCGGCTGTGGGGGAGGTGCGGGGGACGGGCGCTCGCGAGCCCGCGTGCTGGGTGGGGGAGGGGGTCTCGCGCGACTCCGCCTAGTCGCACGTAGTCGCCATTACGCGGGCCGCCATTTCCTGTCGGATCCGGGTGAGGAGAGGCTCGGCGCCGCTCGGCGACTGGAGCTGGTCGCCTGCGGGCCGGGCCGTGGGCGGGAGGACAGCTCATGCTGTCGCTCGGCGGACCTGTTAGTACTAGCGGGTTTCGGGGACGGCGGCTACCGTGAGAGGGCTTGGCTTTCTTGCGTAGACCCTCGTACCCCTTTGCCCTGCGGCTGGGGTTTAGCGGAGTGGCTGGTCTCAGCGGTGACAGACACTTGCAGCCGGCATTTCGAAATAGAAGGCATAAATGCGATACCTTGACCTTAAGATCCTGTGCTACTCCTTGGTTTGGTAGGATCACAACTTGATTCGACCAGGCGTGACGCTTTGGTTGCAGTCGAGTTGAATTAGAGGCAAAATGGTTGGGAGACAGACAGCCTTTTTAACATCGCTTAAAAATGGTGTTGGTGGTTAAAGGCGCTGTAGATTTGCTGGATTATGCTGGTAGTTTCACTCCGATCCCTTAATCAGAATTTTAGATTTCTCTGTCTGAAAGTTTAATGTAGCTTGTATTTGCCGTTACGTTTTGTTTTGTAGAGTTGGCAGATTTCATTGATTAGTGTTGTCAGTCAGGACGGGAGAGGGGGCAATTACTACTAGTCCTACTATAACACTAGTTTTGTGATAAAGACGTGGTCTTTTCAAGAATTAGTCTTGTGAACGAAATTATAGGTTGGCTGGCTTTTCCGTTGTAATGAAATGAAGCAAGCTGCTGAGGACGGAATTACTGATTGATTTATTTATTTACTTTTTTTAACCTTGGGGAAAAAGCTCTGGTGGTGAAGGTGGTTAGGTTGTTTTGTTTCATTGAGACAATCTCAATAGCCTGGAAGCAATCCATTACACCTCACTTTTTATAGTTTTGTTGTTTTTTTTTTTTAAACAGTTCATTTTTAGGAATATTTTAGTATCCTCAACCTGATACTAGTATTAAATAATGACAAGAAAAACTGGGTTTTGTTGGCTTTTATAGACTACTGCAGTACTAGGATGTCATTTCTGCTCTGCAAGGATGTGTGTGTGCTGGAAGCCTTTTTAAAAAGGTTTTTAAGCAAAATAGTGTTTACTTTCTGATAAATGTACTAGCTAGCTTCTTTATTTTTCAACAGATTGGTGGATCCATTTAATTCAAGAAAATGGAGACCGAACAGCCAGAAGAAACCTTCCCCAACACCGAAACCAATGGTGAATTTGGTGAGAAGATACTTTAATTATAGCCAATCATATTTTCTGTTACTTTCATTATCGTAAAAGGTTTTTGACATGTTCCCTTTGCCTCTTTCATAGTTTTATTTTTGTAGTCTTGAGTTTTTATGAAAAGAAGTAAACTTTTTTGCATAGGTAAAGACCTGTACAATTTTTCCACCCACCATTTTAATCCTTTGAAATATTTATTGAAATAAGATCTTTGATGTTAGGAAGGGAGAAGACAAAGGCAAGGAATTAAAATGTGGTTTCAATTATCCTTTCTTGGGGATATTTCTAATTTAAATTGTAAATTTTAATTTCTAGGTAAACGCCCTGCAGAAGACATGGAGGAGGAGCAAGCCTTTAAAAGATCTAGAAACACTGATGAGATGGTTGAACTGCGCATTTTGCTTCAAAGCAAGGTACATGCTTTTTTCCTTTAAATTTGAGAGGTTAGTAGTCAAATAGAAATTGGTGATTTTTCACTTTGAGCTCTGCTTTGACTCTGGAAAGCTTTCAGAGATTTATTACACATTGAATAAAATTTTTCAAAAGGGTCCATTTGTTTTGAGACTCTCATGAGGCTGGCCTTGAACTCTTGATCCTCTGTCTGCCTTTGAGCACTGGGCTTATGGGTGTGCACTATCACATTTGGTTGGTGTGGTTCTTAATGATAAGCAGACTTCAAACCTGCAAGTAGTGCTGAAATTTTGATGGTGAAAGCCCTACTATCAGAGTCCACCATGGGTGAACTAGAAAAATGAGTGGAGTTGACTGCATCAGGTTTTAGGTGTTAGTTGCCTTGTTTTCCCCCAGTAAACTAGTTACCCGATCACTTTGTTCAAGTCATCTTATAAAAGTAGTTGTTGATTAGATTCTTTTTTAACAAGAGGGCACTTGTAATCTACACTTTCTAGAAATTTTATATTCTTGCCTGGTGTTCTAAATATTCCAAAGACCTATTGTAGAACTATTCATCTTGATTTTTCTTTCTCAAGATTTTCAGTGCTGTGCAAACTTTATTAAAGTTAAAAATATAGCTTGAAATACTAATTTTCTAAATGCAAATTTTTGTCTGTTCCAGAATGCTGGGGCAGTGATTGGAAAAGGAGGCAAGAATATTAAGGCTCTCCGCACAGACGTAAGTATTAAAGTACTGAACAGGCAGACCGTCGTATGTTTCTAGAATTTTAAAGGTTCACATCTTAGAAATCACTGACTAGCTTCAAACCATTTGTACTAATTAATGGTTATATAGATGATTTCTGCTTTTTTTAACCCTCATTAAGGTGGAACATACATACATAATCTTTTCATATTTTAATAAGACCCTTCAAATTTCACTTCAAAACATCTTAATTAGGAATAGAGACAATGTAAAAACCCTTAGTTGTACCATTCCTCTTGTGTGTATGTGCAAGAGGGATTCAGGCATTTCTGAAAGCCATTGGAGATGGCTGATTAAAAACCTTATTTCCTTTGCAAAGAAACTCATCTGTTCCACTGCTTGCAACATGTAGCTAATGTTGACTGATTTTTAAATATGGGTAATGAATAGATTAATCTTGGCAATCAAAAGTATTTGCCTAGGATTTGAGTCTTCATAATTTATAGTGGGTTGACTCTTGTGATTAGACACATTAATGTTGGCAGCACCAGAAGTGTATGTGTGTATTTCTAGAACTTGACTACACCAAAATTTGTTTTTTTTTCCTCATACTATACACATTTCTTAATGTTTATCTTGGTAAAATTGAGGCAAATAACTTTGAGTACCTAACAGTATTTCTTTTCTCTCGGCAACAGATCTCTGTGTTTCTCTTGATTACTATAAACTTTAGATTTTGTTGTAATTTTTACAAATCTGCTTATAAGATACAGGAATGTGTTTTACACTCATGAACCAATCAGTCTTACGGGGTTTGCTGTGGGAATTTTTGTTTTGTCTTTGAACCTCTTTCCTCTTAATCCAGATGTTCTGTATAATTATCTGGGTTATTTCCCCATTTTCCTCAAGAATTTCAGTAAACTTGAGTCATGACAGGTTTTGTGTCTACCCTCACGAGCCAGCCTGCTACTGAAACATTAAAAACAAAAACAAAAAACTAGAACCATCATTTAAGGTCCTTAAATGTTAAGCCACGGTCAGGTATAGAGAAGTCCATTATTGTGTTAGTCTTCAGAACAACGTAAGCTTGTTTCATTGAGAGTATGAGTATAGTTTGTATTAAATTAAAATTTATTGCTTTTCCCCCTTTTCCCTCTCCTTGTTTTTTTGGCCATATATCTCCGTTGCCCATGTACTGGATCGACTTACCCCTGCGTTGCCCACCATGACGTTGGCCCATCCGCCCCTGAACGCCCATGTGAAAACCCTGGTTGGCTATGCCCAAAAATGTGCTCGTTGCCAAACGGGTACAATACTTGACAACTTCTGATTGAATGCCCATGCCCAATGCCAACATCCACGAACGCCAATGACCAATGCAGTACAATGCCAGTGTTTCAGTCCCAGACAGCAGTGGCCCCGAGCGGTATGTCCCAACAGTTTATGCCTCACTGCCTGATTAGAAAGAGAGAAATGTATTTTATTACCTGCCTTTTATATAATTAAATAGTATCCCCTTTAGACGGTGTATTGTTTTTCAAGTTTCTGTCTTATTTTCCCCATTAAGTCCTTTTGTCACTGAACTTTTACCGTGAGTTGCCCACCCAAACGATCCACTAATTTTATTTCGATGGAAGGAGCACAGCTTCAAGTGTTGCATATTTGCTGCATTGTAAATCAAACTGTTACCCAAATAGTCTCTCGCTCTGTCTTTGTGGCCCACCTTGCTTCCCAACATTGTCTGTTCATAATTTTTTCTGATGAAACGCTAACTGGTTCACTTTCCTTCACTTCTCATTTGTACTGTCTTTGTTTTGTCTTGCATTTGTATTTGTTTTCTTGCAGAGCCCATTAAGTAGTCTAATTTCTAACTGGTATCCATAACCTTACTCCAAATACAGTGTTCACCACTTGCATATTCCCCCAATTTACCAAAGAGAAGGTGTGCCAGTATCACCATAACAGCGAGGGTGTCCTTAACTTGGTGGCGGGGAACATGAGAATTCAACTCTGCTTCAGTTCTGGTCGATTATTGCCACTTAATCTGAGCCCTTCCACAGCCCATTCTCTCTGTCTCTCAAAGTCTCCTAATAATGTTATGTCTGTATTGGGCATAAAATAAAATAAATGCATGTGTAAAATTCATAAATAGGCTATCTTAAATGGGGACTATTAAGTAATTGTTACTTCTCTAAAAGTTTATGACTACTAATGACAAAACTCATTTTTCTTTTCCACCTTTTTGTATTTATGTGGTATTTGATATTTGGCAGCATACTGAGTATCAGTGCAGATATTGAGACGATTGGAGAAATTCTGAAGAAAATCATCCCTACCTTGGAAGAGGTGGGTTTCTTTTAAAAAAATTTTTTGGCAAGCTGAGGGACAGTGTTTAAAATTGTATTGGGGTAGACTAGGGGATGGGGAGAGAAATAATGGTTCTGTGGCAGCGTTTTGTGTATTTGTCTTTAAGTGTAGGCTGGCCATTCCTGGAGTAGTGGATAGGGACTCTGTGATCCCACATCATAGTCTGTTTTTCTTAATGTTTGAGGAAGGGAGTGGGCAATTTAGATCTAATTAGGGAAGATTAGGGTTTTACATTGTTTAATAGGAAGGACCTTGGTTTATATAGTTCAGTTGCAGGTTTCTTCATCTCAAGGCAGTTGTAGCTACAGGAGCTTGTCATAGTGTTTATTTATAGACAGGTGGGAGCAGTGGGCCTGAGTGCTGCTATTTGTCTCATTTTCTTTAGAGTCTAATCATTTACTGGGTGTATGGAGAAAGGATTTTACTGTTAACTGAGCTGTTTTTGTATTAACATAGACTTTAAATGTTGTAGTAGCTTTACCAATATATGCGACAATAGCCTGATCACACTAGACACTTAACCTATTATTCTTATTTTTCTACTTTCAGGGCCTGCAGTTGCCATCACCCACTGCAACCAGCCAGCTCCCGCTCGAATCTGATGCTGTGGAATGCTTAAATGTATGTCATAGTGCCATTGAACCCCACTGAAGTATGGAGCCTGGCCCATAGGATCGATTTTCTATGTTAAATAGTGTGCTTTTCCCATCTCAATAGAAAAAGGCTTAAAAATATGATATATGAATGGTCTTACAACTCACTGTTGACCCTGCTCCATGCTGCAGTGGGAATTAACTACATTTGCAAAGTGCTTTGCAGTCATTTTTATTATGGTGTTATTTGAATGTTAATAATTTTGTGGTAACAGCGACATGCTAAATGGCTGCAGTGTGGGTATGGTGTTGCAGGACCTGAAAATAAAATAGTTTTTTAAGGTGGTGCAGATTGTCCTTTTTGGGCCTGGCTATTGAGGATAATAAGCACATAACTGGTAAAGTTATTGAGATATAAATTCAGGTTGCTTACTGCAACAGTGCATTATGTTGTGCTTAAGCATAAGCTGATTCAGTGTTGGGAAAATACTTGCAAGAGAGTAAGATTGTGTATTTCCCCCTCTACAGTACCAACATTATAAAGGAAGTGACTTTGACTGCGAGTTGAGACTGTTGATTCATCAGAGTCTGGCAGGAGGCATTATTGGTGTTAAAGGTGCTAAAATCAAAGAACTTCGAGAAGTAAGGAATTATTCTGTTCTGTTCCTTCTGGGTTCAGTAGTTTTTCATACAGCATTGGTTTTGTGAATTACTCCCTCAGATCCCTCATCACTATTTAGTTGAGTCCTGTATAGTTGACCACATTCTGTATTGGGAGTAACTGGGTTCAAATGTCTGGCCTTAGGAAGCCTTGATTTTATTTCATGTGCTGACTTGTAATGGGTTTTCTTTTTGTGAATGTGTTATAGAACACTCAGACAACAATCAAGCTTTTCCAGGAGTGCTGCCCTCATTCTACTGACAGGGTTGTTCTTATTGGAGGAAAACCTGACAGGGTTGTAGAATGCATCAAGATCATCCTTGACCTTATATCTGAGGTATTTTGGGGATATTTTTATTTGTATTCAATTTTATCAAACTTCCAGAAGTCAGGCAGTATTCACACCATTAATTTTGATGATACCTCCCTGCAAGTCTTAATTGCCTCTTTTAATATAGTGCCTTTGGTCTTTATGCAAAGGTCCCTATAGTGCCATGTTGCCCACTTCTTACAGAGATAGCTGGGGTAATGGTCCTTCCCTCTCCCACCCACATCCCCATCCCTGTCAGTATTTTAGAAATCCTTTCATTGCTTTTTCCTGTCCCTGCCTCTTACCTTTTGAGATAATGATAGTTGGGATGGGTTGATTGATAGGACCGGCGCTGTTTTTCTTCAGGCTTTAAGGTGCTGTGTTTCTGTTTTTAGTCTCCCATCAAAGGACGTGCACAACCTTATGATCCCAACTTTTATGATGAAACCTATGATTATGGTGGTTTTACAATGATGTTTGATGACCGCCGAGGACGGCCTGTGGGATTCCCCATGCGGGGAAGAGGTGGCTTTGACAGAATGCCTCCTGGTCGGGGTGGGCGTCCCATGCCTCCTTCTAGAAGAGATTATGATGATATGAGCCCTCGACGGGGACCTCCACCACCACCACCTGGTCGAGGTGGCCGGGGTGGCAGCAGAGCCAGGAATCTTCCTCTTCCACCTCCACCACCACCCAGAGGAGGGTAAGTTTTTATCCAAACATTAACCTTAAAACAAGAGGCTGCACTTGACAGTCGGGGAGGTGATTTTTAATGTGACCATGTAAATAAACATTTCAACATGTTGTACTTGCAGAGATCTAATGGCTTATGACAGAAGAGGAAGACCTGGAGACCGCTATGATGGCATGGTAAGGATTTGATTTATATGGGCCGCATGTGTGTTTTAAGAGACCTTATATCCAAGATTTGTGCAAGATTATAGTAATTTAAAGAGCTTTCTAAGAATTGAAATTATTTGCACAGCCATCTAAATTTGTTATTTCTGCATGTAATACAGGTTGGGTTCAGTGCTGATGAAACTTGGGACTCTGCAATTGACACATGGAGCCCATCAGAATGGCAAATGGCTTATGAACCACAGGTTGAGTATCAATAATGTTAATAATGTATATCCTGTCTAATAATTGGTCTCCCCTCCCTATCCCGGTAATTTCTTGGTTTATTTCCTGGATAAACTGGATATGGGGGATATGGGAGGACTTTGATTTTTCTAAGCTTTGGGATGTAGAAATATTAAAATAAGTAATTTTTTTCTTTTGTTTTTAGGGTGGTTCAGGATATGGTAAGTGTCTTTGTGAAATCAAACATTATTTCATTACTATTTTTATGTGAACTTGATGCTCATTATTTAAATCAGATTATTCTTATGCAGGGGGTCGTGGCTCATACGGTGATCTTGGCGGACCTATTATCACTACACAAGTAACTATTCCCAAAGATGTAAGTATTTTTAATTCAGGGAATTTACTTATTTGTTGATTGCTGCTTCTGTAAATTCAACAAAGACTCCCAATTTAGGATTGAGATAATGCTTAAAAACTAAACGGGGGGAGGGGAGATGTTGAATCTTACATCAAATGATAGATACTTAGTGACATTAATAAAAATAAGATGGTTTAAGGTTCTTAAAATCTACATCATGTAAAATTTAGTTCAGGAACTTAAGACTGCCATTCTAAATAAAGGGCTATAAAGTTAGTACTTTTCATCACTGATAAAAGGGAATAGGATTTCTTTAAAGTCTTTTAATTAAACACTATTTAAAAATCTTCACAGTTGGCTGGATCTATTATTGGCAAAGGTGGTCAGCGGATTAAACAAATTCGTCACGAGTCTGGAGCATCAATCAAAATTGATGAACCTTTAGAAGGATCTGAAGATCGGATCATTACCATTACAGGAACACAGGACCAGATACAGAACGCACAGTATTTGCTGCAGAACAGGTCAGTTGACACTTAGCTTTGTGTTAGTGCATACATACTAAAACCTTTAAAAAGCTTTTCTTCCCGGTTGATTTTTCTTTTAGAAACCATGGTGTTTCCGTCACTTGGGAATCTAACTTCTAAATATTCTAATTAATAGCTCTGCCTTAATTTTCTTCTGTTTTCTTACTAAAATGAAGATATTCAATACTAATCTTGCTGGAAGAAGCCTTAACCAAGCAAACTTCACATTTCTTTGGTGAAAACTGCTGCCAAAACCACCACTTGTAATAAATTATACAGAGCCTGTAGAAAATGTAGAAGAGTCATTGGATGTTGGCCTAGTTCTGTGTGGAAGACTAGTGATTTTGTTGTTTAGATAACTAAAACGACAACAAATCACAGTCTGCCATATGGCACAGGCCACCTCTACAGGACAGATTATGATGGTGCTGTAAAACGCAGCATTTCACACCTTCCTCACGCTCCTTTGTCTTTTCTACCAAGTATTAACAGCCTCCAGTCTCATTTTCTTAACCCTGCACTACTACTACTATCTATTAACATTTTCTTGAGTTTTACATTGCTTTAATTTATAGTTGCTATTGCTCTTTAAAAGTTCTTCTAATTGTAATGGACATGTTTATCATTTTAATTTATCATTGAAATTGTCTTAATGTTGATTAAGATGTTTTGAACAAAAATTCTAATTCGTACTTTTTTTTTCTTTTCTTTTATAGTGTGAAGCAGTATGCAGATGTTGAAGGATTCTAATGCAAGATATTTTTTCTTTTTTATAGTGTGAAGCAGTATTCTGGAAAGTTTTTCTAAGACTAGTGAAGAACTGAAGGAGTCCTGCATCTTTTTTTTTTTATCTGCTTCTGTTTAAAAAGCCAACATTCCTCTGCTTCATAGGTGTTCTGCATTTGAGGTGTAGTGAAATCTTTGCTGTTCACCAGATGTAATGTTTTAGTTCCTTACAAACAGGGTTGGGGGGAGGGCATGCAAAAACTAACATTGAAATTTTGAAACAGCAGCAGAGTGAGTGACTTTTATTTTTTGTTCATTGTTGGTGGTTTTAAAAAAATTCCCCCCGTGTAATTATTGTGAACACCTTGCTTTGTGGTCACTGTAACATTGGGGGGGTGGGACAGGGAGGAAAGTAATAGTCCACATGTCCCTGGCATTTGTTCAGAGCAGTGTGCAGAATGTAATGCTCTTTTGTAAGAAACGTTTTATGATTTTTAAAATAAATTTAGTGAATCTATTTTTGGTGGTCTATTTTTTTTTTCTTTTTTTTTTTTCTTTTTTTTTTTTTTTTAAAAAAAGACAATTTCAAATGGTGGTTGAATTTTCCAGCCCACCCCTAAACTAAACACTAAGTTTGATTTTCAGCAGCTCCTCTGTTGGATATAAGTGCACCTCTTGGATATAGACAATATACATTGGCAAATTCAGTTTGGGTGATTTCTTAATGGTTGGAAAGACTTGGCTTGATAAATTTCCATCACATATTCATGCTTATAATAAGCTTGGGATTTTGTTTGTTTTTGCAAATGTTTGCCACTACTTTTCAACAGTTTTCTGTTAGTCGTGGAGAACTGTGGGGGGAGCAATACTACAAGAGTTAAGCATCTTAAGTATATGCCAGAAGCCTGATGGGCAAGAGCTTTATTAACCAGAGTAACACTTGGTTATGGAAGTGGCTGATGCTGAATAAATCCTGGTTATTTTTGTTAGATAATTTCTCACCTATAGACTTAAAGCTGTCAACCTGCTAGCGTCTTGTTAGTTGAACTTTGTAAAAATATATATATACTTGTTTTTCCATTGTATGCACAATGAAAGAAAAAAGATGTACCATTTCTCTGTTGTGTGTTGAATTATGTAGGAAATGTTTGTGAACGATTCAAAAAAAAAAAAATGGAAAAAGTTCCTGTGGCTGTTTTGTGTAGTAACTTGGCATCTGTGTTGATAGTTCAAAACCCACATCTAAATAAAACTTCCGTGATGTTAGTTTTGATGTGTGCCCAATTTGAAAAGGGGTTGATTGATACATGTAAAATTTGTTGAAGTGTTCCTCTTGTAGGAAATACAGTAATCTTAATATGGTTTTTGTGTGTGTGTGAAATGTTTTTCTAGCACTTAGAGACAAAGTCTGGTTAAGGGAAGTACATAGAAAATTCAGGTAGTTATTCAGACAGCCTGCTGGTACCTGTTAGTATCGGTGCTAAATCATTTTGAGTCATCATACAAGCTTCAAGTGTAATTTATTTTCTCTATTGGAGTGCAGTGAGCAATTAGCTGGTTCATATATATCCTCAGAATTACCTGCCTTCAGCTCCTATAAGGTGGGGTCTTGAATATAATGCTTTTAAGTTTGGTGTAAGAATGAGCAGGTTTTTGTCTTAACCCATGTTAAGTGTTGCATCCCAAGGGCTTTAGAGGGAATGGTGACATGCTTAGTTTGTGGAAGAGCACATAGTTTTGTTAGGGAACCATTAAAAGAACTGCAAGTGATAATCTGAGATTTTTTTCAGAAGGGTAAGGCTTGTCTGCATTGCATCCCAGAGGTCTTTCCTTGGGCATTTCAGTAAGCTTGAGGTGAAACAGCCTCCCAATAGGAGCATCCCTTAAGAACTGCGTTTCTTTTTCCCAAAGTCAAAGTACACTAGGTGCTTCAGATTTGGCTTTTTAGCTTAATTTTATCAACATAAATATAGTAACACCTGTGTGTGCTTGAGAGTGACATTCATTGAAACGGAAGCCCACAGGATTAAAGAAGTGGCTTAATAGGTTGAGTGCTTGGGGCCTTTAGGTTCAGTCCCTGGTACCAGGTCAACAAGGCAGGGATTGTGCACACCTATATAACCCCAAGGACTGCAGAGACGGACGGGTCACTGAAGGTTTAGATCAGCCAAGGGATATGTAGCAAGACTTGAACAGGGAAATGATGAATACAGTCGTTAAAATGTACCTTCAAAGCAATTGTAATGATTTATTTAAGCTTTAAAGATGGAAAGATTAAAACATTTGTATGTGTGTGTCTGTGAGAGATCACACATGGAGTGTGGAGGCCAGGGGTCTTCTTCATTTCTCCACTTGAAGCTGGGTGCTCACCATTTGGCTAGGCTAACTGGCCAGCAAGTGTCCAGTATCTCGATTTCTGCCTTTAGCATAGATTTAGGTTCATTCTGCACCTGGCTTTATTGGGTGCTAGGAACCCTAACTCGGTTGTACAGCCAGCACTTCTCACCAACTATTTTTACTAGCCTCTCAAGAATACTAATAGGGCTTTTTGAAAGTCTACACATATCTACCAAGATGTTAGTGGAAATAAGGTTTTTCTAAAAACACGGTAAAACTAAGTTTTACTACATTGGTTTTTGTGAGTACATGTGTGCCATGTGCAGGTAGAGGTCAGAATAATTAGGAAGATTAATGCACTTAACTATGGACTTCCCGACAATGAATCTGATGGTCATGATAGGCACCTTTTAACCTATGAGTTGTCTCTATGGTCTCCAACTTCTTACAAGACAGGTTAGCTGTGTACCACACCGCACCACCACCCCCTTACTGGCCTTCAACCTATGAACCTCAGCCTCCTGAATGCAGAGAATACAATTTTGTACCCCCACACCAAGCCTGGCACAGTTAGTGGTACTACAGAAGAATTCATATTGCAGTGGTTCTCTAATTGCATTATTTGAACCAACAAAAACTGGTCCTGGTTAATCAAATCCAGGGACTAGCTGTCATTTGTCACAAGCCTTTGAACTTGAGTTCAGTCCCCAGAACCCACAAAGTTGTCCTCTGATCTCCACTTGTAGAAATAGAAATGATCAGAGTACCCACCCATTGTCATACACATACAAAAAATTTAAATTGGTATAGCAGAATTGAAATTTCAGTGTACATTTTAAAAGGTTTTAATCACAAGTTCACAGCACAGAAGAGGCAGGAACAGGAAGGAACTGAAGACCAGCCATGGCTGCATGAGACCCTGTCAAAACAGAAATGAAGCAAATAGACGACCTGGACAACTAAAGCAGTTTCTATTGAGTGGGGGGGGGGGGGACTATATTCTTAAGTGGATGTTGACTATTGCCTATGGGAGATAATCTACATTGGGTTAATTGACATGGGAAGACTCAGTGCAAACACCCCCTTCCTACAGAGTCTAAGACTGAATAAAGAGAAAGTGAGCTGAGCATAATCATCTCTGCTTCCTGACTGCAAACAGTTTTGAGTAGCTAGCTCAACCTGCTGCCATGACAGACCCTTCAAAGGCCAAAATAAATACTCCCAAGTTTTCTTGTTAGGTGTTTTGTGACACCTATTAGACAAGTAACTAACACGCTGTTACTCAACTCCCACCCCTATGTGGGACTGAGTGAGGTCCCAACATAGAGGGCAGGAACTGTTCTGAAGTCATTTCTCTCCTACCTTGTTTGAGGCGAGGTCTTTTTCTGTCTCTGCAGCTGCACTGTGTACTCCAGGTGACCAGTTACATGTGCATAGACATTCTCAAGCATGTAGCTTGATCTCTATATAGTATCCGGAAGTATTTGGGACTCCAAACTGCAGTTAGGAAAGTAGGCACTGTCAGTTTGTGTGTACAAACAGGTATGATTTCTCCAAGCTTAGTAATTTCATTTAAGGAAAAAAAAATCTGACCTGAAGACGAGCTCAATTATGCCTGAGAACTAGACCCTTGAGCAGCCTCTAGCCTCCTGGAGTGTATCTGACCCATACTATTATTTGTCTTCTGTAAAGTTTCCTTGCTATTTTACAGTATAAAATAAAGTATAATAAAAAGTTTTAAATGAGGAACTAGTCTGAGTTGGGGTGGCTATATTTGCAAATATATTGTAAATGGAAAATGTTAATAGTGATGACTGATTTTGTCTGGGTGAAGAGATACTGAGATGGGTAAAACATACCCTTAAGATGTTCCCCTGAGGACATTTCCAAGAACTAGAAGATATGAAGACTGAATTAATGAAGTCATCAATGGCTTAATTCACGAATGGATTCAGAGTTTGAGTAGATACAGTGGTAAGACTGCAGGAGATGATGGTTAGGGGGGGAAAGTTTGGGGGGGAAGGAGAGGACACATCTTTGCTTTGGGACAAAGGATGGCCTTGGTCATTCTGCGTTCACCTGTGAGGCTTTCTTTTGTCCTTGCGTTTTCTTTCTTTGTTTTGTATTTTTGAGACCGGATCTCTACATAGCCGTGGCTGTTCTGGAACTTACTATGTAGAGCGGGCAGCCTTGAGCCTACAGAGATTCCCCTGCCCCTGCCGCTGCCTTTCTAGTGTTGGGTATAAATAAAGGCATGTGCCACCACGTGTGACTTCTAAACTATTTTAAGTGCCTGCCATAGTCTACCATTACAAAAAAAAAACAAAAAAATAGAAGCAATAGCAGTAATTGTCATCAAGGGGTTGATGTTTAGTGCTTCAGAATGATGCCCATCTTTGATGACTGTCAGCTGAACTCCATAGCAAAACTTTCTAAAAAGCTAATACAGATGGCAGATAAAATCTTGATAACTGTAGTCATGTGTGCGCTTGGTGCTCTGCCCTCCAGAGCCAGAAGAGGGCAACAGTTCACCTGGAGCTGCAGTTACAGTTGTGAGCAATCATCTAGATGCTAGGAAGTAAACCCAGCTCCTCTAGAAAAGCAGCTAGTGCTCTTAACTGCTGAGCCACCTCTCAGGTTACTTGTCCTAAAAACTTGGAAAACTGTCCTGGCTGTGTTCCAGGGGTTCTAATTAGTTGTGTTCTTTTCACTTGTCTCTAGGAGTCTTGTATTGTTTTTAGCTTCCTGATTTCTTGGATGATTCACTGTTCAAAAAATACAGTTTATAATGTGGATTTTGTCATTGTTGTTGAAGCTTTGTGTCCTGTGATACTAGTTTTGGAGAAGGTATTATATCCCGATGAGATTTATTTAGAAATGTGTATTTTCTGTCTGTTGGGTGGGATGTTCTGTATATTTCTGTTAAGTTGATCCATGACGTATTTTAACTCTGATGTTTCTTTGCTTAGTTTTTATTTGAGAGCTGTAATACGAGGGTGTTGAGGCCTCCACTGTTCCTGTGTCAAGACCTATGAAGCACTGTAGACCTCAAATCGTGTTTTATGAAACTAGGGATTACAGTGTTCAGTCTATGAAATATTTCTCTTGATAAATCATTCCCAACATAACACGTGGTATATCTCCTTTTTTATATTTTGTAGTTAGCTTTGGTTTGACATTTACTTTATCTAATATTTGCTTTGTAATTTGTTTTACATTCTTTGATAATTTGCTTTGTTTGTTTTTATCGCTGCTAGCTCAATGTGTTTTAGGACACGGTGTATACTGGCTTTTGTATTCTCTACTGAATTCTACCAAACTTTCAAGGAGGATCTCATACCAGTTCTATTCCGTAAACAAGAAAGGAAAGGACACTACCAAGTTCATTCTACAAAGTCAGCGTCATTATTCTCACACCAAAATCGGGTAAAGGCACAACTTAAAACTACAGACTTCTGGGGCTGGAGAGATGGCTCGGTGGTTAAGTGAACTGACTGCTCTTTCAGAGGACCCTGGTTCAATTCCCATTGCCCACATCGCAGCTCACAACTGTCTGTAACTCCAAGATCTGACAACCTCACACAGACATACGTGCAGGCAAAATGTGCATAAAATAAAAATAGTTTTTTTTTTTAAAAAAAAAAACCTACAGACTTCTCTTTAATGAACATAGACACAAAGATTCAACAAAATACTTGCAAGCTGAATTTAGAAATACATTTAAGAAGATGGCATATTATGACCAACTAGGGTTTTTATGGAGAGGCAAGTTTGGCTCAAATAGGTAAATCAACAAATGTAATACACTATATAAACAAACTTAAAGACAGAAACCACATACATCATCTCACCAACGAAAGGTCTTTTTGACAAAGTTCAACATGGCTTTGAGGTAAAAGCCCTGGAGGTATTAGGATAGATTGATCATGCTCCAAAATAACAGAGGCTATATTATAATATATGCGTGCAGGCAAAACATTCATACTCAAAAAAATTTTTTTTTCTAAAAAGACTTTTATAGAATCTACTAGGAAACTCTTTCATAAACAGCAAAATTGCAGGATAGAAAATCAGTATTTAAAAGAACAAAACAAAGCCGAGTATGGTGGCCTATGCCTTTAATCCTAGCACTGAGAAGATAGAGGCAGGCACATCTACATGAGTTCGAGTCCAGCCGGTCTACACAGTAAATTCCAGGTGAGCCAAGGCCACGGAGGCCTTGCCTCAAAACATCAATGAGAAACTCCCAGAGAATAAAAACATATTTTTATACTAATTCTGCATCTCCAGGCATCTTTGGATCATTTCAACATTGACCAATATATCTATGTTAAGACTTGGGAGAGGAGGTTGGGGTGATATTTTATAATTTCTACTTTGTTCTAGGTAACCCTATAGAGATGACTAGTCCCACAGTTTATAATCAATTGAAAGTCTGTTCCAGCTGGCTGGGATCACACCCAGGTAGTCAGAGACCTAGGAGGTGTGATTCCAAGTGTCCAGATCAGCAGGTTTTGTTTGTTTTTTTCCGAGACAGGGTTTCTCTGTGTAGCCCTGGCTGTCCTGGAACGCACTCTGTAGACCAGGCTGGCCTCGAACTCAGAAATCCTCCTGCCTCTGCCTCCCAAGTGCTGGGATTAAAGGCATGCACCACCACTGCCCAGCTAGATCAGCAGTTTTTTAAAGGCAGAAATCACATTCAGGTAATTTGCTTGGCAGCTGTAAGAGGGCTTCCCAAATCAAAAAGTTTTAAAAGAAGCTAAGTTAGCTGACCTTTGGTTCATCGAATACAGTTGGGTAATTTCCAAAGGGATTCTCCATCAAGATCAGATTCTAGTTAAACCTGAAACTGCCTCAGCAAGAATACAAGATGGAGGAACTTTTGCACCCGCTTGCTGTGACACAACTTGACGGCCAGAATGACTGGCGTTTGTGTCCTGGTTCATACAGTTCCCTTGATTTAGTCTGACAGGCAAACAAAGGCATACATTTCAACCTAGGCCATTGCTTGATGGTGGGGAACCTCACCACTGAGTCATTCCCCTTTCCTTGCAAACCTGGGATCACCATCACTCCTGTCAGATGCAGGAACGTCTGACACAAGGTTTTACCGAACTGTTCCAATCACTCCTAAACACTCATTTGGCCTCTGAAGTGTAGGGACAGAGGCCCTCCTGGGGGTGTGCGGTGCGGCCCCGTAGCCTGCGCGCTGGCTGCCGTCCAAGGCCTGCCTACACCCAGCCTCCGGGTGGCGCGGGCTGCAACTTGAGTCCCCACGACCCGCGCGATCCCAAGCCTTCCTCAAAGACCCGAGTGCGACGGGGACGCGACGAGAAACAAGCCGGCCGGATCCCCAACGTCTGAGGCCGGCCGGAAGCCTCCCGAGGCAACTTCCGGACCTCAGACCCGGAAGTGGGCCCAAGCGCGTGTTCGCAGCGGCGGCGGCGCAAGGGCGGCATGGAGGCACCGCTGTCGCCGCGCGAGTCGGCGAGGTTCGTGGCCGAGAACAGTCGCGACGTGCTCGTGGACCGCGAGGGCGTGCGCAAGGCGGCCGAGCTGCTGCTGCCCGCGGCCGCGGCGTGGCGCGTGGATCAGTGGAAGGCCCTGCACGAGCTCAACCCGCGCGGGGCCGACGAGGCTGCGCTCGCCTGGGTGTTCGTGGTGGACTCGCTCAACTTCTCCTTCTGGGCCGAGCGGGAGGAGAACAAGTGTGAGGTGCGCTACGGCGGGACGGCGTACACCGGCTACTGGGCCCTGTGCGCCGCCGTCAACCGCGCGCTCGACCAAGGTGGGTGCCCGCCGGCCGTGCCGCGGGGAGGTGACCTCTGTCCAAGGCAAAAGTTCTGCCATATAGAAGCAATGCGTGTTGGTCGGCAGAGGAGGCAAAGCCAGCTCCCTCTTTTTAAAAAAAGTCATTTTAACTTGGGCATAGTGACTCCTGCCTACAATCCCAGCACTGCAGGCCGAGGCAGGAGGATGCGCCAGCCTGAGCGATGTAGTTTGAAGCCAGTCTCCTAGAGAGCGAGACCCTGTCGCAGAAGAACAAATGAAAGCATGAACGCTTGCCCGCGGAAGGGAAGGACAGACTGTGGAATGTTTTGTGCAAGGAAAATATGCAGGCCTCGTCGTCGTTGTGGGTAGTGGGGAGGTTGCTTCGTGTTGTTATTTGTGCACGGCATGCATGCCTGTGCTCCGCTTGCATGCGGTGTCCTCGGAGGTCAAAGAGGGTGTGCCGATCCCCCTCGGGCTACAGTTAACAGATGGTTGTAAACCACCGTGCGGGTGCTGGGAATCGAACTCAGGACCTCTAGAAGAGCAGTCAGTGCTCTTAACCGCCATCTCTCCAGCCTTAAATTAAAAAAAAAAAAAAAAAAAAAAAGATGGTCTCCCTGAGTAGGCCTGTCCCGTGTAGAATTCAGACTACACTGGCCTCAAACTCACAGGGATCCCAGCCAACTGCCTCTGCCTCATGAGCGCTCAGGTTAGGCCAGCGCCACTACACTCTGCCTTCTTTAACACGAATTTTATTTCATATTGTTTGCGACTTGTAAAAAAAAAATCTGAATTTTCTCTTTAAAGGGATACCAGTAACTAGCGCCTCCTACTAC
The DNA here is from genome assembly GCA_019843965.1 of Rhynchomys soricoides. Lineage (NCBI taxonomy): Eukaryota > Metazoa > Chordata > Mammalia > Rodentia > Muridae > Rhynchomys > Rhynchomys soricoides. The sequence continues at coordinate 2,272,037 of JADRCH010000062.1, forward strand.
GCCACAGTGACCCTCGATCAGGTGCGGGATATATTTCGTTCAGACACAGCTGTGCCCATGCCTTTAATAGAAGAGAGACACCGAATTCTCAATGAAACTGGGAAAATTCTGCTGGAGAAGTTTGGAGGCTCTTTCCTTAATTGTGTCCAAAAAAGTGAGAGAAGTGCCCAGAAGTTAATGCACCTGATTGTTGAGAACTTTCCTTCTTACAGAGACGAGGCACAGTTTGAGGTGAGTTTGTTGATGAGGGAGGGATTCGAGCAGGTGTGATCATTCTGAATTAATGCTTTTCCTTCCATCGTCAGGGTTTTGGTTTGTTTGTTTGTTTTAAAGATTTATTTATTTCATGTATCTGAGTACACTGTAGCTGTCTTCAGACACACCAGAAGAAGGCATTGGATCCCATTACAGATGGTTGTGAGCCACCATGTGGTTGCTGGGAATTGAACTCAGGACCTCTGGAAGAGCAGTCGGTGCTCTTAACTGCTGAGCCATCCCTCCAGTCCCCAAAGCCAGTTTTAAGGCTAGCAACTTAAAATTTGAAGTTTGTTTTACTGTGGACAGGAAGCAATTACAAAATTCATTTAAAATCTATTCCTTTTTATGTTTTCAGTCAGGGATTTCCTTTGTCTTTTTTTTCCTTTAAAATGTTTCAGCCCTCCATATAAGGCTGTCACTGAGGATGAGGAAGCACAAAATGTTGACAAAGTTGGATGAAAATCAGAATGTAGAATGCATACCAGTTTTTCTTTAGGAAAAATATTTCTTGAAAAGCTTGGTGTGTGTTTCCTTATCCGCTGTTCTTTTATAATAATTTGTTATATGGTACAAAAAAAATTTTAAACAGATGTACTTCTTAAACAGTGAGCATTTGTCTTAGTTTCTAGTATACCCCTAGCTTTCATTTTTATAAAATTCTTTTGGAATCCTTGTCACTGAGTATTTTTTGGTTTTCCTGTACTGTGCTTTTGGCCATGCTTACTTCATGATGCCACTCCTTCCCCCAGGGGCTCCCTCCCCAACCCCCCCCCGGGGGGGGGCTCTTCCTCTGGAACTGTAAACCTAAATAAACTCTTTTCTAAATTGCTCCAGGTTGTGGCATTTTATCACAGCACAAAACAACAACAACAAAAGACCCACCAGGCAACCTCTGTTCCCAGTTTGGGGGTGGTGGTGGGTTTTTTTTAGATATGTTTACTTTGTGTGTGAGTGTTTGATTGTCTGTGTATGTGTGTGTGCCTTGTGCGTGCCTAGAACCAACGGAGTTCAAAAGAGGTATTGCATCCCCAGGAACAGGAGTTAAGAACGATTGTAAACCACCATGTGGGTGCTGGGAATCAAACCTGGGTCCTCTGAAAGAGCAGCCAGTGCTCTTAACCACTGAGCCATCTCTCCAGCCCCCATATAGTGTCTTTAGAAAAGGTAATTTCTTAAAAGTAGGCCTGGATCGATGGTGACAGGCAAACCTTAAGGTTAAGCAGTCGGTCACTTCTCATTATGATGAAGTGTTTTTATATGGTATCATTTTCTGGGTGTTTGAAATTTACTTGCGTTTTTCTACATTTTTACTTATTTGTGTGTGTGCATGAGTGAGCACAGGTAGGCACACATGTACACTGCCAGGCATGCCATGACATCCATGTGGATGTCAGAGGACAACTTTTAGGAGTCTCTTTGGTGCCCAGGGATTGAACTCAGTTTATTGGGCTTGGTAGCAAGCACCCTTTCTCATAAGCCATCCTCACCAATCTTAGATGTTTTGTTTTCTTTGCTTTTGTGATGTTGGGGTCAAATCAGGGCCCCAAGAACGCTAAACAAGTCCTTTACCACAGAGCAGCACTCCCGCCCCACTTGAAGAGTTTCTGTGTGGGATTTTCCCCTTAATTTCAGTGGGTGCATGGCACTGCACATTGCTAATCTCAGCACTTGGAAGACAAACAGGAGGGTGGAGTTCCACTAGCCAGGGTTACGGTGAGTGATCTTGTCACACACAAAGGTTTATTTATTTATGATATTTGCTAATTAAGATGTTCTCTTAAGTGGTAGTGTTTTGAGAGCTAATTCGTGATTATTCTTAATAGATGAGCTGATAAAACATGAATTAAGGTTATAACCATTGGTATTGTCTTAGGGATTTGTTGCTGTGAAGAAACACCATGACCACTGAAACTTACAAAGAAAACCACTTGATTGGCGCTGGCTTACAGTTCAGAGGTTCAGTCCATTATCATCAGGAAGCACAGCAGCATGCAGGCTGACGTGATTAGGGAGGTGCCAAGAGTTCTACATCTTGATCCTCAGCAGCAGCAGGAGACTGTGTGCCACACAGGGTGTAGCTTGAACATAAACCTCAAGCCTGCCCCTGTGGTGACACACTTACTCTAGTAAAGCCACACCCCTATGGGCCAAGCATTCAAACACACGAGTCTATGGGGGCCATTCCTACTGAAACTACCATAGGTATTAAGATTAGGCCAAGATTTTAATTACCAATATTTTTCCATAGTCTATACTATACATTTGAGGCATTTGGGGGCGGGGCAGACAGTTTGATGGAGAGACTTGAGAGGGGAAGAGCTAAAGAGGTCCAGGTCACTTGGGAGGCAGAGGCAGGTAGATTTCTGAGTTCGAGGCCAGCCTGGTCTACAGAGTGAGTGAGTTCCAGGACAGCTGGGGCTACACAGAGAAACCCTGTCTCGAAAAAAACCAAAAAAAAAAAAAAAGAGGTCCAGGTCCTGACTTCATCTTTGCTAAAAGTGAGCCTTCTTCCCCCCCAGACCTGGGGGTTAAACCTGAGCCTTCATGCATGCTGGACAAGTGCTCACTATGCTCGGCTCCGGTCGGTTAGTCGTCTTCAGTTAAGTTATCTCCACGACCTTATTCTGTGTTTAAATATAATCGACCGTTTTCTTGTGTCAACTCCGTAGGGACTTTACCCCTGGTAGGTTTGATAAGACCCGGCTGACTGTTGTTCATAAAATTAAGTGATTATTTGAAACGAGACAGTTTCCTCCGTCAGAAGCCCAGAGGTCATTCTTTTCTTCATACTTCACCGTTGTATCCAGTGCCCGTGAACTGAGTTCCAGTTAGAAAAGCATGCTCTTTTACTGTAAAGTGTTCTGTAAAGCTTGGAAGTGAACTCAGAACAAGTGCTTAGCCACTGGGCCACACTCCCAACCACAGATCAGCATGTTTTCAGTTAATAAAAATTAAAACAATGCTGTCTACACACGAAGATTATAACTAGTGGGATTATAGTAACACTGACATATGAATAATATTGGAAATAGGTGCTAGGAGCTGGAGTGTTGGCTCAGAGGCTAAGAGCGCACACTACTGTTCCAGAGGACCAGAGTTTGAGTCCCAGCCCCTGTGGTAGGCAGCTCACCACCACCTGTGGCTCCAACTCCGGATATCTGGCGCCTCTGGCTTCTGCAGACATCCATCCCTGCATGTGGCATTTACTCACACAGCCACAAATGTTTGAAAACGATTAAAAATAAAATCTTCAAAAAAATGAAATACTGGGGTCTCCGGACAGCTGAATGCTGGCCTTGCACTCAGGAAGCCCCAAGTTCGATCCTCCACTGAGGGTTGGCAGGGGGGGAGAGGGAGAAAGACAATGAGTACTGAATGTTGCATGGCACCAGGAGTGAATATGTTGTGTGCCTTGAAACAAAACCAAAGAATTTGTATTAATAAGTGCTAATTAGACACTTTTAAAACATTTTTTTTGTTGCTGGGCTTGGCACGGGCCTTTAATCCCACCACTCTGGAGGCAGATCTCTGATTTGAGGCCAGCTTGGTCCACAGTGAGTTCTAGGACTGCCAGAGCTACACAGAAACCATGACTCAAAACCCAAAAGAGAACAGAAGAAGGGAAAGAAAAGAAGTGTTTTCAACAAGTACCTTTTCTGTCGTTTTTGGGTTTTTGAGATAAACTCTATGTCTCCATCCAGTGCCCTTTATAAGTAGCATACAGTAAGATTTCAGAAACCACAGTGACATGTGTACTCCAATCACCAGGGGAAAAGGATCTCCTTTTACAAACGAGCGCAGATCCTTGTGGCAGACACGTGGAGTGTGCTGGAGGGCAAGGGAGATGGCTGCTTCCAGGACATCTCCAGCATCACCATGTTTGCTGACTACAGGCTGCCTCAGATTCTCGTGCACCTTGGAGCCCTGAAGTACTCCGACGAGTTACTGAAGAAGCTTCTAAAAGGTTTGCAGCTCTGTGGTCTGAGGCTGGGTTGTTTAGGTTTATCTACAGACCAGTGCTGAGAGGATGCGTGTTGGGTGTGGTGGTGGCTTCCTGCTCAGAGGAGACAGAAGCAGGAGGGTGGTGAGTTCAGGAGCAGCTTGGGCTACAGAGGGAGCTCCTTGCAAAATCTAGGGCTAGAGCAGGTTTATTTGAGGAACGAGGAAATACAGAGTGCAGTACTACGTCCTGCAAGTGTTGAGGCAGGCAGGCCAGACAGAGCCCTCATCGCTGCATTTGACTTGTAATTTTACCTGAGTGGCTCGGTTTCTGCCTCATTTCATTTTTCTTTCCCTGTTAATTCTCACAGGAGAGATGCTCTCAAATGGAGACAAACAGGAAGTAGAAATTAGAGGCTGCTCCATTTGGTGTGTTGAGCTGATGCGGGACCGTCTTCTGGAGCTTCTTGAACAAAGGGACGAGAAACCTCCTGTTGAGATCAACTCCATTCTTCTGGACTATCACCTGTGGGACTATGCCCGAGAGCACAGGGAAGACATGAAGGGAGTCCCGTTTCATCGCACACGCTGCATCTACTACTGACCTCGAGTGTAGTGGGTCCAGCTCAAACACTTGCACTTTTTTTTCCCCCCAGAGCTGAGGACTGAACCCAGGGCCTTGTGCTCACTAGGCAAGCACTCTACCACTGAGCTAAATCCCCAACCCCGAAACACTTGCACCTTTAGATCAGACAGTCACTTCACAATTCTGATTCACTATAAAGATAGAAATTACACCGGGCACTGGTGGTGCACGCTTTTAGTCCCAGCTCTCGGGAGACAGAGGCAGGTGGATCTCTGAGTTCAGGGAGAGTCTGGTCTACAGAGTTAGAGCAGCCAGGGCTACACAGAGGAAAAAAGGGAAAAGATAGAACTCACAGGAATAGGCAGTTGACCGTCAGTCACCATTTTCCCCTCGGCATAGCGTTGTGTGTTCTCATAATCATACTGCGCAGCCTTGGTGACGTCCATGGCTTCAGTCGGTAGCATTTCTCAGCTGCAATCATTCAGTCGCCGCCTTCTCCTTCTCCTTTTGTTTTAATGGTCCCTGTGTGTGCTAGGCAAGTGCTCCACCACTGACTCACACTCGCGGCTCAGTGATTTTCTATATGCTACAATAATTCAATATTAGGTAGAGAGAGTCTTTGATGCTTTTATAGAAATCAACTGAACGCTTGGTATGGTGACACATACTACCATACATATGGTGGGTATGTAATCCCAGTACTCAGAAGATGAAGCTGGAGAATCATGAGTTCTAGGCCATCCTGGACCACTCAAAAAGCAAAAATAAAGAGGTTTCTCCAGTTCAGAGCATTTGTTTCTCTCTTGTAGAGGGCATGAGTTTGGTTCCCAGCACGCACGTTGGGCACTAACAGCTCCTGGTAACTCCAGCTCCAAGAGATTCAGTGCTCTCTGCTGGACTCCACTGTCTCACACTCAAACACACACACACATGCACATACACATAAGTAAAATAAGTCTTTAAAACAGGGCTATGAACACAGTGCAGCTGTGGGAGTCTGTGCCTACCATGCCAAAGGCCCTGAGTTCAGTCTCCAGCACTGCATGAAACCAAGTGTGTGATGATGTCTACCAGGAATCCCAGCACAAGGTGACAGGAAGGTCAGAATTGACTCTCATCAGCCTCAGCCAAACCGGCCAAGCTAGAGTACTTAACAGCTTGCACGATTTCTAATGCGGCCTCTTCGTGCATTGAGAATTTTTTACACTGCTATGATCATACTTCCTCCCTAATTGTCCCACATCCACCCTCAACTCACCAGCCCCGAGACCTGGTCTTAGAAAGCATAAAAAAGATGAATCTTGGCATTTTATTTTAGGCTTTTTATTGGTAATAGTAGTGAGTTTTGAACATAATGGCTCTTCAGTTTTGAGTATCTGTTAGCTTAAGTGTTTTTAGACTTCATTGGAATTCAATTCAGATCTTTGAAACTTTTCCTAAACCTGAAATAGAATATATTATTAACATAGAATTTGCTACAGGGTGGTAGTGGCCCACGCCTTTAGTCCCAGCACCGGGACAGAGGCAGGTGGATCTGAGTTTAAGGCCAGCCTGGTCTTCAGAGTGAGTTCTAGGACAGCCAGGGCTACACAGAGAAGCCTGTCTTGAAAAACAAAACTAGATTTTGCCAAGTGCAGTTTAAGAGGGTTTACAGTGGGATGATAATACTCTTGTCACAGAGGTAGGCACTGACTAGTGGCTTAGTGCACAGATGAGCATCTGCTAACTTAGGTCCTGCCTCTACTCCTCCCCTCTGCAGTTGGCTGAACCCACAGGTGCCTGATCCAGGGAAGGCTGACTTCACCTTTGAAACTTACTGTAACTGCATAAACCTGGAATAGATGCTCTGTGTCTAAGCACCTTGCTGCCATCTGCTGGAAGCTTGTGACGGACTGCATGTGAAAGGGTCTCCTTTCCGGCAGCTGTGCTTTGTCCCTCCTTGTGTGACTCAGGAGCCCATCCAGAGGTTCCATGCAACAGTATCAGCAAGTCACTGTCATCCTGTCTCCTTGCCTGTGATTGTCTTGGTAATGGGGGATGCAGCTTTGTCAGGAAGGACACAGGAAACTCCCTTCCTTTGAGGAATTTGCTATTAAAGCATGACTGCTGAGACAATAGCAACCTTAGTTTTATTCCTTTAAATCTTGGGGCCAGAACTCGGGGCCTCTCACATACTAAGCAGGCATTCCACCACAGAGCCACACCCTTACCCTGTTGTAGCCAATTTGAGGACCCAGCTCTTTGGTGCCTGTTCTGTGAACTTCGTGCTTGAGATAAAGAACATGATACGTTTTCAATTCATTTTCTGTCTTTTTAAAAGTTTTGTTAATGTGTGTTTGCACACATACTCGTTCATGCCATGGCGGTGTGGAATTCAGAATGTAACTTGCAGGTATTGATCTCTCCTACCACCATGTGGGGTCCAACAGTAGGCACCTTCACTGCCCGAGCCATCTTCCCAACCATCAGTTTGTTTTCTGTAACTCAAAGGGATTATAACAGATGGTTTTCAGGTTAATCTCTGTACTCTTTCTCTCTGAGACAGGAGCTCATTATATAGTCCTTGTTGATAACTCACTGTATAGAGAAGGCTGGCTTCAAACTCACAGAGCTCCACCTGCCTCTGACTTCTGAATGCAGGGGTTAAAGGTGTGCACTATTATGCTCAGTGTAAATATCCTTAAAGATTAAGCAGTGTGTGTGTGTGTGCGCTCACTATGTGCACCATGTGTACACAGGTACCTGCAGAGGCCAGAGGTATCAGACTCCCCTGTAACTGGAATTACAGGAGGTAATAAGCTGCCTGATGTAGGTGCTCAGAATCAAACCAAGGTCCTCTGAAAAGATTTTATATGTGTGTGTGTGTGTGTGTGTATGTATGTATGTATGTGTGTGTATATATATATATATATATATAAAATTAGTTTTTTGAGACAAGATTTCTCTGTATAACCCTTGCTGTCCTGGTACTCTGTAGACCAGCCTGGCCTCGAACTCAGAAATCCGCCTGCCTCTGCCTCTGCCTCCCAAGTGCCGGGATTAAAGGTGTGTGCCACCACTGCCCTGCAGAAGTAAGCACTCTTCACTGCTCCAGCTCCATCAAAAAAGAGGCACACTGTATTCAGGCCACTGAAGTGGAAACTTAAGGGTCCTTTGAAAAGTCAGTTGAGTGGTGTTTTGCTGGGGTAAACGTGAAGGAAGGTTTTCTGTTAAAGTGGACACAGGTGTGAAAGGCTCAGGCAGACTCGTGAAGGAACATTTCCCTGAAGCAGACACCGGAGAGAGGGTGTTCTGCTAAAGCAAGCATGGGGAAGGACACGTGATGAAGGATTCTTTGCTAAGGACACACATGGATTGGTCCGCCTTACATTACATAGTTGAGCTGCATTTGTGGGGACTCCATAGAGAGAATGCACCTAAAAACCTCTGGTGGTGTGCTGCAGTTTGTTGCCGCTTCCAAGGCTGATTTTCAGGCTGATTGGATGCACGTGCTGAGGCAAGGCACGTGGAGGACACGTGGAGGACACGTGGTGTTTGGAGGGTGTAACTAGGACTCCACGGAGTGACGGAGACAGAGCTTGGCTTGCTGTACAGCTGCTGTGCAACACTGGTGGGTCTCGAATCTTCCCTGATCTTCGCTTCCTGAGAGAGGCACAGCCAAGAACAGAAGTTCTCTGTGTTCCTGCTGCTCCCCCCTTCTGACTGGTGCTGAGGCTGAGGCCTGGCTGTCTCTGCTAGGTCGTGTCACCCAACTCTGCCAAACTGGACTGCTGGTGCATCCGTGATGTGTTTGCGAGTGGATTGAGCTGCTGCCTGCTAACCTGTGAACTGAACTGTGGGTTTCCAGACAATGCAGAAGGGAGGTGCTCCAAAAGAACCTTTCTAAACAGGTCACTTTCCCCCCACCCCATATCCTTTCTCTTCCACTACTTCTGGTGGGTGGTGGGTTACAAAGAAGATGAAAGTGTTTAAGAACCATCATTAAGTGGTGGCGCACGCCTTTAATCCCAGCACTTGGGAGGCAGAGACAGGTGGAATTCTGAGTTCGAGACCAGCCTGGTTTACAGAGTGAGTTCCAGGACAGCCAGGGCTATACAGAGAAATCCTGTCTCCAAAAACCAAAAAAAAAAAAAAAAACCCAAGATTTTTAAAAAATTAAACTTACAGGCCACTTTCAGAAGTTGTTTTCTCTAGACAGACTTTGAACTCTGTCATAGCAAATGTGTGAGGCTACTTATAACATGTGGTAGCCTGGCTTCCTTCCAAACGCACACTAAATTTGTAGCATTCAAAGTCTGTCAACAAGACTGTCCCATCTGTAGGAAGCCATGATGGCTCATGGTTGCAGTTTCAGAATTCTAGAGGCAGGGGCAGGAGGATGGCTGTGAATCTGAGGTCAGTCTGTGCTGTGTAATGAACTCTCCTGTAATCCAGCCTGGACCATGGTACAAGGCCCCATCCAAATAGCGAGGACAACAACCTCAGTCAGCCTATGGGTACTGCAGGATTTCATGTCTCAGGCCGTAACCTCCAAGATTTTCTCTAAGACACAAACTGATTTTTATACTATAAAGAGCGGCTGTGAAAACCACTTTTCCCCATTCCACTGTTGTCAGGGTGGACTAAAGCTCAGTCGGTACAGGACGCTAACCACTATTCTTGTTACAGGGCTGAAATTCAAACTTCACCGTTTGGTTGAGTTGTATTCGTTTTGTTTTTTAAGGTGTATTTTATTTTACGTGTGTGAGTGTTTTGCCTGCTTGTAGGTGTATGGACCATGTGTGGTGCCTGGTGCCTACGGAGAGTGTCGTCCATCTGGACAGTGGGAACCACCTGTGGGTGCTGGGATCAAACCCAGGTCCTCTGCAGGAACAAGTGTCCTTAACTGCTGAGCCACCTCTCCAGCGCCCAGTTCATTAAGTTCGATGAAGCCTGGGTTAAAAGGAAGTGGAGCAGTTGATGGTGGGCTGTGGGCGTGGCTCAGCAGTTGATGGTGGGCTGTGGGCGTGGCTCAGCAGTTCCAGCACTGGCTGCTCTTGCACAGGACTTGGGCTCTATTTCCAGCACCCCATGGTGGCTCACAACCATCTGTAACTCCAGATCTAGGGGATCTGATAACCTCGTCTGGCTTTCTCGGGCGTGAGGCAAGCATGGTGCACATATATATACAAGCGGAACATCCACACATAAAAATAAATCTTTTAAAAAATAGCAGGTGACCATGGTATCCGAGAAGTCTAGAAACCCTTACTTTGAGAGCTAAATGTAGTATTTGGAAAACAAACAAACAAAAATCTATAAATTCATAATTACACACACTCCAAGAAATGAAACTATAATCGGTTTGGGGATGTTGGTAGGGACCCATTCATTACCATCACAATTGATAATTAGAAGAGAGAAAAGAAGCTCCACCCTCCTCTTCCTGTACGGACTACATTTCAGGTTAACTGGGTAGAAGGAAGCCTGTATTATAGAATAATTTGAGCTAATAAATGTAAATGATTATGAGAATGTGAGCATCGGGCCAGGGCCAGAAGAGAAAAAAGAATTTGAGCATTATTGTTCTGCAATATCTTGATATAAGTAGATCTTGAAAATGATTATCAGTGACTAATAAAGTCATTGAGTGAAATGCTGATTATTAAGAAAAGCTGAGTGGTGGTGGTGGTGGATGTGCAGCACGTGTCTTTAATCCCAGCACTCAGGAGGTAAAGCCAAGTGGATCTTTGTGAGTTTGAGGCCAGCCTGGTCTACAAGTGAGTCTCTGGACAGCCAGAACTACATAGTAAGACCCTGACTCAAAATCACCAAAAAAAGAAGAGAAGGAGGAAGGAAGAAGAGGAGGAAGAGGAGCACGAGATGTTGGTCAAGAAAAGAAGCTCACACAGTTCCCGTCAGTGAGGCTTATTGTAATGAGAGATCCTCAGGGCCAGAATGAGGCCTCCATGTGGGAGGGGAGTGTTCCACACAAGTGTATAATATGTGAAAGGAAGTATTAGACACAAGTATACAACACATACAGAGGAGCATGAGACACACCTCTACCATATATGAAGGGAAAGATTAACCATAAATCTACACTATATTAGACACAGCTATACATATGGAGTCTGTGGTGGTATGAATGAAAATGGTCCCCAAAGGCAAATAAGACTAGGAAGAGTGGCCTTGTTGAAGGAGGTGTGGCCTCGTTGGAATGGGTGTGGCCTTGTTGAAGGAGGTGTGGCCTCGTTGGAATGGGTGTGGCCTTGTTGAAGGAGGTGTGGCCTCGTTGGAAT
>JADRCH010000062.1:2283110-2294591 GCA_019843965.1 Rhynchomys soricoides
TTGGAATGGGTGTGGCCTTGTTGAAGGAGGTGTGGCCTCGTTGGAATAGGTGTGGCCTTGTTGGGGTGGGTGGGGCCTTGTTGGAGTGGGCGTGGCCTTGTTTGGGTGGGTGGGTCCTTGTTGAAGGAGGTGTGGCCTCGTTGGAATAGGTGTGGCCTTGTTGAAGGAGGTGTGGCCTTGTTGGAGTGGGTGTGGCCTTGTTGAAGTGTGTCACTGAGGTCCAGCTTTGAGGTTTCAGATGCCTAAGCCAGGCCCAGTGTCACTCTCTCTTGCTCCTTCCTGCCTATTCAGATGTAGAACTCTCAGCTGCTCTGTAGCTCCCTGTCTCCCTGCATGCTGCCACACTTCCCACCATGATGACAGTGGCCTAAACCTTTGAACTGTAGCTAGCCCCCAGCTATATGTTGTCATTTATAAGAGTTGCTGTGGTCATCGTGTCACATCCCAGCAATAGAAACCTTAAGTAGGGAAGAGGGAGAGGGTTAGACTCAGCTATGCAATACTGGGAGATCCAAATATGATGGGGCCTTAAGGGGAAGGGTGGGCTTCTCTAACGAACCTGGAGAGGAGCTTCAGTAAGAGTGAGAAGGTGAGAAACGGGGGGGAGGGGGGGGAAGAGAGTTCACACACACACACACAGCCATGATAGGGAGATCGGGGAGGAAGGGCACTCAGGAACCTCCTCAGCAGTTTTCTGAGCTCCTTTTCTGAAGTCCCTGAGGACTCTTGGGCCAGTCCTCAGACCAAAGGAATGGTGGAATGGTCCTTTTATAACCTTTTTGGGGTGGCAGGAAGTTTCATATCTTATGATTTAGTCACAGCACAAATCGTTTCTTAATTATGTCCCAGAAAGAGCTGGAGAGCCATGGCCTCACAGTGCAGGCCCGTGTCCTAACAAAGTGCCGCTGCTGCTTCTCTCTCCCTACCCCATCAGTAGGATATTTAATCTGATGGGAAAGGATACCTGCCAGGGGCCAGAGGAGGAACCAGGATGGCCTCTGGCCCGCAGCCAGGAGGTGTGCAAATCTCCAGTCCAAAGATGCTACGGGAATGGAGCACTTCCTTGAGGTTGGAAGATCCTGTTCTCAGTTAATCCTGAGGTGGCTTTGGCTCTGGTTTCTACCTTAATTACAATCTTAATTAACATAGAAGAAGTTCAAGGTAATAAAATTGATATTATAAAGGATTTACTAATCGACCTGCTCAGGAGATATTAAGTCACACAAGTGATATTTAGCTAAGGGAGTCCTGCATCCTAAACACCTGAAAGGTAAGGATCCTGCTAACCAGGCCTGTTGAGGAGTAGAGGATGCAGAGAGCAGGGAAATAAATGTTTAACAGTGAGGACTCACCAGCCAGTAGGCCCTGATTCCCATACTAAACACGTACCTCTAGGGCAACTCAGGCAGAGTCACAACTGTCCTAAAGTTCTGGTCTGCCATTAAGTTCCCTGTGCTCTTACCTGTGAAACATAATTCTGCCAAGTGGGCAAGATGAACATTGGTAACAACTATTTGAAAAAGAGTAACAGTGGTGTACTTACAATAATTCCAGTAATATGTAATATCTTTGCTGCATAAATCTCCTACTTGTCTGGGTGGCCAGACTTTTATGCTCTGTAAATTGTTCCAAGTGTAACCCGGGGCCAGGATCTGAAAGAGATTTAAGGCGCACCGTGTTGGTGGAATGTGTAAGCCTAAAGAGTATATAATTTAGTAAACTCTGTAGACCACGCAGCTCTTCCTTGGGTGTTAGCCCAGCCGACAAAGCGCCATTAAAGAGATTTCCCTTAATTATTCTCTAAATCTGTGCAGTGATTTCTCAACAGGAAGGTGTTGGGAGCAAGAAGGTAGGTATGCTCAGCTGGTATAACTAAAATTGTATTTTATTATGCAGAGGGTCTTCACACAAGGTTCTCACTCCATGTTCCTAACTATGATCCTAAGCCTGTCTCCCCATGGCTGCTCACCTGTGTGACATATGGAGTGCAGGTCCAGTCTCTAATAGTAATCTCTGTAACTTTAATATTTTTCAAATCTTATTTTTAATGATGGTTCCTAAACACTTTAACCTCCCTTGTAGCCCACCACCCACCAGAGGTAGTGGGAAAGAAAGGATGGCGGGGGTGGGGGGATGGGGGGGTGGGGGGGTGGGTGGGAGTGGACCTGTTTAGAAAGGTTCTTTGGAGCCACTCCCATCTGCATTGTCTGGAAATCAGCAGTTCAGTTCACAGGTCAGCAGGCAGCGGCAGCTTGATCCACTTCCAAACACATCACGGATGCATCAGCAGTGTAATTCGGTAGAGTCTGGTTAGCAACAGTGGTGACATGACCTGTAGAGACAGCCAGGCCTCAGCCTTGGCTCCAGTCAGCAGGAGGGACCAACAGGAAAACAGAGAACTTCTGTTCTTGGCTGTGCCTCTCTCAGGAAGCGAAGATCAGCGAAGATGAAAGGCCCACCAGTGTTGCACAGCCAGCTGTACAGCAAGCCAAGCTCTGTCTCTGTCACTCCGTGGAGTCCTATTTACACCCTCCAAACATCACGTTTCCTCCACATGCCTTGCCTCAGCATGGGTCTTGCCTCAACATGTGCATCTAATCAACCCAAGTCCCCAGAGTCCTGACAAATGGAGCTCAACTACACCATGTAAGGTGGATCAATACATGCATGTCGTTAGCAAAGAATCCTTCATCACGTGTCCTTCCCCATGCTTGCTTTAGCAGAACATCCTCTCTCCGGTGTCTGCTTCAGCGAAATGTTCCTTCACGAGTCTGCCTGAGCCTTTCACCTGTGTCCACTTCAGGAAAACACCAGCCAACACAACTGACTCTCCAAAGGACCCTTAAGTTTCCACTTCAGATCTCTGGTCCAAGGGTTAGAATCCCAGGACCACTCTTCAGCAGCAAGGCAGATCAAGCTATCGTCTCTCTGGAGTCTCCAGCCATCCTGAAGAGGTGAAGAGAGCTACATTGCTCTTGGTCTCTGTTTATGTCAAGTAGGTATCATAGAATTTTCTGCTTATGAAGTCATGTGTCTGGTTATCTTGAATGTGTGGTGTCACTGGTTACCAGCAACCGCTTTGCGTGTAGTGGAATTCCCCACTAAGTAATTTCTATATCTAAAACACATTTTTAAAAATTATTGTTATTCTCATAACGGAGGTTATTATAATATCACGAGCTTTTCTCTACTTAATTTGATTCTTGCTTTAGACCAGTGGTTCTCTGTGGTTCAGGCTCTGCTTCCCCACCCGTAGAAGTGTGAATTGGAGGCCTCAGGCAGCCAGTGTATACACTAGGAGAACAGACTCTTGGGAGACAGCATCAGTGAGACAGCTCATTTAGTGGGGGGAGGGAGGACAAAGGTTACTTAAGCTTTTGGGGATGAGTGGGGGCTCTGGGGTGAGGGTACATCATTTGCAGGGCCAGGGTGCTAGGGATGCTTCATTAGCATGAGGAGGAATTTCAGACGCTGCTGGACATGACCTTATAAGGGGAAAGGAAGTTTAACCTGACTACTTAGCTACCTGACCTCCTCACATGGGATACAGGGCGACATGCGTGCGGACAGGCAAGCCTGGGGTACAGGGCGGGGGGGAGGGAGGCAATCCTACTCCTGCTGATCTCAGGGTAAGACTTCTGGGGTTTGGACATGCCCTGACCCCGCTCTTGTTCCAGGTCTGCTCCCCTTGTACCGTGGCTCCCTGGTCCCACAGTTCTCACCCTTCTTAACGCTCTGACCTTTAATGCAGTCAGTTCCTCACCTTGTGGTGACACTCCCAGGCATAGAATTATCTTTGTTGCTACTTTAGAACTGTAACTTTGCTACTGTTTTGAATCGCAAATATCTGTGTTTTCTGCTGGTCTTAGGAGAACCTTGTGGAAGGATCATTCTGTCCCCAAAGGGTTGTAACCCACAGATTGAGAACCACTGCTCCAAACAGATCATGGAACCTTTGTGAGGGCTCTGAATCAGGACTCAACTGATCCATTCCCAGGTTGCAGACTCAGACTCTAAGAACTGTATGTTGTTTCAAGCCACTAACTTTCAGGGTGATGTGTGGCTCAGCAGAAGGTACTAAATACAATGGGCAGATAATGCATCCGTCTTTCTGTTACTATAGCAAGGTATCTGTGATGATTTGAAGGAGAATGGCCTCCATATGCTCATATGCTTGAATGCTTTGTACCCACTGGAACCATTTGGGAAGGATTAGGAGGTGTGGTCTTGTTGGAGGAAGTGTGTTACTAGGGGTGTGCTTTGTGGTTTCAAAACCCCATACTAGGCTTGGAGAGGTCCCTGCAGGCTTTATAGCAGGCAGAGAAAAGGACCTCAAAGAGACAAAAACGAAACTGTTTAGGCCCATTTTTAGGTACCAGTGCTGGACTTCCGGAGCCTGACACCAGATTATTTACTTTAGCCATATTTAAGCACAGCACAATTTTAGAAAAAATGTTTTCTGATAACAGTTCAGTTCCAAGTGCACAAGAAATTTAAGGTAAGCTTTACATTGAGACTCTTTACAAGGTACATCTGGTATCTTTCACAAAGATGAGTACTGTTGGCTCAGAGATACTGCCCAAGTTTTAGGGTATAGAAGAAAGGTTCTCAACCTTCCTGATGCTGCGACCCTTTAATACAGTTCCTTGTGTTGTGGCAACCCCAAACTATAAAATTATTTTTGTTGCTGCTTCTTAGATGTAATTTTGTTACTGTTGTGAATTATAATGTAAATAATATCTGATATGCAGGATGTATGGTCCAGGGAGACTGAGGTAAACATAATGCCTGTGGGTGTCAGGATTGGCCTGGCCCTGAGATAACATTCACTTGGGCTGCTGTAAAGCACATGTGACATCATAAGGATGGGTGTTAAGACCTAGAAGTTTGTGACCCTCAAAGTTTTAGGGGGAAGGGGTCTGGGAAAAGAAAATCACCAATTCTGGAAGATACGGGCATAGCCTGCCTCACCATACAGCAGAGCATCACTAGGCTGTAAACTACACGCACCCCAGCATTCCAGGAGGCAGACAGGTTAAACATCTCCTTCCTTTGAAGGATGCCTGTGAGTGTAACTTTCCTGACTTCTCCAACGCACAGACACATTCTGCCATCTATAAGGTCCAGTCTCATCTTCTCTGCCTACAACTCGTGAATCACGTGTGTGAGTTCTCAGCTACACCCACCTGCCACTGTGCTCCCCGCCACGATGGTAACGGACTAACCCTCTGAACTGGAAAGTAAGCCTCTAGTTAAATGTTTTCTTCTACAATTGCTTTAGCTGAAGTGTTTCTTCACAGCAATAGAACAGGAACAAGGACCAGTCTAAGACAAATAACACAGAGACCCACAGCAAGAGGAGGCTTCATTGCCTTGAGGTTTTACAGGTTTCAGTCCATAGCCACTTGGTGCCACCGCTGCTTTGAGCCGTGGTCAGGCAGCACGACCCAGCAGCTAGTGCATATAGGAGCAAACTGTTTACCTCATGATCTGGAGGTAAAATAAAAGGGTGGGGGTGGCACCTCGTTACTTCTCCAAGGACAGACTTTAGATGGTCGATGAGGCAGCCAGTCATTTCTCAACATTTAAACCCAAATGTGCTGGCTAGTTTTAAGTCAACTGGACACAAGCTACAGTCATCTGAGAGTAGAAAACCTCAATTGAGAAAATGCCTCCAGCCAGGCAGTGGTGGTGCATGCCTTTAATCCCAGCACTCGAGAGGCAAAGGCAGGTGTATTTCTGAGTTCGAGGCCAGCCTGGTCTACAGAGTGAGTTCCAGGACAGCCAGGTTTACACAGAGAAACCCTGTCTTGAAAAACAGAGAGGGAGGAGAGGGAGGAGGGGGAGGAGAGGGGAGGGAGAGGAGGGAGAGGGGGGAGAGGGGCTTCCTGGCTTCTGTAAGAAAGCAGGCCAAGCAAGCCATGGGGAGCACCCCTTTAAGGCCTTTGCATCAACCCCTGTCTTCAGGTTCCTGCTCAATTGAGTTTTCTTCTTGGCTTCTTCCCTCCAGGGACTGTGATCCAGGATATGGATGCCAAACAAACCGTTTCCTTTCCTCTCTCCAAGGTGTTTTGGGTCATGTTGTTTCATCATAACAGTATCAGCCCTATCTAAGCCATTAAGTACAGCAGCAATAGCTGTTGTGTAGGAAATGTCTTATCTGATGTGTCTTCAGCCAGATTTCCACTGAAGACCAAAGTACGTTAAACTGCAGGCTGTATTCTATTACTAAGTCATGAAGTTGGTTGTCTGAGGAAGAAGTCCTGGAAAGTAAACACCGTGTCTTGTGCATCCTAAACGCATGTCCAGTGACTATACCACACCCCTTTGTGCCAGTGAAATCGATTTAGGGGTTGTGGTCAACATTAAGAAAAGTTAGACTAGAATAAGATCAGAGCTGCCGAGTGTTTCTTGAAACGTTTGTTTTCATTTATGTAGTTATACATGTATGTACTGAATCACATAGCAGTGGGTTTTTTTCCATATTGTCTCAGGCTTGTGCCACCATGTTGGGTTTTCAAATTTATCTCTGTTAATGAACAGGTCAAAGTTGAAAGCCATTGTCCCGCCCACACCCCTTTTTATTCCTGAGACGGTATCATTATGTACATCAGGCCTTGGTTTCAGTTCCCTGCACCATAAAAGCAGTGCGGTGGCAGGTGCCTGGGGACCTAGGACTCCAGAGAAGTAACGACAGGAGGATTAGAGACAATCAAGTAGCCTGCGCTACATAAGACCTTGTCTCAAAGCCGCACTGCCTGAGATAGTAGCTGAGTACCGAAACTCAACCTGTCGCACATCCCGTGTGTGTTTACCGGGATGCTCAGAGAAGCCTCCTAGGGCAGAGGCACAGCTGGGGACCGCACCGAAGGGTGGCCGCGGGGCGGGGCCTTGGGGCGGGGCCTATGGGGGCGGAGACTGCTGGCAGGTTTTGCGTGAACCTGGGCCTACGTAAGGCGGGGACGGCTTGGGGCGGAGCCAGCGGAGGGCGGGGTCGCGGAGGGGTGGCGGGAGGCGTGCTGCGCCGTTGCCGTGAGAACTGGTGACAACAAAAGGCGTGGGCGCGGAGGGCGGAGGAAGGCCGCGGCGTGGGGCGCTCGCCTGCGAAGACCTGGGCTGTCCCGAGCCGGTCGGTGCGCCGCGGGCCCGACGGGCGCGAAGCCGGCGGCACCCGGTCTGCGGCCGCCCCGCTGAGGGTCGCGGACGCGGCGGGCGAGCGGCGGACGGAGCGGGGCGTCCTGAGGTAGCAGCGGGGGCCTGGGCGCGGGCCTGAGGGCGGCGGGGCGCGCGGCTGCGGCGTGCGCGGCTGCGGCGTGAGGAGGGCGCCGCTGTGAGCCTGCCCTCTCGAGGGAAGCCTCGGTGCCCTCAGCCCGCCCGCGGGGTCTGTTTTTCCCGGCTCACACTCAGGCTCCGCTATGCAGTCGTGAGATGCTGCGAGCATCGTTATCTGCCGGGACGCTTCTCAGGAGAGAACTGACAACCCGCGGACCACGACTTCTACACTCCCACCACGTCCCGGGAAGCCGGTAGTTGAAGACCCCATTCCTAGCAAATGACAAGGCAGGACGCCCAATGCTTACCTTGCATTTGGTCACATTTTAAAAACGTGTCCCCAAACTATTACCAGCCAATCAAATTTCCCCGCTGAATTTTAAAAAATTTTATATCTGACTATACACAGAATTAAATTGCGTCTGAAGAATAACGAACACATACAGGCTTTAAACAGTAGACTGAATATTGTTTATGAGCTACATATTTATGCACCATATTACTTTTTATGATTAGAGTAGGCGAATTCTAACCGCATATATGGCCATGCTGCTTATGTCAACATTGCTTTCACCAAAAACCAACGAAGCGGAAAATACTCCGATTAGAACTCAGAGAGATCCGCCTGCCTCTTGCCTCCTGAGTGCTGGGATTAAAGGCATGCATCACCACCCCCGGGCCAGTTGGTATTTTTAAATTAGCAATTTATTAAAAGAAGTTAGGTTCAGCTTAACATAACTTTGATAATAAGAATGTTTATGTGTATGAGTGTAAGTATGTGGAGGTCAGACGACAACTTACAACTGTCAGTTCTTTGCCTGTACAATGTGTGGTCCAGAAATTGAGTCCAGGTTGTCAGGCGCCTGACCACAAGTGCCTTTGCCGCCGAGCCATCTCATTGGCCCAGACGGTGACTTTTGCCAACTGAGATGCCCATTAAAAAAAAAAAGTGATCAAATCAGTATGACTGTTGCGCAGACTGCATCCCAAAAGTGTTGGGGTTTTTTTTAAAGAGTGCTTTAGGATGTAAGGGTTTACGATACATATGAGTATTTTGTTGTTTATATTGAAGATTTGTTAAGAATTATTGAAACTGCCAAGCTATGTGTATCTATCCGTGTCACCCCCCAACTCCCATTAAAGATAATTTGTTGACTCTGGGATATCGAAGCCCAAGGGACCTGAGATTTTAGTACTGTGACATACAGGATTTTTGCTGTGATCCTCTTCTGGCTGTTCACTTTTAGTGTAGCTAAGGTTTTTTTTTTAAAGATCAGTGAATATTAATTTATCATGGTTACATTTCCACAGCTGTTAGGATTGCTCTGAGTTCCAAACCACAGTGAGAAACTGTATAAAACCAAAGTGAATATTTCCATACCAAGTAGTTCAGGAGGTGTTATTTGCTGCCCAATGGCCTTCTAGATTGGTGATAATCCTAAGACCCACTTTTTCAAAGAATCGTCCCTGTCAGGCTGGCTGTTTTCACCATGGTCATAAATGAAGTGCTCTGGGAACTAGAGGAGAAGTCTAAACAGCCAGTCTGGAATAAACCAGTGCACCACTGACCCAACCAAGGGAGGCCTGAGCCTCAGAAAGTGCTCACTGATACCCACTTGAGGAGGTACTGTGAGAACATTGGGCATAACAGGTACCCAGGGCCAAACTGGGTGATTCCTCATGTGAAAGGGGATCATCCTTTGGGTCCCATAGTAAGGCACCAGAAACTGTTGATACAAAACACTTGTCACCTTGAGAAGAAATAAGAAATAGTTAACCAGGCAGTGGTGGTGCACGCCTTTAATCCCAGCACTCGAGAGGCAGAGACAAGCGGATTTCTGAGTTCGAGGCCAACCTGGTCTACAGAGTGAGTTCCAGGACAGCCATGGCTATACAGAGAAACCCTGTCTTGAAAAACCAAAAAAAAAAAGAAAAGAAAAGAAAGAAAAAAGAAAAGAAAAGAAAACACTACTTGTCTGTTTGTGTTGCTTTTCAAAGCTAAGTTAACTGCATGCATTGGGCTTGGGAGTGAGTAATGGAGAATGTACGGACCTCAGGATATCTTTGTGCAGGTGTTTTTCTCTTTCTACCTTTCCATGCTTTCCAGAACTTATGTGGGGAGTCCTTTACCTGCTGAGCCATTTCTATAGCCTGTAGTTTTGATTGCTTTTGAACTAATTGTTTTAAATTATACTGACACAGAAATTTCGTTTAATTCTGATTTTTTAGAGATGAAATGCTGTTTTTTAAATTTATGTGAGTATATCGTTGTCTTTTAGCCACACCAGAAGAGGGCATCAGATCCCATTAAAGATGGTTGTGAGCCACCATGTGGGTGTGAGCCACCATGTGGGTGTGAGCCACCATGTGGTTGCTGGGAATTGAACTCAGGACCTTTTGCAGAGTAGTCAGTGCTCTTAACCACTGAGCCATCTCTCTAGCCCCTGAAATGCTATTTTTTAATACCTTCAAATATAATACAAATAAATTTACTTTAAATTTTATTTATAAATTTTCTTTTTTTCTTTTTTTCTTTCTTTCTTTCAGTTTTTCAAGACAGGGTTCCTCTGTGTAGCTCTTGCTATCCTGGAACTCACTGTGTAGCCCAGGCTGGCCTCAAACTCAGAGACCCACCTGTCTCTGCCTCCTGAGTGCTGGGATTAAAAGTGTGTGCCCCTGCCACCTGGCTAAAATTTATTTTTGTATTCTGTGTGTATGTGTGTGCCTACATAAGTTTATGTATACCATGCGTGTGCAGGAACTGGAGTTACAGGTAGTTGTGAGTTGACTGATGTGGGTGCAGGGAATTGAACCAGGTCCTCTGGAAGAACAGCCGGTGCTCTTAACCACCGAGCCATCTCAACATCTTCCCAAGTATTTACTTTTAACATGTTTATAACTCCTGAGTTATTTTCTCACCTGGAACTCCCAACTCTGTAATTGTTCATTATTTAGATTCGTGAACTAGGAAGCATCACACTCTTGACATACACAGAGGAATCCTGTGTTTTTATCCCTTAACTTTATAATTAACCAATTCATGGTCCCTCGGCCCCTCAACTATTTTGAATGCTGAATCTGTTCATCATTAAATTACTTAAGCATTTTACAAGTCAGATCTACTTGGTAATATAATTTGTACTGATGAAGAATCTGTTCTAAATGATTTTACTTTGAAACATGAATGATTTTTATTGCATTAATGGAACCAGTAATTGAACTGTATCTTTTATGTTGATATGCAGGAGTCCAGATCTTACATAAAATGGACGTTTCTCACACTGTTATTGAACACTAAGTACATAAGTATTCAGTAAAATCCAAGCTGCCATGGAAGAAATACCAATAAAAGTCGCTGTCCGAATTAGACCTCTGCTTTGCAAAGAAGTTCTACACAATCATCAAGTCTGTGTGAGGGATATTCCAAACACCAAGCAGATTATCATTGGGAGAGAGAGAGTTTTTACTTTTGATTTTGTTTTTGGCAAAAATTCCACTCAAGATGAAGTTTATAACACATGCATAAAGCCCCTAGTGCTGTCGCTCATCGAGGGCTATAACGCAACTGTTTTTGCATATGGACAAACTGGATCTGGGAAGACATACACCATCGGAGGAGGCCATGTTGGTAAGGTTTTCAAACTCAGCATTTTATAGCATGAATCAAGACTTCATTTCTTTCATGACTGAGCACTGGTCTGTTGGTGTGTTTTCCTTGGCTTTGCCTCGCCTCCCAATTTAGCTGAGACAAACACTGGTGTACAGCCATCTGTTTGAGTCCATCAGAGACCTTAACATTTTAAATCTTGTTTTGTTTTTGTGGTACTGGAAATAGCACTGTGTTGCTGGCTAAGCACCGTAATGCCGAGTTACGTCACTACCCGTCCTTTAACTTTTTTTGTTTCAAGGGAAAGAGTCACTCCATTGCCTGTGCTAGCCTTAAACTTATTCTGTAGCCCAAGTCATCCTTGAAATTAGAATTCCTCCGCCTCAGCCCTCACTAGAGTTGATTTGCAGGTCTGTGGCGCTCAGCCTCCCCTGCCATTAACATGAAAGTAACAGGCTTTCTCGTGGCCTCTTCATACACAGGTCATTGTGTTCCTCAGTCAAGGAACACTACCTCACTACCTTCTCTCATGCCGCCATTGTCTCTAGCTGAGCCGCTTCTTCCTTCAGTCATTTCCTCTTCTGCTTCTTACTATTGTTCTA
>JADRCH010000062.1:2311053-2325304 GCA_019843965.1 Rhynchomys soricoides
TAGTAGTAGTAGTAGTAGTAGTAGTAGTAGTAGTAGTAGTAGTAGTAGTATTTACTATTCAGTAAGTCTCTGTGGGTTGAGGATATAGCTCAGTGGCATGGTCCTTGTCTATTGTCAAGGCCTTGGGTCTCCTAAGAACTGAAGAAGAATGTTCTTAGCTCCTAGAGCAGTACTAGTTACTTATAGGCCTCAAAGGGAAGGGATGAGGTTCCATTGGACAGTTGTGATTTTGGGCCATTTAACTCGGTTCTTTTCATGATTACATGTGTACTACAGTTGTCTGTTCCTCAAGCGCCTCTCTTCTACACAGAATGAGAAGATAATAGAACAGCAGCTCCTTGTGGATCAGCTGAGTGAAGAACTAGCAAAACAGAGCTCATCAATGCCCACCTCAGCTAAGGAAAGCTGTGGGGACGGGCCTGATGCCAGGGCCTCAGAAAAGAGACCTCACACGGCTCCATTTGACAGTCACTGGGGACATTATGTTTACATCCCATCAAGACAGGATTTCAAGAAGGTGAGTCAAGCACTGGCCTGAGTCCTTTGAGATTTGAAAGTTATTTATAATGCCAGAGTGTTTGTAAATCCTAGGAGTGTAGTGGTAGTAGATTAATCCACTCTACGCTTCCCAGGGGGTGTGCACATGCTTCTCACTATCACCACAGTGTTCTGGATTCCTGAAAGAAAGACACAGGTACACAGCCTTATACTTAAACACCTTAAACAGCTCAATGGCTGGGCCGCTCCCTAACTCCCCGTGACTAACACACACTCCCCTCTGATTCCTGAGTTAATACTTACTAAATCTGTATTTTATCTTTGCTGCCCTGGACACTGCCGGACAGCCCTCCTGGGGCGGCTTTCCCCCATACCTACAGTTTGGCTGTCTCTCCTTCCTGCACCTTTCTGACATGGCTAAGTTCGATGACGTCATGATTTTGTCCTGTAACTTCTCAGTGACGAGAGGCCAGGCAGGGTGGTTGCTTATCTAACTTGTCTTTGTTTTCAGGGTAAAACTCTTGTGTGGTTTGGCATTCTGAGTGACAGTCAAGACAGCATAAGCATCACATGAAATGTAGATTTAGCTTTTATCTGTGAATATGTAGGTAGCAAATCTATGCCTATGTAGGTTTATCTGGAAAATGTTTATTTTGTGTGTGTGTGTGGATGTTTTGCTTATGTATGTCTATGTGCATCATATGCTTGCCCGGTGTTGTGGGCATCAGATCCCAGAGCTGGAGTTCAGTTGTGAGCCGCCATGACGGTGTTGGGACTCAAATCCAGGTTCTCTGCCAGAGCAGCCTGCTGCTCTTAACCACTGCTCAGCTCTCCAGCACCAATGTAGAGTCTTGTGGAATAAACCAAAACATGTACTATGAAAAAGACCTAATTATCAGATTGCATTTTTGTTTCTCCTTACTAATGTGATAATGAAAATAGTTTGTTTGACTCTGCGGCAAATGAGAGGATGAGAGGAGGCGAGGCAGCAGTGTGGGGAGGGGCAGGTTCTGTGTCAGCTGTGTATATGGCTGAACCTGAGCGAGTGCAGAGCGGGTGCAGGCTCGGTAGAGTAAGTGGGGACCCCTGTGGGATGCGCAGAGTTAGGAGAGTGCTGAGTACACCAGCACTGCCCTACAGTACCTGCTATGTCCCCGGCTCGGGTGACAGTGCCCAGCAGAGCACTGCCCCACCACATCCTCACCATACATCCATGGTACCTGCTGTGTCCCCGGCTTGGGTGCTTCAAGGTCAGTAAGACAAATGCTATTCTTACGGTAGCTTTTCAGGTTTAAATGCTTAGGCTTTATATTTTAAACCATTGTAATCATTAATTTCAGTTTTGCTTTGGGAAGCTACTGATATTTTCTTTATGGTTGAATATGTTGTTAATTCCCATTGACTGTTAGAGAAGAGCATTAGGGTTTTGCATCACTGTGACCAGAAACTAAGAAAAGCAGCTTCAAGGAGGAAAGCTATTTTGGCTTATGGGTTCCAGGGGTTTAGTCCTCGATTGCTTGGCTTCTTGTTTCCAGGCCCTTTGTGAAGCAGAATATCATGGCTACAGGAGCATGTGGCAGAAAAGCTTTGTTGCCTCAGTGGCTGCGTGACAGAAGGAAGGGAACTATTCAGAAGGGCCGGGGCGCCTCTCCTTGTGCCTCAATCCTCAGCACTAGGAGGCCGCTTAGAAAGCTTGACTCCCTGTCCACCTCATTGTTGACAGTCACTAGGTGACCAACCATAGGAACCCAGGAATCAGATGTAAGGGATTGGGACCAAGCACACACTTTTGGAATGAGTATGTGAGGGCTCAACTGTCAGCTAATGGAATTTTTAGTTTTCAGTTTTCTTTGAAATTTTCACACATGAGTATAAATAGTCATCCTTTTCTCTCCCTCTGCAACTCCCCTCATGATCCCTGTCACATCTCCTTCCCAAGTACATGTCTGTCTACAATTATTTACTTACTTAATCCACTAAGTCTAGTTAGTGTTGCCCGTATGTGCATGGGCAGGGGTCACCCACTGAGGTGTGTGGAGCCTACCAGTGGCCTCACACCCAAAGGAAGTAGCCTCTCCCTCTCTCAGCATTCACTGTCTGCCAGTGGCTCCTCAGCGAGAGGAAACCACCGTGATAGCTGCGCCCTGCTGTACATGGCAGTTCTAATAGCTTGTGCAGTGACGCGCCCACACACTGAATGTCTTCTCAAGCTTTCATTAGTTTCTTTGTTTTTGAGAGGTCACCTGTTATTTCCTTATTGAGAGGCGAGGGACAAGGGAATATTTGGAAATAGAATCTAGAGCAAAAGTATAAAAGAAGTTTCTACTCCACTGTTTCCAGAGCCATTTTTGAGCACTTAAAATACATTTTCAGTAGAAACTTTATTATATTAAATATTCCTAGGTGGCCCATAAAATTTACTTATTATATAATATACATTAAAGTATCATTCAGAGCATTAATTTAGTAATGTCTGTCCTCCGCATGTATCAAGGATGAGTGAATGTGTCTGATTTCCAGAGTTGGAATGTTGTCATAACAGGCAGAATGCAGATGTGAGATTTCCAGAGTTGGAATTTGGGATGGAGGGGCTTCACATCCTGCAGTAGCCCTGCACTTTGCCACGGCTTTGATCTGGGACAGTTGAGATATGTCGGGGACCACAAGCCATTCCAGAGGGTAGGGGTGTCTTCATGCTTCTCTAGAGCTTTGTCTTGATGACTGTCCTCCAGAAAACCTTCACTGAAAATAGCAGGAGCCGTGTGGATCACAAAGAAATGTGTCTGTATAGTATTGTGGGATTAGTTTTGACATTTTGCAGGGAACATATTTTCACTGATTGAATATATGAGAGTACTTACCTATGTCCCCTCAGCAAACACTGCATCCTAAGATAAGAGTTGACATTAAAGAATCACCTCTTTTGTTGGGTGGGGATCCCTTGCAAGGTCTGCTCAAGCCCTCCTGTATACTCTCTGGATCAAGTATTCGCTGGCTTCCGAAAACGGGGTCAGATGCTGATGGGTCACTTAGAAGAGCAGGACGAAGTTCTCCACTGCCAGTTTTCTGACAACAGTGACGACGAGGACTCAGAGGGCCAGGAGAAACCCAGAGTTAGGTATGTTGCAGAGGCTCTCGGTAAGTATTAGCCTTATAATTGGTGCTTTCTTCGTTGTATCTTTCCCATTTAATACGCAGTGGGTAGTTTCTGCTAAATCTTCTGTTATCTTCACTTATTAAGAAAATAAGAGTTTGAACAGAAGTCTTTTTTTTTTTTAATTTTTAAAATTTATTAACTTGGGGGCTGGAGAGATGGCTCAGTGGTTAAGAACACTGACTGCTCTTCCAGATATCCTGAGTTCAATTCCCAGCAACCACATGGTGGCTCACAACCATCTGTAATGGGATCCGATGCCCTCTTCTGCTGTGTCTGAAGTCAGCGACAATGTACTCATATACATAAAATAAATAAATAAATATTTTTAAAATTCTTATTTATTTTATTTGAATGTGTGTTTCACCCACATATATGTCTGTGTACCACCTGCCTACCTGGTGCCTGAGGAGACCAGAAAAGGGCTTCAGATTCTCTGGGCCTGGAGTTACATTTGTTGCTGGTGGCCATTTTGGTGCTGGGAATTGAACTGGGTTCTCTCTGAAAGAACAACAAGTGTTCTTAACCACTGAGCCACTAGACTTAAGCATTTGTAGAGGATTTTTTTGTTTTGTTTTGCTTTGTTGTTGTTTGAGTTTTGTATTCTGCCACAGTGGCTGCAAACATTGGATCCGAGTTAGAGGTAATCACTTTATTTTAATGAATATTAGTAAAATATGCTTGTTCCATACAATTACCTTTTAAAAACATTCTGTTACCTTTTAGAGGATCTAACTTGAGCGCCTGGGAAATGCTAACAAGGAAGTTGCCTTTAATCCTAATGTTCTAAAAATGTTCTTTTTTAGATCTAGAAGTCACTCATGGGCCAAAAAGCCAGACTTTGTTTGCTCTCTTGTTGAACTGAGTGACACTCAGGCTGAGACTCAAAGGTCCTATCTGGGGAATGGAGGTAGGTGTCCTCTGATAGCACAGGGGTAGGAGTCAGTTCTTCAGTGGCCATTTAAAAAGCACCCAGGTCCTCTCCCAGCCAGAGGCAGGCCGCAGAGCTTCCTGTGCTGCGGAAGCGCCTTTCACTTTCACTGCCTCCAGTGTTCCAACTTCTGCATTCCTTAGTAATCTTTTCCTTTGGATTGGTTTGGTTTTTACAACCTGGTGTATTTCTACACCTGCAGTCTCAGCAGGCACCAGGCAGTAGAATTCAAAGTAACCCTGATTACTAAATGGACTCCTGCCTCAAAAACAAAAACAGAAAAGGTTTCTACCAGTCAGCTGTGTCTGGAGACAGAAGCTTTGAGGGCAGAAGTTTAGCTGCAGACTTGTTCTGATTTGTGCTGCGTTGCTGGTTACTGTGCACACCCTGTGGGCAGCCCACTAGGAATCTGTCTCCTCCGGTCAGTGCTCCATCTTGCTTGAAGCCTAATTAGTGTCCTATATGCTAGTAATGCTTTATTAAAAACTGTTATGTAATCAGTAGTACTCAAAGAGAAAGGAGCCATGAATTCGAGAGACGAGGCAGGGGTCGTGGAAGGGCTAAAGTGGGGGGAGGGGAGAAGGGAGGGGAGAGGGGGGAGAGGAAGGAGGATCACATTTTATTTTAATTAAAGTTTTAAAAATGAAAGGAAATTTTTAAATGCATGTGTGTCTGTGTGTGGGTTTGTGCACATATGTACAAATCCCTGCAGAGGCCAGGAGTGTTGTTATTACAGTTGTGTGCCACACTGTGGGCACTGGGAATCAAACCTGCAAGGGCAGCGTGTGATCTTAACTTCTGAGTCACTTCACCAGGTAACCTAATAGGATATTTTAACTTACACATTTT
Organism: Rhynchomys soricoides; assembly: GCA_019843965.1. Taxonomy (NCBI): domain Eukaryota; kingdom Metazoa; phylum Chordata; class Mammalia; order Rodentia; family Muridae; genus Rhynchomys; species Rhynchomys soricoides. The sequence goes on from JADRCH010000062.1 coordinate 2,316,486, forward strand.
GACCTGTAATTGAGTTAATGCACAAAAGTAAGACTATAGAAAATTTAACATCAGGCCAGGCAGTGGTGGCGCACCCCTTTAATCCCAGCACTTGGGAGGCAGAGGCAGGCGGATTTCCGAGTTTGAGGCCAGCCTGGTCTACAGAGTGAGTTCCAGGACAGCCAGGGCTACACAGAGAAACCCTGTCTTAAAAAAACAAAAGAGAAAGGGGGGGGGGAGAGAGAGAGAGAAAGAGAGAGAGAGAATTTAACATCAAAAGTGTCAAATTATGAAAATAACATGCTTATAATATCTACCAAAATTAGAGTAAAAAAATAAAAGTGTTTTACCATTGTAATGTAGAAGTTACCATTGTAATGTAGAAGTAGTAAACTTAAGTGCTAGTCAAGTATCCACCCTTGAGTCATTTGTTACTTCACAAAAGAAACTCAGGCCAGAATGCCTGTGAGTGCCACACTAGTCCTTCTGTGCAAGCCCAGTTAGGAAAGTAGAGTGAGCAGTCACAGTGGCAGGCTGTGCATGCTCAGACCCTGATCCCTCTGCTGCAGCACAGTCTTGAGGGGCAAGGTGGTGGCCTCCATATCTACCTCAGATAACTATCTAAAGGGAACTAAAGCTATTCTTCCAACCGTATGAGCTATGATAAAATATGTGCATAGCTATATGTATAAAAATTCTGGTTTAAATTAAAAACATAAACCTTATGTAAGCTGAAAGCTTAGGTGTCGGTTGCCGCACATGCTTCCTGTTCTGATTCCCCGCCTGTTCTTTTCCTGCTACCTCTGTGTGCTGTACAGATAAGAACAGCCCCCGTAGGCTTGTTTCAGTCCATGGTCTCCAGTTGGTAGGCTGTGTGGGAGGGGTAGGAGGGGTGACCTTGTTGAAGGAAGTGTGTCTCTGGAGACAGGCTTTTAAAAAACTCACACCATTCCCACTGTGCTCTCTCCCTCATGGATGTGAGTCAGGGTGTGAGCTCTCAGAGGTCCCTGCTGTTATGCCTTGGCTCTGCCGTCAGGCCTCCAGCCCTTTGAAGCTGTGAGCCAAATTCAACAGTGTCTTATATAAATTGCCATGGTCATGATGGTTTCTCACAGCAATAGAAAAGTAACTAAGACACTCTAGATTGGTTTTGTTTTTAAATGTTTCAAAATTCTGCTTCAGTTGAATATTTTATACACTGAGATCTTTGTGTTTTGATTTTAAAGATTTGAAGATGGAATCTCTCCAGGAGAGTCAAGAGATAAATTTACAAAAATTAAGGACCTCAGAACTCATACTTAATAAAGCTAAACAAAAGATTCGAGAACTTACAATTAACATCAGGATGAAAGAAGATCTGATCAAAGAGTTAATAAAAACAGGTAACAGTATCTGTCCTTGTGTGAGGAGGAAGAGCATCTGAGACTGTCTGTGACGTGGGGCCATACACTCCAGTCTGCAGCTCACAGATGTCCACGCCAGGCAGCTCGGGGTGCTTTAAAGAGCTGTGACTCAGAGCCGGCATGTGCAGGAGTCTGAGGCCAGGACTCACCTCTGAACTGTTGTAGCTCGTGTGAGCTCTGTGTTGGCTGAAACTTCATGGCACTTAATGTGTATACCTTAAAGGAACACTTCCCTTTTCCTTGTTCCTGTAGAGCAGGGGATTAAACCTAGGATTTTAGCTGTGTCTCACCCCTGTAATCCCAGCTCTGTAGAGACTGAAGAGGAGGATTTCTGTGAGTTCAAGGCCAGTCCGAGCCACGTAGTGAATTCCAGGACAGCCTGGGCTATAGAGTGACATTCCCTCTGCAGTACGACAGCAGTCATAACAAAACCAAGGCAAAAGCAGCTTGGGTGTTTGCATGTGCTGGCAACTAACTGCTGCCAAGTTAGTCAGGGCCTAAGATTAATCACTTTTAATTATTAGTCGATGTTGGCTTAGTTCATTTTTAATTAATTATTTTTTCCGTATTGGGGATTGAACCCAGAGCTTTGAGCACGCTATACAAGAACTCTACCAATGAGCTATATCCTCAGCCTGATAGTTTGTTAACATTAAATATTGTACTTTAGTTGTAGATAATTTTTATTTCTCTGAAAATATAAAGATTTTTTCCTTAAGAGTTATTTTCTTTGGTGAACCAAGCTTTTGTCGAGCTGGGGGTGGATACAGGCTTGCTGGTCTTTTCCTTCCCAGCAGTCTCAGTTGTGTGTGTCATTGTTACATGGGTTTAGAGCTTTAGATAAGAAGATGGCTCACTATGTATTTAGTTTAAGAACTCCATTTAAAAGAGGTTGATGTCTGTTACATTGGTTCTGCTAACTTAACCAACAGCTGGGATTTACTGAGAGAACAACAAAGTAGTTCACGGAGCTGGAGAGAGCTGAAATACAGCTTAGGAGGCTCAGAAATTGAGCATCTTCATGGCCTGAGTTCAAATCCCAGGATCTACATTATAGAAGGAAGAACTGACTCTTGAAAGTTATCCTCAGGCCTCCACTTGGGACATTTGGGACACACACACGCACACAAAATAAGTAAATAAATTTAAAAATATTTAACTACTTCAATCAAATGAAGAATAGTTAGCTCTGTAGTAGAGGATACTTTAAAATGTTAATTATAGGTATTTGTTGTGAGTATGTGAATACACGCCACAGTGTCAGTGTAGCATGTGTGTATATCACATGGAGCTAAAGTTGTGAATAGTTGTGAGCCCCCATGAGGGTTCTGGGAAATTAGCTCAGGTTTTCTGAAGAGTAGCCAGTGCCCTTAACTGATGAGCCATCTCTCTAGCCTCCTCATATCTTAGCTGAAGCTTGATGCCAGCAAACCTCAGTTACAATTTGAGAGGATATAAACAACTCACTAGGCTGGAGAGACCTGGGTTTGGTTCCCAGCTCTCACACTGGGTGACTCAGAACCATTTGTAACTCCAGCTCCAGAGGAACAGACAGCCTCTTCTGGCCCCAGTGGGCACCACACACATGTGCATTGACATATACAGGTATACACATACATAAGAAAATAGATCTTAACTATACCATTGAACCCAAAACATAAAGCAGTGAAGAATCAGCTGGAACCAGCCGAGCAGTCATTAAGGGGGCTGGCAGCAAGCTGGGTTTGCTGGAGAGCCTGGAGGTCAGGCTGCTCAGTTAACAGTCCAGCTCAGTTGTAACTGCCACTAGTCTTAGAGAACAAGGTTGGAGGTGGGGTTTGTAATTCTTCTCCCTGCTGTGTTTCGGTGAAGGTAACAATGCCAAGTCTGTGAGCAGACAGTATTCTTTGAAGGTAACAAAACTGGAGCAGGAAGCTGAGCAGGCAAAAGTGGAGCTCACTGAAACCCGGAAGCAGCTGCAGGAGCTGGAAAGCAAAGACCTTTCTGATGTTGCTTTGAAGGTAAAATTGCAGAAGGAGTTCCGTAGGAAGATGGATGCTGCAAAGCTGAGAGTTCAGGTAACTTCTGCACTGCGGCCCCGTAACCTCGCAAAGCCACCTTGCTCCTGTTAGTGTTTTGTGTAGGCTGGCCTGTCCAGGCTGGCCATGAACTCACAGAGTTCAAGTTCGCACAGTTCTGACATTAAAGATGTGCTGCATCATACCCAGCCAGCATCCTTCCTTAACTCTGCATCCCTCTGGGCTAGGAGGAAGCCAGTGGTAGAGGGCTTGCCCAGTGTGTGTGAGACCCTGGTTTTGATCCCTGGCACCACAAAAAGAAAACAAGTCTTCCTTTGAGGCTTCTTGTATTGAGAGAAATGGGATTCAGTTTCCAATCATCAGAACTGTATGGCATTTCCTTTCACCTAGAGTATTCGTTACTTAATGTATTTTACAGTCTTGGAAGTGTATTTCTTTATTCAATAAAATAAACATTTAATCTTGGCATAAAATCATACATATAATAAGACATAAAGATAGCAAAAATTGTATTCTTTTCTGAAGGACAAAAGAGAAACAGTTAAGCAGAGCATATACAACATCAGGGACCAGGTGACACTTTGGAGACACTCTGCAGATGTAAACTATTTTAGTTTTTGAAACTGTAATGGGTCGGTTTAAAAGGTTAGTCACTCTAAGTCCTATAACCCCAGTCTCCATTTCCGCATGCTGGGTTTAGCAGTTACTTCAGAAAGAGTTACAACTTCTTTTCTAGGGTTCAGCACGTTATTTAATGAGCGTGTGTGAGGCCCTAGGTTTGGTTCTGGGGGAAAACATGCACATGCACATCCTGTTCAGTACTCTGTACAGAAAGATTTTTGTACAAAGAGGCCATTTTCAGGTGTTTTGAAGACTAGAATATGCTTGCAATTCTCTGTTTCCTTTGTATTCTTTGAGACAGACTCTTACTATGTAGCCAAGCCTGTCTTCCTCACAATCCTCCTGCCTCAGCCTCTTGAGAGCTTGGATTAAAGGGGTGTGCTACCATACCTACCCCCGTTCTGTCTGTTGTTTCTCTGTTGTGGAAACATATGTACATTGTCCCCATGGTAGGTAGAATTGAGTTATAATTGACGTACTCAGAGCTTTATTGCTGTTTGGTTTTGTGTTTGGTGGTACTAGAAGCATCAGAAGGAGGGGCTCTTTTGGTCACCTCTGTGTCTCCCAGCAGTAAGAGGTCCTGGCATACCAGCAAAGGAGCGGCAGATGTTTATCTTGTTGCAAATAAAAACAAAAATGGCACAGTTCCACTAAAAATAAAGAGGTAATAAAGCCCTGAACAGGTAAACGTATTTTGCTTGTCCTGTTTTCTGCTGTGTGTGCTTTTTTTGCTGATGGTGTTACAAAGGAAAAGAGACCCAGGACTGGGCTTCAGAGGGGAGCGCTAATTGAGCAGGGCCGGACAAAGCGCACCCTTTCAGAAGTTCTCATGCCTTCGATGTCTGTCTTAGGGTTTACTGCTGTGAGCAGACACCATGACCAAGGTGACTCTTACAAGGACAACATTTAATTGGGGCTGGCTTACAGGTTCAGAGGTTCAGTCCATTATCATCAAGGTGGGAGCATGGCAGCATCCAGGCAGGCATGGTGCAGGAGGAGCTGAGAGTTCTACATCTTCGTCTGAAGGCAAATAGGAGAAGACTGGCTACCAGGCAGCTAGGAGGGGGGTCTTACAGCCCACACCCACAGTGACACACCTAGCCTAAAAAGGCCACACCTACTCTAACAGGGCCACACCTACTCCAACAAGGCCACACCTCAAAATAGTGCCACTCCCTGGGCCAAGCATATATACCATCACAATGTATGTCTGCACACCTGATGACTGAAAGTGGCAGAATAGTCTTCCCTAGGGAAGGTCCCCCAATTGGCTATCCAATTACAGAGATGAATGGAGACCATTACTTAGAGAGAGATCAAATGGGAGTGCAAAGGAGGGGCTGGAGGGAGGAAAGGGAAGGGAGGAAATGATGTCATTTTAATTTAGTATATAATTAGTATATAATTCATATATATGTATATATGTGAAAAAAAATGTAAGGAGCTGGTATGGTGGTGTACACTTCTAGGCCCAGCGTCCAAGACAGTTGAGGATTGTGAGTTCAAACCCAACCTGGATTATTCTCTGAAATAAACAGGGTAGCTTGCATGGAAATACTACTACCTCGGTCTAACCAGGTGCTTTCCAGTGCAGGCAGCAGTCTGATTAATGCCAGCCCAACCCCCACAGAACTGCTGTAAACTTAGTGTGTGCATGAATATTTAAACCAAAACATGTTTATGTTAGTAGTCTATTTCTAAAATTAAGATAATGATTACTTATGACCTACATAATGTATTAATAACGAACATGTCTCCCTGTCTCTGATGAACAGTTCACGAATGCTTGTGTCATGGAGCAGGACTTGGAGTCTGGAATAGCATAATTTTATATGTAAACTCAGTTTTGTGTTCTAGTTTTCATCATGTATACACACATACACCCATAGATAGAGATATAGCATGCATGTGTATGTGTGAGGTAGTGTCTCACTCTCTAGCACTCTCTAGTGTCCCAGGCTGTCCTGGAACTTGTGATTATCCTGCCTCAGCCTTTTCAGTGTCGCGATTGTAGGTGTGAGCCACTGTGCCTGTGTGCCTGCGTGTGTGTGTGTGTGTGTGTGTGTGTGTGTGTGTGCGCGCGCGCGCGCGTGTGTGTACGCGTGTGTGTACTACAGAAGACACTGCAAGTGGATTGCAGGTTAGGCAGTAACTAGAATACTTCATGCCACATATTTTAAGTTAGAATTCTTCATACAAAAAGCAAAAGTGATTGAGTTTCCTGATTATTTACGTAAGTTTCATCATTTTTTTGTTTATATATCTGATGAATGTGCAATGTTTTCAATTACAAAATTAGAAGTGAGAGATCCTGTCTTAAAATTGTTTAAGAAGAACTGTAGAAAAGTAAACATGTATTAGTGGACCTGTCAAAACTAAGTGCAAATGTGAGGAAATGCCTGCCCTTACTGCTGAATGGGAACATTGTGCCATAGGAACGAGAAGACTATTCTTTCTTATTCTGGAATATTCTGTGTGGTCTCAGGTCTTACAAAAGAAGCAGCAAGATAGTAAGAAGCTGGCGTCACTGTCCATCCAACATGAGAAGCAGGCCACTGAGCTGGAGCAGAACGTAGATCACCTGAAATACCAGAAAGTGCAGCTGCAGAGACAGCTTCGAGAAGAGAGCGAGAAAAAGAAGCAGCTGGATGCAGAAATTAAGAGAGATCAACAAAAAATCAAAGTAATCTTGTCCATAGTTCCTGCTAGGCATTGTGTGAGACACTCAGGCCTCCGTTTGCCCGGTGTGTGCAGTGTCTCCTGCCTTGCCTGTTTCTCGTTACTGTCCTTACTCACGGAAAGCTTGGCTTAGCCACATAGTAAAAGATGTTTACTCAATTCTGAGTACTGTCTTGAAGGTTTGGCATCACGAATAAGTTACAATGGTAAAAACTCAGATCTTTAGTTAAGTTTATAAAGGTAACTTGTAAACAACGTCATTGGTAAGGACTGCTCGTTTTCAGAATCCACTCATTGCTCCTGCAGCTGGACAGGGGGTTCCAGTGCAGGCATGCTCCCTCCCCCCTACATGCATCCTGGGGGTCTTCGAGGTGGGTGATGGGAGGGAACCGTGTGTCAGCCTGGGTCTGGAGCGAGGCTGGCGTTGTGTCTGCCCCCACGTTTTCTATGCTTGCATGAGATGTGTGTGTGGGGAAAGCCGCCAGCCTCTCTGTGTCTGTCTGTCCCTATCTAACGGTGCCCTCATCACACTTCTCCCAGTGTGACGCTCCCAGGTCTCTTTGGAAAAGCATGATCCTAAAAACACTTCCTACTCTGCGCCAGGCTTTGATCTGCTGAAGCAGCAAACAGCCCACAGCCAGCACAGCTAGAAACTCCCTAGGCTTCTGTTTTTCTCCCCGTACTTTATTTCAAATGTTCCCCCTTTCCAGGCCTCCCCTTTGGACACTCCCTCTTCCCTCCCCCTCCCCTGACTCTATGGGGGTATTCCCCACCCACCCACCCACTCACTCACTCACTCTCTCTTGTCTTCCCTCCTTGGGATTCTCCTATACTAGGGCATCTAACACTCTCAGGCCCAAGGGCCTTACCTCCCCCTGATGGCTAACAAGACCCTCCTCTGCCACATATGTGGCCAGCACCATGGGTCCCTCCATGTGTATTCTTTGATTGGTGATCCAGTCTCCAGGAGCGTTGGAAGGTCAGGCCAGTGGACACTGTTGCTCCCTCCATGGGGCTGCAAACTCCCTCAGCTCCTTCAGTCCCTTTTCCAACTCCTCCATCTGGGACCCCACACTCAGTCCAATGGTTGCTGTGAAGTGACTCTTGGGTATTCCAAACTTTTGGGCTAATATCCACTTATCAGTGAATACATACTGTGTTCATTCTTTTGTGACTGAGTTACCTTGCTCAGGATGATATTTTCAAGTTCCATTCATTTGTCTAAGAATTTCATGAAGTCATTGTTTTTAATAGCTCAGTAGTATTCCATTGTGTAAATATACCACTCCTTCATTGCTGGTGGGATTGCAAGCTGATAACAACCACTCTGGAAATCAGTTTGGCGGACCCTCAGAAAAATGAACATAGTACTACCTGAGGACCTAGCTTTGCCACTCCTGGTCATATACCCAGAAGATGCTCCAACATGTAATAAGGACACATGCTCCACTATGTTCATAGCAGCCATATTTATAATAGCCAGAAACTAGAAACAACCCAGATGTCCCTCAGCAGAGGAATGGATACAGAAAATGTGGTACATTTACACAATGGAATACTACTCAGCTATTGAAAACAATGACTTCCCTAGGGCTTTTTAAGTGAAGACTTCTTTCTAGAGTGGGTCTAGAGTCTGGGGAAGAAAGTGGAAGATACCATCTGTCCTGCAACACAACACTGTCAGAGTAGATGCAGACCTAGTCAGGGAGCCCGAGAAGCATTTGCCCATTCTTACATTTTTTGTTATTATAAATTTTTTATTGGGTTTGATATCATTAAATTTTAATTTTTATAATTTTTAAATTTTCGTTTTTGCACTTATTTTTCTCTGTGTGAAAATGTGGGTGTGCGTGGGCCACAGAATGCTTGTGTGGGGGTCAGAGGACTGGGTGCAGGGGTCTGCTGCTGCTTCTACTTTCCTCACGTCTGGATCAGGCTTAGTGACAATCACCGTATTTACTGAGACAGCTTGTTAGCCTCAGCAGTCTTAATAAAGTGTGACAGTAAGTGTATAATGTCACCTCTGACAGTATGTGTATAATATCACCTCTGACAGTGTGTGTATAATATCACCTCTGACAGTATGTGTATAATGTCACCTCTGACAGTGTGTGTATAA
>JADRCH010000062.1:2325314-2337836 GCA_019843965.1 Rhynchomys soricoides
CCTCTGACAGTATGTGTATAATGTCACCTCTGACAGTGTGTGTATAACACATCACCTCTGACAGTGTGTGTATAATGTCACCTCTGACAATATGTGTATAACACATTACCTCTGACCCTTATCACTGCTTAAATCTGTGGTGTTAATTATATTCACAGTGAGGTGCAATGATATTTGTTTTAAAACTTTTCAGGACTTCAAAAGGAAACTACAACTTGCTTATTTGTAGTTTATGTACACTGGTGTTTTGCCTGTGTGTGGGTGTCAAATTCCCTGGAACTGGAGTTACAGACAATTATGAGCTGCCAAGTGGGTGCTGGGAATTGAACTCAGGTCCTCTGGAACAACAGCCAGTATTCTTAACCACTGAGCCATCTCTCTAGCCCCATGAAACTCTATAACTATTGACAACTCTCTGTCAGCACCTTCCTCAAACTTGTCTCTGTGAATTTGCATTTTCTATGTCTCTTGTAAGTGGGATAATGCATCCTTGGGCATCCATCTGGCTCATTTACTTGCAGTGTTTCCAGGGTCCACCTGTGTTTAGGATTTGTCAGAGCCTCAAGCTCCTCATTATGAAACCGGCTGTAGTAACTCCTGTACTCTTGAAGCTGAGACGGGGATTTCTTGAACCGAACAGTTTGAAGCCATCCTGGGTAATAGAGCAAGACTATCTTAAAAACAAATAAACAAATGGCTTTAACATTTTATTTTTTACTTTTTTTGAGACAAGGTTTCCTTGGCTGTCCTGGAACTCCCTCTGTAGACCAGGCTGGCCTCGAACTCAGAAATGCGCCTGCCTCTGCCTCCCGAGTGCTGGGATTAAAGGCGTGGCCACCCCTGCCCGGCCTGGTCCATTTTTTAATCCTTACCCATCAGTGGATGCTCAGGCTGTAGAGTGTAGCCCTGTGCATTGACATGGTATTTTTACTGCCTTTGTAAGTTCTCTAGGCTATTTGAGGAGCTGATGCTGGCTGGTTTCCATAGTAACAGCAGCAGCATTTTGTATTCCTACCAGTGACACAGGGCAGATTTTATTGTGATGTTCACTTATTTATTTATTTTATTCTCTCCCGTAGCTTATATCCCGACTGCAGTTCTCCCCCCTCCATTCTTCCCAGTCCCCTCCCCCACACATCCACCCCTCCATTTGCTTTCAGAAAAGAGCAGGGATATCAATGGAACAGGAAGTAACAATTTACAATAAGGCTAGGCACATAGTTCCTAGACATCCAGGCAGTGTCAGGCATGGGCTCCCTCTTGTCACCTCTTGTGACATGGGCTGCTCAGGTTGAAATTTGAAATTGGCTGGCCGCTCCGATAATTTCTGTTCTACCATTGCCCCAGCACATCTTGCAGGCAGAACAAATTGTAGGTTGAAGGTTTTGTGGCTGGGCTGGTGTCTCGGCCCCACCACTGGAAGCTTTGCCTGATTACAGAAGATGGCCAGTTGAGGCTCTGTGTCCCCATTACTAGGAATCCTCACTAGGGTTAGCCTCATAGATTATAGGGAATTTCCACTGTACTAGGTTTCCACATCACCCCCCAAATGTTCCCAAATTCCAGTCATCTCTCCAAGTACCCTCTCCCTCCGCCCCACCCCACCTGATCCCTCCTGTTCTCACTCTACCTGCCTGCAGGCCACCCTCAAAAATCTACTTCACCTTCCCAGGGAGATTCATCCGTCCCCAACTGGAACCCCGGTTACTTAGCCTCTCTGGGTCTGGGGACGGTAGCATGATTATCCTTTATTTAACAGCTTAACCTACTTATAAATGAGTACACACCATGCTTGTCTTTCTGGGTCTGGGTTACCTCACTCAGGATGATCTTTTCTAGTTCTATTTGCCTGCAAATTTCATGATGTCATGTTTAACAGCTGAGTAATATTCCATTGTGTATATATACAACATTTTCTTCATCCACTCTTCAGTCGAGGGACATCTAGGCTGTTTCCAGTTTATGGCTATTATGAATAGCCCTGCTATGAACATAGTTGAGCAAGGGTCCTTGTGGGATGTGGAGCATCCTGTGGGTATATGCCCAGGAGTGGTGTAGCTAGGTCTTGAGGTAGGTTGATTCTCAATTTTCTGACAAACCACCATGTTAATTTCCATAGTGACTGTACAAGTCTGCACTCCCACCAGCAATGGAGTGTTCCTCTTGCTCCACATCCTCGCCAGCATGAGCTGTCACTTGTTTCTGCTCTTAGCCATTCTGACAGGTGTGTGATGGAATCTCAGAGACATTTTCATCTGCATGTCCCTGATAGGTAAGGATGTCGAACTTTTCTTTAAGTGTTTCTCAGCCATTTGAGACTCCTGTGTTACAAAATCTGTTTAGATCCGCAACCACTTTTAATTGGATTATTTCGAGATCTGGTTTCTTGAGTCCTTTCTGTGTGGTGGATGCAGAGCTGGTGAACCTCTGATGTTTTTGTTCATGGCCCACTGTATTTGGATCATCATCACCTCCCTTGTTAGCTTCTGATCCCCCCACTCCCATCGCTCAGCACCTTTCTCCCCCCCTCTCCACTCACTTCTCCTGTCTTGTCTTTTCTGTTGTTACCAGTGAGTTTCAGTTGGGTTGTATACAGGAACCTACACTCATTACCAATGGTGCACCACTGCTCTTAGCTGCTTATAAATCCTTGTTGGGGCTAGGGACCCGTGAGTCCCTCCCCTTTCCATGGCAGAGTTTTGACAGGCCCAATCTTTTGGGATATGTTACTCTCTTTTTCCTTCTCATATAGCTTGGTCTGGCCCCCAACTCACCATATAGCCAAAGATGGCCCAGATGAATTTCTGATTATCTAGGTTTCACTCCCTGAGTATGGGGATTTGCAAGCATGTTCAAGCATGCCCAGTTTATGTGGTGCTAGGGACTGAATCTGGGTCTCCCTGCATGCTGGGCAGAATCTCTACCAATTGAACTGCATCCTTATTCCTTCCCTGTAATGTTTTAATGCTCAGGAGCTTTAAATGTTGAAGTCTACTTTATTCGTCGCTCGTGATGTGATGTCAGCCTAAGATCATGAAGAACTTACGCTGTATTTGTTCACAGAAGTTGTGTGGCTGTAGCTTATACAGTCATGCTGTTAATCTACTCTGTGCCCATTTTCATTTGTGATGTGACATACGGGCCTGGCTTCACTGTTTTGCATGTGGAACTCCAGTTGCACTGTCTGTTGAGGACACAACTCCTTCCTTGTGATGGAACGGACCAGGGTGTTGTCAAAACTGAGTCTGGATTGGGAAATGGGTCGGTAGCCTAAGGCACATGAAGCTGGAAGAGTGAGTCTAGATATCTAACGAACAGGTCACTGACAACAGTTGAATAATATCATAATTATACTAAGCTTCTGATAGCTCATGCTTGTTACTCCCGAATTCAAGGGGCTGAGGCAGGAAGACGGCAAGCTCAAGGCCAAAAACAGGCTACATCCTGAGATCCTGCCTCGGGAGGCTTGTCTCTCTGACTCCAGTAATTGGGAGGAGTAAAGGCACCAGGGTAGCACTCAGACACTGTTCTCCTGGGGCTGGGGTGATGGAGACAGAGCAAGACTCTCTGTTAGTGTTAGAAAGAAGAGCACAGAGATGGAAAAGCAGAAAGGAGGGATGGAAGATGGCAGCAGCTAAGGATGGAAAGGCTGAGCAGTCAGAACAGCCCGGCACCAGAAGTTAGTGAACGAGGGAGGCTGAACATGAAGGAGAGAACCGGTGCTGTGCTTGGTCTGTGTGTGCCCCTTGCTGTTGGTAAGTGCTGGTCCTGACTGATTCTTCATGTGAGCATGGTTGTTGGGCCTTCCTGTGTGTGGTCCCTAGTGTAGCCTAGCATGGATGCTATGCCTGAGTCTGTGGGCTCTGTGGGACCCCTAGCTTAGGTCAGACCCCACCACATGGAGTACTGTGTGGTTCTCTTCAGTTACAGGTATTTACCTGGTCAAAGCTCAGAATATAGTCCTGTGACATTTGCTTTGGGTTTTCAGAGTGAGGCATCCCAAGAAGGACCTTTACCTCTCAACACTGCCTAGCTGCCAGCTCAGTAGGAGTCTTGAAATGGCTACTTGCCAATAGACTCGGTGTGGAGAAGAGGACTTTCCTGGCCTCCCTCTGTCAGTGTGGCCACCGCAGGAGCCTTTCGTTGGTGCTGACACCTGAGTTTGTCCTCCCTCCTTGCCTCCCTTTCCCCTCCTTCTCTTCTCCCTCCTTTGCTCCTTTCCCCCCCCCCCCTTTAAAATTATCTGCTTACAGTTTCTGGGGCTTTCCCTTTGTCCTGCCTGTGCTGCCCTCTGACCTGCTGTGGTTGTCTTAACCAGGAAGCGAGCACTCCCAGTCAGGCATGGTCCTCCAGGACGTACTCTGTAGCCTTTCTCCTCTGCTCTGTTTCCCAGACTTCCCTCCTTCCCTTCCATTGCTACTTGTAAGACAGCTGCCCTCCAGCTGTCCCTGGGGCGGACTCTAGAATGCAGATATAAGTGGGTGTTACCTGCCGGCTTCAGGAATGTCAGCTGCTGGTTTGTCGAGTTTCTAGTTGTCTCCTTGTAAGCAACTCATGGTCTTGTCTACATTCTTCCATCAGTATAAGGCCTGCCTGTTAGACTGTGGATTGAGGGCTTTTGTGACACTGGCCATGGCTTAACTCAGATATGGTGCTGTCTACTTCTGTGCTTGGAACAAAGAAACCTCATTCAAAGGGTGTATAACCTGTTGAAAATGCAATCTACCTTTAATTTAAACTTCACACTCTCTGGGGCAATTGTTTAGTGTAAATATTCCAGAAAAAGGGCCATATTGCCCCAAATGTAGTGACATGTTCTGTATTATGACAAAGGCTGGGCCCAGTCCCAAGGGTACCTTGGCATGTTTGCCGATCGCTTAGTCGGCTGCCTGTGTACTTTCCAGCTGTCTAAACCATTTCCAGAGCATAGAGTGCCATGGTCATGGGCTCTCCTTTCCTGTTGTGACTTGGCCACACTAGAGCTCAAACCTGGCATCTTCCATGTGTGAGGCGTTCATTGGTGGCTGAGCCACATCCCTAGCACATACATCTGGCTTTTGTTTGGCTTTGAGACTTACTCTGTCACCCAGGCTGGCCTAGAGCACACACACCTGCCTCAGTGTCCAGGGTGCTCTGATAACAGTCATATGCCACCCTACTGAGCTTATGCAGAGAAATAAGGGCAAGTCTCTAAAACTGTGGGTTGTGTCATGATGCTGGGCAATTTACTTTGAAGTACCTATTCCCTTACAGTTTTATGTTCTGTCATTGCAACAATTAAATAGTGCAATTGGGTTTGTTTTTCCAAGTCTGGCACAGGCACCAATTTCACCGTCTTGTGTTGTAACAGGAATTACACTATGTCTCTGCAGTCACACTGAGGGGAGAGGGAGAGGCACTGTAAAGGTTCACTTCCCAAGGTCAGGCAGGCGCCTTTGCCCAAGGAAGCTTGGTTCAGCATCCTGAAATTCCTGGTGTCCAACAGGATAAATCATGCCTGAACTAGAGCCAAGGAGAGGCTCACTGATACATCTCAGCACAGCATAGCAAATGGATTGCTTCTGTGGATGTGTCTCTGTGAGTTCAGCGTTGCACCACCATCTACGCCACACTAATGCTGGGAACAATAGGGACTTACAGACACCCGTCCATTCAGAGCTTATGCGGACACAAACATTTCTTTTATATAATTCTTAGTTCTCTTGAACAAGAATGAAGTCCGTTAGACTTCCCCTACATTTCTTGCCTTGCTATATGTGGTCATTGAGTGTGTAGGTTTCTTTTGCTACCTCCAGAGTCGAGGATATGGCTGGCTAGAATCTGCCCACCTAGCCCTGTTTAACCTTTGGCTCCTGCCGATGGAACACTTGCTGGAATAACGTCTCTGATACTCTGGCTTCCTGTTCTGAGCATGACAATGCTTTTATTTCACCACCTCCCCCCCCCCAATGGCATTATAAACTTGTGCTGACGCCACTAGGTCTTTTGTCTAGTTTGTCAGCCCAGTTGCCTGGCCTTGCCTTCCAGCCTTGATCCCTGTTTATCCCTAATGGCTTGCCTGCATGTTCTTCCACTCAGAATTCATGCCACAGGAGACTTAAGAAGTCTGTCAGTGTTCTCTCCCAGCCATGCCTGTGTGCTCCTTCATAGAGGCTGAGTCCCATGTGGACGGTGCTGTCACCCTGGGTTAGAGCTCCTTCTACTCCCCCATCCCTCTCCTGCCCCATGTGTGCCAGAACTCAGGAGAAGACAGTCACAGCACAGAGGTTTGCTACTTTTGTTTGATCATGCCATTCCCAAACCTGGCAAGTTTTGATCTTTCCTTTGCCTTCTTCCTGATAGGCTTTCTGGAACGATCTCTGAGAAGCAGTCTTCCTTCCTCTACTTTTGTCACAGCCCAATGCTCTTGTAAAACATCAACTAACAGAAAAGCGAAGTGAAATTATACTAATAAAACCCCGTCCACACCTGCTTTCCATTGCTTTCTCTACTTGTTTGTTTTAATGATAGGAGCTCACTGTGAGACTGGCCTCACATTCATGGTAAGGTCAGGGGACCGTGTGTGCTGCCACTCTGCCTAGTGTTCTTAGACAATCTCTCTCTCCCCGCGCCTCCCCCTGCCCCCGTGTGTGTGTGTGTGTGTGTGTGTGTGTGTGTGTGTGTGTACATATTTACTATTATTGTCTCGGTTGGCCTCAAACATGTGATTCTCCTGTCTCAGCCTCCTGAGTAGCACGGTTATAGGCATAAATTGTACTCCGCTAAGTACCATCTTTAACTCAGTGGCTCTCAACCCTCCCAAGGCTGTGATTCTTTAATACAGTTCCTCGTGTTGTGGGGACCCCAACCATAAAATTCTTCTCATTTCTACCTCATAACTGTAATTTTGTTACTGTTATGAATCATAATGTAATATTTTTGTAGATGGAGGTTTGCCAAAGGGGCCATGACCCATAGGTTGAGAACGGATGTTTTAACTGATTGAAGTCAGTAGATATAAAATTATCAGATGGAATTGCTATCAAAGTATGAAGTACACTTTCAACTTCTATAACTTATCCACTGTAGATCAGCAGCAGATAAACCTATGTTCAGCCAAGTATCTGTCCAAATTTTACTCTGAGGACGTAAATAACCCTTAGGTCTCTTGAAGAAGGCCAGGTCCCCTGGTCTCCTCTCTGTATTTCTTTCCCTGAGTTACCATCCAGCATATGTGAACCATCTCTGCCCCATGCTCTCTTTCCTGATCCCAGGGTCAGTGGTGGGCGAACACTGGGAGCATTGGTTTAGGCCTTAGGATGCAAAGGGATGCCAATGGAGCTGGAGACTGCTTTCTTCAAGGCTTTGCTCTGTCTGGTCTTACAAGGCTCTGCAGGCTCCCATTGAAGACAATACCTATTTTAAATTCCATATATGTGGTTGTGTGTCTTTGTGTATGCATATGAGCACAGGTCTCACCACGTTCAGAACATCTGTTCCCCTGCAGCTGGAGTGACAGGGATTGTGAGCCCCACCTGACTGACTTGGCTTCTGGGAACCAAACTCAGATCTGCAAGATCAGCACGCTCTTAACCAGCAAGCCATTGGTTGAGCCCAGAATTATTGTGCACTGGGAATGTTCATTCTACTGGAATAAGTTCAGACACAGCCATGGCAGATAGATAGCTTGGGTGACTGTGAGGGTCACAATCTCAGAACGATCTAATTTGTAACACAATGAAAAGAGGGTTCAGTTGAGTCAGCAAGCCCTGACTTTATTAACATTACCTCCAATGTTAGGTAACCTCTCTCTGTGTCTTATTTTCACTCTTGTAACAAGGCATGTGAATGCCAAGAAAACCACTCCCAGGCTGTGGTGTAAAGTCAACAGAGCACACTTGGCATGCACATGGCCCTGGGGTCTAACCCAGCAGGGATAAGGAAGGGGATGGTGGGTGAAGGAAGAGGGGAGAAAAGAGAAAGATAATTTATCCTTGTATGTAGTGAGAGCTGGGTAGCAACGTGAATAAAGCATCTTCTCTCTGTGTGTCCAGGAGCTGCAGTTAAAAGCAGGACAGGGAGAAGGTCTGAGCTCCAAGGCTGAGGACATGGATGCATTTAACTTGAACAGAAGAAAAAGTCCTTTCAGAAGTGTGGACCAATTCCAGGTCAGTCAGCTCAGTTCAGTGTTTCTAATTCTCTTCAGTGCTGATGAGTGTCTGTCGATAC
The DNA here is from genome assembly GCA_019843965.1 of Rhynchomys soricoides. Taxonomy (NCBI): domain Eukaryota; kingdom Metazoa; phylum Chordata; class Mammalia; order Rodentia; family Muridae; genus Rhynchomys; species Rhynchomys soricoides. Next base: position 2,333,523 of record JADRCH010000062.1, read on the forward strand.
GTAGGTTAAAAATAGCAGATTCTGAGTAAACTCTTCAAACATTAGATATTTTGGTCTGTTTATAAAATGTCTTATATTTCTTTCAAAATATTTTATTAAATTATTTCTCATCCAGAAATGTGTTATCTTTCTATGTTGACAGGAGTGACTTATTTGAATATTGTATGAAATCCATGTTCACCAGATTATATTTATTCCCATAGAGACGGGCGTATTTCTAAAATCCAGAGTTCTACAGAACCAAATTATGTATGTACTATAACATATTAAAGAGTATTTTAATGTCATATTTTAAAAAAGAAAACCATAACCCATAAACTAATTTCAAAGGTCAAAGAAATTCTACACAACGAAACCCTGTCTATTTAAGCTTTGAAAAACATTTAAATTTTGCATATTTTATTAGTGAAATTCAGAATATGGGTGTATTCCCACACACCGCTTGCATTCAGAAATATTCTCAACAATTGTGACTGTTTTTTCTTTCCTCCTGGGAACCCTGCTCACAGTTGAGAAGTGCTGTAAATATTAACTTCCTGTGAACTGCATGAGGCCTCTTACTGGGGAAGGCTAAACTCAGGTCCTGAGCACTTAGCCATCCCACTCCTGATACTCGCAGAGCTGCTGCTGTTGCTGTAGATTTCAGTGTTGCTGGTCCTGCCGGGACCATCGGCACGGGCTCGCGGGCTTTGCTTCTCAAGCATACTTGCTGCCTTGTCTTGTTGTTGCTGTTCTGTGATGAGGTCTCAGGTTAGCTCAGGATACTCTGGATGTCCTGAACTTTTGATCCTCATCTTCACGACTCTCAGAGTGCTGGCACTGTGGGCTGGGATTCCATGTCTGCTTCCTCAGTGTCTAATAGACATTCTAGGATTCTTTCATGGGGCCCATTGTAGACTTGAAAATAGACTAAGCTGACTTTCTATTTATTTGTTGTTTTAGTGGCTTTAATGACATTTCAGTGTGCTTGTGACTGAATGTATCTTAGTGTTTTTATACTTGTACTTGCTTGTAGTGTTTAATTAACAGAATATTAACATATTTACTTCTGAAATCCTTCCACCCTTGTATTTTATTTTATAGTATTTGAAGTTGACAAGCTACAAGGTGGATTTGTTTTTTCATGGAGTATTTATAGACTAGGATATTTATTTACTTACTCATATGACCTTGTATCAGATACTATCTGCAGGCCAGGCAGTAGATCAGAGATTAGTCACAAGGAGCTGAACAGTACTGCTCTTGCAGGCTGGAGAGCATCTCCAGTGGAATCCTGGGGGAAGCATGGCCTCTCCACAGGTGGGGATACCACCTGACTTAGCGAACAGACAGTGCTTTGTTCGGCACAAATAGCTTAAGTGCAACACAGTGGGGCGATGCATTCAATTCCCTATAAAGCAGCACGCAGCATGTAAGCAGAATCGCCAGTCAGATGGTAACGACTTGCTCTGATAGTTCTAGCCACTTAAAATGATATGATTTTTATGGTAAGAGGAGGAATCAATCCTAGGATTTCTTTTAACGTAGAAATTGGATGAGCAGAGGAAGTGGTTAGATGAAGAAGTAGAGAAAGTCCTAAGCCAGCGCCAGGAACTGGAGATGCTGGAAGAAGACCTGAAGAAACGTGAGGCCATCGTCTCCAAGAAGGAAGCCCTGCTTCAGGAGAAGAGCCACCTGGAAACTAAGAAGCTGCGATCTAGCCAGGTACCTTGTCTGTCACTCTAACAGGTAAATCCAGAGCTGGATAGATGACTAAGTGACTCCCAGCACACACACTGTGGCTTACAACCATTTATATACAACTCCTGCCCTGGGGGATTCTCTTCTGGTCTCCTTGGTACCAAGCAAGCACATGGAACACAAATACACATTCAGACAAAACACCTGTAAACAGAAAACACATAGGAAAATTAAAAGGTAAATCACAGACTTAGTAATTTGCTTTCCATCTAAAGGTGAGGGCCAGAGTTTATATCTCAAGAACCCACATAAAAGTGGGGTACAGAAGCATACACTTATTATCTCCATTCTGACAAGGCAGTTGTTGACCAGCTGGTCTAGCTAAATCACTGAGTTCCAGGTTTAGTGAGAGGCCCTGTCTCAAAAATTAGGTAAAAAAGCCATTGAGGAGACACCTGATATTGACCCTTTAAACACGTGTGTGTGTGTGTGTGTGTGTGTGTGTGTGTGTGTGTGTGCGTGCGCGCGCGCGCGCGCGCGCGCACGCGCACACAGAGGGATTGGGGGGGTTTATAGATAGAAGCTAGAGGAAAAACTGTTCTTCCTGTGGACTGCCCTTTTCTCAAATGACTGCCATCAGAGTGTTGCTGTGTTGAAGGAACACGTTCAGTCTCCTTTCAAATGTGACTTTCCATTAACTTTATATTGTGGTAAAATACATAGAACACAAAGTTTACCTTTTTTGTTTTGTTCTTTACTAGTCTTTACATAGCCCGGTCTGGCCATGAACTTCTGGTGCTAGGGCTATAGGGTTGTGCCCATGGTCATGGTCAGCTTCAACTTTACTCTTAAAACCATTTTTTTTGAGTTTACAATTCAGTGGCATTAATACCTACAATGTTGTGTAACTGTCACAACTATATATTTCCAACACTGTTTCCCCAGGGAAAAAAAAAGTCTGTAACCTTACTCAGTAACTCTTCTTCTTCCCCCCCCCCCAACCCCGTCAGCCTCCATTAGTAACTTCTGTGAGATTTTAGATACGTTGTACTATGAGATATCTTATAGTGGGCCTTGAGCTGGAAAGTGCCATCTATGTCACTACCACCCAAGATCAGGGGCTTACAAGATTCATGTGAAAGAGAACGGACTGAGGTTCTGTTTAGTTATCAAGACTTTAGAAACATCATAAATATTTTTCTGCAGGACTTAGATCCTACAAGCCAGTTAATGAAGTAGTTTTATGAAGAGGTTTGTCTTCGTTTCAAATTTTTAATCAGGAATGATTGCACAAGCAAAAGTAGCAGCGCTGCTCTTACCTGCGTGCATTTTCACTAAACTGCTCTTACCTGCGTGCATTTTCACTAATAGCATCTAAAAATGAAGCTGGCTTGCTCAGACTTGAAGATACACTTTCACTTAGAGCCAGCATCAGGTCCAGGGTGAGCCACACCTGGGTCAGAGGCCAGAGGACCAGTGCCTGTGTTAGTAAGCATCTGCACCAAAGGCTCTGGGTGATACTGGTGTGCCCTTAATTAACACTGATGCACTGGGAGCTATATTTGACTCTGCTGTGTCAGCCATTTCTCAGTCCAGCTGGTCACTGAACACAGGGTTTGGCCCCTCTGGCAAACATGATTCCTGATGACATATCCAGGTAACTTGCTTAAACTGTCAGAGTCAAGTTGTGGAAACTATCCCTCAGAACTTGGAAAATAACAGCAAAAGATTAGTATATCAGGATTACAAGTGAACAATAGAAGAAGTGACCTGGCGCTTTACGGTACATTCTATGTCACAAGAGAAAGAAGAAAATAAACAGGTGTGGAGGGAAGCATTTCCTTAAAATGGGTTTACTTGATGAGCTGGAAAAAGAAAGCAGTAAGAGCTGCTTTCTGATTTTAGACAGTTGTAATTTTAAAAAAATAGATTGTTTTTTAAAAAATCAGGTACATATGTATGTGTGTCTGTGTGAGGGTACGTGCAAGGGGTGTCCAGAAAAACAGGGGCTAGATCCCCTGGAGCTAGGTGTCAGCCACTTGATGCGGGTGCACAGAATATCACATGGTTTTAACCACAGAGCATCTTTCCAGCTTTGGGCGATATAATTTTAAGAAGCAAGACCACACTAAGATAAGTAGGAAGTGTAAATGAATGAAAACCACCCTAATTATTTGAAAATTTAACAGAGGGCTGACTTAAGACTTTATCCCACTTGATTCTTTTTAGAAAAGAGGGCATTAAAAGATTTCACTTTTCCTAGTGTTTGAGGAATATTCACAAGACTTTGTATGCATTTCAGACAAAGACAATCACAGGTTGAATACCTCTCTAAAATAACAGCAAAGAAAAACACACTGTGTACAGTTAATTCAAGCCAAGCATGGTGTCAGCACTTGCAAACCTGAGATAAGGAAAGACTGGGAATTCTGGGCCCACCTGGGCTCCACGGGGATGTTCTGCCACAAAGATAAAATAGGATAAAAATTAATAAAATTAAAGTATCTCAGACCTGCAAGTAAGAGTCTAGCTGCAACCATTTTCTAGTGTAAATTTTAAAGATGTATTTTATGTGTATGTGCTGCATACACACACACACACACACACACACACACACACACACACACACACACA
>JADRCH010000062.1:2337846-2353529 GCA_019843965.1 Rhynchomys soricoides
ACACACACACACACACACACACACACACACACACACACACACACACACGTGCCCAGAGGCCAGAAGAGAGTGTTGACTCCCCTGGAGCTGGAGTTACAGGTGGCTGAGAGCCACCTGATGTGGGTTCTGGGAACCAAACCTGGGTCCTCTGTCCAGTCTCTCTGCCCACTTTTAAGTTGTGATCTCTTGAATATTACACCTAAAACACAGAAGAAAAAGGAAAAAACAAACAAAGGGCGTTAATAGTAAAGATATTTGAGATTTAGAAAACAATCAGGAAGTAAACAGATAGCTTCTGAGGTACAAGGGACTATTTGAAAACTGAATCTGACAAGAGACTGAGAATATAGAAAGAGTTAAAATCTTATATAACAGGCGAGCCTGTCTGCGGCTCTGGCACTAGGGAGGTTAGAACAGGAGGACTACATAGCACAATTCTGTCTAAAAGAAAAACAAAAGAATAGGACCTAATTAAAGAGCAAAGGATCGGCTGGGCGTGGTGGTGCACGCCTTTAATCCCAGCACTTGGGAGGCAGAGACAGGCAGATCTCTGAGTTGGAGGCCAGCCTGGTCTACAGAGTGAGTACCAGGACAGCCAGGGCTACACAGAAAGACCTTGTCTTGAAAAACAAAAACAAAAAAATCTTAAAGGGCAAAGGATCTGAAAAAACTTTTCTCCAAAGAAGATATAAAAGTGATCAGTGGCCATATAAGAAGACACTCATAAGTTAGCTATCAGGGTAATCAATACAAAGCCAAACCATAAATGATATCCTGCTCGTTGCTATCAGAAGTGTTGCTGGGGAATGGGAAAATGGATTACCTTGGATGACCATCTTGGAGTTCCTCTAGAGGGTAATATCTAGATACGTTGTTATCCAGCCATTCCTTAGGCATATATTCAAGAGAACAAAAGTATATGTCCATATAAAATCCTCAAGGTTTATAAATCATAGCTAAATAATAGAAACACCACAAGTGTTCATTAGCTGATAAATCAATAGACTGTGACATGTTGAGTATTGGTATTAGAAAACTATGGGACATTGCTCTCTGCTACAATATGAGGAGTCTTGAAAATACACAGGAAGTGAGATAAGCCCAATGTGTGACACCACATTGTGTGACACCACTGTCCAAATGCGCATTGTGTGACAGCATTCCAGAACAGGCGGTTCAAAGGAAGCAGAAGAGGGCTCGCCTAGGCTTGGGCAGTGGGGTGAGGTTGGGAAAAATGCAGGGACTTACTGGGTTTTCAGCGGGTGATGAAAGGATTCCAAAATTGATTATGGCAGTGGTTGCATAATTCTGAATATACTAAAACCCTTTGCCATACTTGAAATAGATGACTTATACCACACATGAATTGTATCTTATTCCAAATAACTGTAAGGCCAGAACGTGACATAGCAGAGGCTAAATGATACCCAAAAGGGCCTGAGCTGGACACCAAGCAGGCGAGTGGGTTGACAGCTGTAAAGTTCCACAGATGGTTAAGAACACGCCTGCACATGAAGGACAGCTGCAGTGACACTTAGAACATCACAAGACAGGCGGAAAGCAGGAGTGAGGCACAGGGTGGAAGGAGGACACAGTGGGCAGTCTTTTCTCGCAGGATGCTTTATTCTCATGACATGGCAAGGAGTAGTGAGAATACCCCACATAAGGAATGCCTGGAGGTCCACGTGCAGGTTCTGAGGCCTCCATCTCCTAACCCTGGCTTCGATACATACCAGCATGCTGTCGGCTGGAATGATCCTGGCAGCAGATAGCACAGTTTTGAAGTGGCCCCTGCAGCAACAGTGAAAACACTTATACTTAGGACCCCACATGAACCTGTCACCACATCACCAACTTTTGTTTGGGCTGGCTGGCTTAGAGACATGGTTCTTACAGTGGGGCCCAGGCTACCATGGAGCTTGGGGTCCTCCTGCACCTCCCCCCACCATCCTGAAGTGCTGGGGCTCCTGCCATCATTCCCAGTGGTCACATCAGTTGTTAGATACCTGACTCAGTCCAGTGGTTTGTGGGGGTTGGGGGTAGGGGTGGGGGTGGTGCCATAGCATGCATCTAGAGGTCTTCCAGCTTGTTTGAGTCACTGTTGGGTAGAAGAGGCTAGCTGGCCTGAAAGCTTCTGGTAGTTTCCTATCTCCAGCTCCCAGCTCCCTGTGGGGTACACTAAGATTAGAGCCTCTGCATCCAGCCTTTATAGGGTTCTGAGAATCTACACTCTGGGCATCAGGCTTATATGACAACCGCTTTACCCACCAGTCATCTCTCCAGCCTAGTGCATGACTCTTAATGCTACCAACATTGCCTGTCGTGGAGCCTTTCATCCCAGCACTGGGGAGGCAGAGGCAGGCTGAGCTCTATGAATTTAAGGCCAACCTGGTCTACATAGTGAGTTCCAGGCCAGCCTGATCTACATAGTGAGACCCTTTCTCAAAAATTAAAAACAAAACAAACAAACAAACAAACAAAAAACCGAACACTTCAACTGAAAGAGAAAGGAACTGGGAAATACGAGGACTAGAACCAGAAGCTGGGAAACCTTCAGTAAAGACTCATATCTTCAGTGTGGTTAAAGAATGACTGTAGCCACAGCACAGGAAGTACGGTCATTAAAGACATGAAGGAACTATTAGAAATTTGAGAGTAGGTTAAAAGAAAAATCACTAAGAAATAAAGAGGGAAATAACTCAAATCTAGAAAGCACAGTACAGAAGTAATAAGAAATCCAGAATGAGAAAACAGGAAACACTGAACATCCAGCGTGAAGTTTCCAGGCTGGGGAGATCTCAGTGGTTAAGAGCCCTTGCCGCTCTTGCAGAGGACTCGGCTTCCATTCCCAATAGCCATATGCTGGCTCACAACCCTCTGGAACTTGAGTTCCAGGGGATCCTATGCCCTTATCTGACCTCAGGAACATGAATCTTACATATGTATACACACGGGCAAAATACTAATTCACATAAAATAAAAGTAAATCTTAAAGAGAAAAGATTCTCAACACAATGTGAGATTCTAGACTGAAAAAGCCATCTGGGGTCCAGCCCAGTGAGAGTCCAAGGCAAAGCACCGGGAAAGGTTTAGATGGAAAACCAGATCTTCAATACCTCCATATAGAAGGAACTAGTCACTTGTCAGTCTTAGGAGACAGAGCAGCACTAGGCTTCTCTGCTTTCTTCGTTGAAAGTTAAAAGATCCGAAGCAGTCTTCAAATTTATGAGGAAAATTATTTCAAGTAAAAAAAAAAATCCTCTTCTTAGCCCAAATTCCTAATTAGTGTGGAAGCAGAGTATTTCCTGTCGAACCTGCCTCAGGAAACTGTGGAACGTGAGCGTGGTGTTTGAAGCTGGGACAGCATGGGCATTCCCCATGAGTTCCCGGGAGAAAGTTAGCTTAAGCAGGATCTACAGCATAGCAGCTCCAGGTGAATCGTTTCAAAAAAAAGAAGATACCGAAATGGCTCAGTGGGTGAGGGTGCTTGTCACCAAATTCAGTCTGATCCCCTGAGCTCACATGGTAGAAGTAGAGAAGGGATTCCATAAATTGCTCTCTGACTTTCATACTTATGCTGTGGCATGTGCATGCGTGCATGCACACATTAAATACATTTACTGCTAACTTTAATTAAATGAACAGAGTATGAGATTTTACAGTTTTATTGAAGAAGAATTAGCTAGCAGGTACAAAAGATGTATCAAGTGGAAGTATGATAATTTTTATAGATATATCACCTGTGAAATTAATAGTTACACATTCATAATGAGCTAAGTGACTACTGACTTAGCCAAAAGCCAAAAGTGACTTATCACTGTGATGATAGCTCACAGTGGGAAGACAGAGGAGGGGAGGGGCTCCTGAAATAACACAGTATCTGAGACTGATTGTCTAGATAAATGGCAGAACACTAGAAGGACTTAGGAGACTTAGTTTGGGAAATGGTTCTCCTTTTTATTATATAATAAACTTTGATAATTTATATGTATGTTAGAAACAATATGGAAGTATATAACAATATTTTAAGTTATAATGAACATCTCCATAAATATGACCAGATTCTTGTATTTTCTAACCCTAATAAGAATAAAAAAGTATTCTGAAAAACACCAAATATTAACTTCTTAAGAAATTATAACAGGTTTACCATGTAATGAGCAAAGGAATAAAATAATAGAAGAAAGAAAATTGCCTCTCAAAACCTTTTTTTTTTTTTTTTTAGGAGTCTTGAGTGTTTTACCTGAATGTATAGTTAAGTTGCACCGTGTGTGTGCAGTGCCTCAGAAGGCCAGAAAGGGGCGTCAGATCCTCTGGGACTGGAGTCACAGACCATTGTGAGCTGCCATGTGAATGCTGGGAATTGAACCCCAGTCCTGTAGAGAGCCAGTGCTCTCAACCACTAAGCCACCTCTCTAGCCCCCATAACTTCAAAAAACTTCAAATAAATTTTAAGATTTTAGTTAATGAACCCTTTTAGAAAGTTTTATAAAAGATAAAAATAGAAAAGGGACAGTTTTAGAAACCTTAGAACATCAACACATCGATAAAATGCTAACTGGTTCTATTTTTCAGATATCTGAATTTCTTGTAACCGTTTTCTATCTGGTGGGTTGTGTCTTCTTAGGCCTTAAGCACAGATAGTCTCAAAATATCAGCTCGCCTGAACTTGCTGGACCAAGAGCTATCTGCGAAGAGCTTGCAGCTTGAGAGCAGCCCGACTGAGGAGAAGATGAAGATTTCAGAACAAGTCCAAGCTCTGCAGAAAGAAAGGGATCAGCTGCAGAGACAGAGGAACAGTGTGGACGAGAAGCTTAAGCACGGGCGAGTGCTGTCCCCCAAAGTAAGTCAGTACTCCCTGGAGCTGGAGCTACTGTATGAGGACGAGTGAGGGGTCACGGAGACTCCGGTCACGGGATCATAAACCTGATAAACCTGATAATCCTCAAGACTTTTGTCAGCTAATGAGTTCCTCTGGCATCTGCCTGGTACTGTAAGCCATAGTTGGTTAGACAGATGTCTTCACAGTGGCACCTGCATGTATCCTTCCTGACGTTGCCAGGCACTCGGGACCTAACACATCCCTTGAGCTGCATCTCACCTGAAGTCACAGATCACAGAAAGTAATCTGAAAGTCTCACCATTTTCAAGGAAAGCACATAACTTGTGCTCTCACATTTTGAGAGGAATCCACATGTGCATGAATGAACAACCTCCCTTTTACCTTGTGGTACTCAGGGGTCATGTCTGTCCCTTACCTGCTGAGCCAGCTTATCTGTCACCTGTGTAGCTTTGGTAATGGGACTAGATGCATGCAACTTGCTTATCTTGAGAAAGGGCTGGTGTCTTTGGCAGAAATTCTCCACCACCCAAACAAAAATACACATTCCAGTAAATCCCTTTTAGTTACAATTTTCATTTGAGAGGAAATATAGCACTTCTCAGCTGTAAGAGATAACTCAGTCATTGGCTTTCAAGTTGTCCCAGACTTAGTCTTTTAAAACATGTTTTATTTCAGTGGCAAATGATCCCAATGCCCTGACTCGTATGAGTTTTTGAACCTGAAATTTCTCTCCAATATTTCTTACCAAAGCAAGGGAAAGGAGGGAAGCAGCCGGCAGCCTGGGTCTCAGTGAATCTTGTGTTTTATATGGGGCGGGGGTGGGGGGCATTAGAGAGGCTGTGGAGAGACAGCAGAAGGCTGTCACATGTCTCCCCAGCGAACCAACTGATGAAAGGGACTGTCAGTCGAAGGGATGGGCATCCTACACATCTGCTTCCCCATTTCATGACTTAACTTGGGTAGCTGTGCAGAGGCTCCTAAAGTGTTAAACTAGAGCCCTCAGCTTTTAGACCTGAAGGAGAAGCACCTCATACACAGCACACTTAAGCAGTAAGGAAATGTGTCCACCCAGGACTGGTACTAGGTCATGCAGGAAACAAAACTAAGTACTACGTTCCCCTTGAGAATTACAGGCAATGTAGTAAAGCTGTGTTTATCACATTAGCTACACAGTCGTGCAGCGTCATCTGGGGAGAGTTGTGTTAATGCTACCACAGTGTACTGTAAGCATGAGTTAGACTTGAAAGCCTGGTGAAGCATGTGGATAGGGCATCATCAGATAGAGTGGGCGGACGCCCAGGAGTGCCCTAGTACCGAGGTGGGCAGATGGCTGCAAGTTCCAGGTAGGTTCTATGCTAGCCACGCCTACATGGTGAGGCCCTGTTGCAGAATACAGCTTGCATTGCATGTGGAGTTCTGGGCAGAGAACATTGACCGTGGACTTGTGGACAACACCGTGCATAGTGCTTCCCTGAACAATACTGGACACAGTTGTGTCCAGTTTAGTCTGTGAGCCTCTCTTTGGCTTTCTTTCTGCTCTTTGGCTTTCTTTCTGTTCTTACCAATGTTTTAAAGCCAAGAATAATATTCTCAAAAAGATATGCCAGTAGCAAATTAATGGAAGTGCTTAAAATTATATTTTACAGTATTCCTAACTATTTTTAAGAAGCGAGAGGCTTTAGATCATTTTAGTAGTAGATTGCCCAACAATTCACTGAAGATGGAACACTTCCACAATTAAAAATCATATATTTGAATTCTAATGTTTGTAAATTTATATTTGGATCTTGTATGGAGCACAGTAATACAATTCAGTCTGTGTATACAATATACAGTGATCAAACCAAGATAATTAGCATTTCTCTTTAAATAATATGTCTATACAGTAGAAACACTGGGAGTTTTCTAGTTATTTTGAAATGGATAGTAAATTGCTACATGCTAGCTTCCCTTCAGCTGCTGGAATAAAACACTGTTTAAAAGCAGCTCGGGGAGGAGAATGTTTATTCACCTCCCAGGTCACAGACCATCACTGGGAGTCAGGGCAGGAGCTCAAACAGGAAGTACAGTGGGCACTGCTTGCTGGCTCCCTTTGGTTAGCTCATTCTCAGCTTTCTCATTTAGCTCAGGGCCCCTGCCCACGGAATGCCACTCCTTACAGTGGGCTGGGCCCTTCTGCATCAGTTGACAATTCTCCACAGGTACGCCTACAGGACAGTCTGATCTAGGCAATCCCTAAACCGAGACTCCCTTCTCAGGCAGCACTAGGCTGTGTCAAATTGACAATCAAAGCAAACTCCAACAGTCCATCCCTCATCAGCTTGACACACAACATGCTGCTTTTAATCTATGTCCCTTCATTCCTGTCCGCACAATCTCATGTTAATGTAAAACACACTCCAACTTGTAAAGTCCAGCCTAAAAAATTCCAGTGCTTTAAAAATTCAGGGTCTCTTTTGAAACTTAAGCCTTGTAGGCTGGTGAGATGAGTCAGTGGTTAGAGCACTTGCTGCCCTCTGGAGGGCTGGGGTTCAGGTCCCAGTACCCACTTCAGGTGGCTCACAGCCACCTCTAACTCCAGCTCCAGGGGAACCTGAGTCATCTTCTGGCCTCCGTGAGTACCTGCACACATGTGGCATACCTACATATAGACATTCCCATATCTATTAAAATTAAATACAAAAATCCAGAGTCTCTTAACTGAGGGCTCCTACAGAATAAAAGTTATGCATTTTCTTACCCCAGAAAGGACATCGCTTGGCATACGAACAGTCAGCAATGTAGATCCAGACCCTGTGGCTCAGCATCTGGCCCCTAGACTCACTCACTGCCATTTTCCAGCTCCAATCAGCTCAAACGGTCCCTTTTCTTCATCTCTGCCATCCATGGTACAGACACATGACTTGCCAGCCTGGGCTGCTCTCTGTACCTGCGACTATCCTTGACAGCCATCCCACAGTCCTGGCATCTCTAATGACTGAGGATGTGCCTTCACAATGGTCTCTCCTGGTCTTTCTTCAGGGACTTTTTGTCCCTGCCATATGGCACCAGGCCTCACCCACATTCCATGGTTCCCACAGTCTTTTGTGCTTTCAAAACTAGCACTATGTGGGAACTTGTACAGATTACCAAGTTTGGTGACAGCTTGAGATGGTAGTATTGCCCTCTTTGGACCACAGCTTCTATGAGCTGGCCCTGTGCAAATAGTTCCTTATTGCCCCCAGTAGAACACATCTCATTCAGTGGTATTGATCTCTTATTAATCATAGCTGATGCTCAGTCCCAATTGATCAGCATATTCTTATTCCATAATATCTCACAATATCTTAACAGAATCTTGGCTTCCCTCTGACCCTCAGACCCCAGGCCTCCTCTGTCTGCATTTCTCTTGGCATTCACACTTTCCATAGAGCTCTTCTCGGCCACAGTGCCAAGGCCTTTACATTCTTCTTCAGACCCCATGGTGAGGCTCATCACAGCACGCCCGCTCTTCCTGGAGCAATGCCTGTTTTAGTCTCCTTTCTGCTGCTGTGATAATGATGTAACAGAAGCAGCTCAGAGGGAGAGGTACGGTTCAGCTTCGGGTCACAGTCTGTCACTGAGGGAAGTCAGGACAGGAACTCTGCAAGAACTTGAGTAGACACCACAGAGGAACACTGCTTGTTGGCCTGTTTGCTGCCTCATTCTTTGCTTGCTGCTTTATCTAGCCCAGAACAACAGTAAGCCTGCTTATGTCAGTCAACAGTCCAGATAGTGCCACACAGATAGATGTCTCATCTGGGGACACACACACACACACACACACACACACACACACACACACCCCGAGGGAGACACCCTCCTCAGGTGACTCTAGCTGCATAAGGTTGACACTTAAGTCTAACTAGGACACCTGCTGTACTAGGGAACATGACACCTGGATCCACTACCTAACTGTATTGGGTGTCTGTTAACCTCTCGCTTGCCTGCTTCCTCTGACTGCTAGTCTGCTCCCTACTTTCGGTTGGCTTGTTGTTGTTCTTGTTGTTGTTCTTGTTGTTGTCATCGTCGTCGTTGTCGTCATTGCTGCTGCTGCCCAAGTGGGTTGAAATGTTTCACATTCATTTTTCTGTGCTAGGCTTATTTCACTAACTTAATGTCCTCTGTTTCTATACATGTTGCTGCAGATGATAGGATGGGCACTGTTGTTTGTAATAATTCAAAGTTGTTTATAGTAAGTGGTGTACAGGGACAGTTTAACCTCTATTCTATCTTTACATTTTACTTCCGTCTTTTATATTTAAATATTTGTTTATCCAAAATGCTCATATAACACAATACTTGCTTGAAAGCTTTTGTTAGTCTTTTGTTTCACTTCTTCATTGAAATGGATGTGTAGTCTAAAACATTTAGAAACTACTGCCCTAGGCAGTTCTATAGGAAGCCTATTAGAAAAGTCAATGCTCAGGACCCATCCAGACCTGCTGCCTCAGAATTTAAAAGTAATGGTAATATGCTGGGTACTTGGTCATGTACCCTGAGTGAGAGGACCCACAACCATGTGCAGTGCTTCATTTTAGTATGAATTTTCACTCTTAAAATTTCATTGTGTGGAGTGTATGTACCCAATGTACATTTGCACATGTATACATGCACACACACGTATGCCACCGCATGTGTATGGAGGTCAGTGGACAACATGAGGGCGTGTCTTCTTAGAGTTTCTATTGCTGTGGAGAGATACCAGGACCAAGGCAACTCTTATAAAGGAGAACATTTAATTGGGTGTTGGCTTAGAGTTTCAGAGGTTCAGTCCATTGTCATCATGGCCAGAAAAATGGCAGCATCCAGGCAGACTCGGTGCTGAGAGGATGCTGAGAGTTCTACATCTGCACAGGCAGGCAGCAGGAAGAGAGAGTGAGACTGGGCCTGGCTTGAGCATCTGAGACCTCAAAGCCTACTCTTCAATGACACACTTCCTCCAACAAGGCCACACCTCCTAACAGTGCCACTCCCTATCAGCCTGTGGGGGCCATTTCCATTCAAGCCACCACATTCCACTCCCTGGCCCCCATAGGCTTGTAACAGGATTGTAATGCAGAAATACATTCAGTCCAACTCCAACAGTCCCCAGAGTCGATTAGTCTCAACTCTATTTAAAAGTCCCAAATTCAAAATCTATTCTGAGACTAAAGGCAATCTCTTAACTGTAACCACCCATAAAATCAAAATGAAAGGGCAGATCACACACTTCCAACAACAACAACACAAGACAAAATCACCAATCAAAAGGGGGAATAGGAGCAGAGTGAGGAAATACTGGACCAAGTGAGACGGAAAAGCAGCCAGGCAGACTCCAAACTCTGCATCTCCATGTCTGATGTCAGTCACTCCAGATCTCCAGCTCCTCTCTGCTTTGTTGACTGAAACACACTTCTCTCTCTTGGGCTGGATACACTCCGTTAGCAGCTCTCAGCAGGTATCCCATGGCTCTGGTATCGCCAATATTTCAGGGTCTCCAAGGCAATCCAGGCTTCACCTTCACAGCTTCATGCAGTGGCCTCTCTGAACCTCCATGCAGGGACACCCCTGACACACCTGGCCTCAGCAACTTTCCTTTGTCACAGAGGGAGATTCCATAACACCTTTCCTCTGTGACTTTAAAATCAGAACCATGTGTCCAAAGCTGCCAAGTTCTACCGCTGCTGGGGCTGGACCATAGCTCCTTGTTCAAATATATTTTCACCAGCTTTCTGGTTTTTGATGGCCTCCTTCACTCTCTAAGCTTGGCTCTCCTGGAACTCCTTCTGTAGACCAGGCTGGCCTCAAACTCAGAGATCCTCCATCCTCTGCCTTCAGAGTGCTGGGCTTAAAGGTGTGCACCACCATGCCCGGCCCTAAGCTTTTCTTTCATTCCTTTCTGCAAGTTGGCAGCTTAGCGGGCGGGGTCTTCTCTGAGGCCACTGCTCCCTTTATTCCACTTGGCACCAGGCCTGTCTTTAATCTGCTTCCACTTCCTGCTGCCCCTTTTCTCCTCAAAGTGGACACTTTGTATTCTCCCTTGTTCCGCTTGCTCCTTCCCATTAGAGATCTGCACAGAACTGGCTACTGTTAGCCACACAACACAGGCAGATTTTGTTTTTAGACAAATACAGAAAGCAGCCAAAGGGCAAAATATCAAAAGAACAATTTTTAAAATTCTTATCCTCTGAAACCTCTTGAGCCAGGCCCCATAGTTGAAGTCACCCTCAGCACCAGTCTTCCATGTTCCTACTAGACTAGGATAGCCCATCAGTCTTCCATGTTCCTACTAGACTAGGATAGCCCATCACGGCCCACTTAAAGCACTCAGCTGCTTTTCTAGTCCAAAGTCCACATTCACCCAAACAAGAGCATGGTCAGGCCAATTACAACAATAACCCAGTCCCAGGTGTCAACTTCTGTCTTAGTTAGGGCTTCTACTGCTCTGAAGAGATACTGTGACCATGGCAACTTCTATAAAGGAGAACATTTAATCAGGGATGGCTTACAGTTCCAGAGGTTCGGTCTCTTATCATCATGGCAGCAAGCATGGCAGCATGCAAGCAGACTCGGTGCTGAGAGGATGCTGAGAGTTCTACATCTGCACAGGCAGGCAGCAGGAAGAGAGAGTGAGACTGGGCCTGGCTTGAGCATCTGAGACCTCAGAGCCCACACTTCCTCCAACAGGCCACACCTCCTGATAGTGCCACTCCCTATGGATTTATGGTGGCCATCATTCAAACCACCAGAGGGTGTCAGTTGTTTACCCCTGTCTTGTGGATTCCAGGAAACAAACTTAGGTAGTCAGGCTTTAGAGCAAATGATTTTACCTACTGAGCCATCTTACTGGAGTAGGTAATCCTCAGGGATCTATATTAATAATACTTTGTATTTTCTCAGCCATTTCTTAACATACATTCGAAACTGCAGAAATTAAAATTGTATTTGAATTGTTCTTAGCCATGTTCTGAACTATTCTTAGCAAACCTTTTATTTTTGATAAAATAAGAGTATGAATGGAAAAGTCAGATTAGTCTATTTAGATAACTCACTTCTATGTCTTGGTTCCTTTTATTCATTCATGTAAGTACCTTTCAAAAGTATTTAAAGTGGCTTTCTTCTCCTCCTCTTAAAAAGGTGATTATTAGGGCTGAACAGATGGCTTTAGTGGCCAGGGGCCTGAGTTCAGTCCCCAGCACCCATGACTGGCCACTCACAAGCACCTGCTCCTCCAGCTCCACAGCAGTTAATATCCTCTTCTAGATTCTGCAGGGCACCTGTACTCACATGCATAAACAATACACAATAATTTAAAATTATAAAACTTAATCTTTCAAAATATGATGATTGTGTTTCTTTTGGGACAATTATCATACAATCCAAGGATGGTTAGTGACTGCACAGAGAAGTGGCTATTGAACGTTTCCCCCACCCTGTTCTTCCAGAGGATTTTATAAGATAGCTTTTTAAAATAAGTATGCGACTTCCTGCTAGATGAAGTTATTACCTGTTTCTTGAAGAAAAGGAGGTCTGGAAGTCCTAACAACTCCTAGAAGTGGGGAGAAAAATAACAGACATATGGAAATAGTTTTGAATTTTTCATTAACTCATTCAATAAATATGTTTAAATTATGCAGTAAACACCATGCTGAGCAGTGCGGGTGTGAGGACAGGCAAGGCTGTCTTCCTGCAGAAGCTTGCTCTATGCAGGCACAGGGACACAGAGACCCCCAGCTCTCAATCTTCCCTCTTCTTGTCTTCAGATAGTATAACCTCAGACAGCTCAAAGAACCAGTTAGTTTCTGACACGACAGCGTATTAGCTAACGTTACACCGCTACCATTTAATAACACTCCAAAGAGATCTCTTTATTATGAAGGGGTAAAAAGGGGGTAAAAAAAGGTTTCATTATGGAGCCCCTTGGATTCATGGTTCTCCTGCCTTAGCCTTCCAAATACGGAATGTAGGGCACACGCATCTACGTCTGGCTCATTTCATAAAACTCTTAAGAAATGTTGCAGCTAGCTGACCCCGGCTGCCTCTGTTCCCTCTGCTGCATTGTCCCACAGACTCTGTCCTCGTACCTAGTCCCTAGTCGGCTCCAAGCATGCCCTCCTCCTGTCGCAGCCCTGTGTTGTTTTGCAAGGTCTTTGGAGATGCAGCTGCTGTACAGGCCCCATGAGGATGTAATGCTCTTTAGGAATAGTAGGGAGCAGACGGTATTGCAGATTCTGTGAGCTGAGGCCATGTTCACGAGTCCCACAAGGATTAGGTACTCAGGGTTTACTGCATAGCCTTGGAACACCATGGACTCACCTAACGTTTGCATCTTCTATTTGATACGTAATAGTACTGTGAAGACTTGATGATCATGTGTCATGTATACACACTAACACGTGATACATCATCATCTAGCTTAGCCAAATCTCAAATACTGCATTCTTTCCATCTAGTGAGAGTTTAGGGGATGGTCCCTTAGACTCAGCCACGTGGTAAGAACCGCTCTAAGCCTATGACAGAGTGCAGGTTGTACCTTTCCTTTAAGATGAGTGTTTTCCACACCTCCAGGAAGAGCACCTTCTTTTCCAACTGGAAGAAGGAATAGATGCTCTGGAGGCTGCAATTGAATTCAAGAACGAAAGCATCAAGAGTCGCCAGAACTCACTCAAGGCCTCACTCCAGAAGCTCTCTCAAAGTGAAGCAAATGTTCTGGAAAAGCTAGTTTGCCTGGATATTGCTGAGATTAGAGCTATTCTTTTCAAATATTTCAACAAGGTATGTTTCTAAGGAACACCACTTTTCTTAGAAAGGGTCAAGATGCCTTTTTTATATTGAACTTTTAAAGAAAGTAAAATTCTCAAAGATTTGGTGGCCAATTAAATGTAAGCACAGCTTCCCTCTATGGACCCAAGTGTTACCAGAAAGTTTGTGAATTACCCAAATAAGCCTTAACTTTGGGGTGGTTAAACTGAAGGTCCCCTTGTAGGAGGTCTAGACAGTTTAACTGATAGCCTTCCTTTTATTTCTTGATTCTAAATGTAAATACTATTTATGAAAAGTCTAGGGTCTGCAGTTTTGGGGTTCTTTCCTCCATGGCTGTGGATAGGGGAGTGTGTGCATTCTCTGTCCTCTCGCTCCACACTGTATGAGCTAAGTGGAGACAACGTGGCACACTGGTAGCAATGCTAGTATTAGGTTTTATTATTTGAATATGCTTAAATCAATCAGGTTTTATTTAAAAATGGCAGTTTAATGTTAAAGATATTTTGTAACATTGAGAACTATGTTTTCTCTAATATTTTTCTACTTGAAATATATATTATGAAAAATAGCTTTTCCCTAAAACATACTGAGTAAAAGAGAGTACCTGACAGTTGATACAAACTAAAGCAGAGACCTTTTCAGAGTCTAATTGTGTGACCTACAAAGTGAATGAAAAGTTCAGCAGTGGCACACACCTTTAACCCCAACACCAGGGACAGAGCGGCAGGTGAGTTTGAGAACAACCTAGTCCACAGAGTGAGTTGTAAGACAGCCAGAGTCTCAAAAAAGGAGGGGGGGGTGAAAATATTAAGCAGTCTTCTGAGGCTCGAGTAATCCATCAGTAGTAAGCAGCTATTACTGTGTATAGATATATAGACTGTAATAGACTGTATGTAGTCAGCATGTGGCCTAGGCTTGGGGACAGAGTCTTTGATGGCATCCTGAGTGTTCTTAGCCAGGGGACGTAGCCAAGGCCATGTGAGTGTTGTTTTAATGGGAGTCACGTCCTGTCAGGTTCTACAGCACAGACTCCGTCTACAGTGCTCTGCTTTCCTACCAACACAGCACACCTCAACACACAAAATGCAATGGCCTGCAACAGAACTTCAGCATTTAAGGTTCAAATATTCTTCCACTTAAGACGGAGTAATATGTAGATGTTGCAAGAATATAAACATTCCCCTACAGCTGTGTAGATGAGAGGAACAGCTGCAGAATTGTAGCCTGCCATGGCAGCACGTGTCTGCAGACCCCAAGCACTTAGGAGGCAAGTTCAAGGCCAGCTAGGGATGTGTAGTAAAACTATGTCCCCAAAAGATAAGGAACCAAGAAAGAGAATCATATAATCTGAACTGCAGAAATCTTATCTTATATTGACTATTAGTTCAATATTGTACTGAAAGTCAAAGTCTTACTGATTCAGAATTTTGACAAATTCAAAGGTTGTTGGCTATTTTACAGTTATATGTGAAAGCATTTGCCTAGGCATCTATCCAACACCTGTTAAAAGGCATTTAGATATTATTGAGGTTAAGTAGCTTCTTAGCCTTCATGTAGTCCAAGAAAACTGGTAATCTATTGTGTCAGGTATGTAAGATACACTTAAAAGATTAAAAAAAAGTCTTTGGTAGGTAATTAATTTGCGAGAAACTGAACGCAAACAACAGATGCAGAATAAAGAGATGAAAATGAAGATTCTGGAACGGGATAATATGGTCCACGAGTTAGAGTCTGCACTGGAGCATCTGAGACTGCAGTGTGACCGAAGACTGACCGTCCAGCAAAAGGAACATGAGCAGAAGATGCAGTTGTTGTTACGTCATTTCAAAGGTAGCCCCTCCCCTGCTGTCAGTTACTGATAGGGGCGGGGTAAGGGAAATGCTGAGAAAAGGAACCGGGAGCCGGGACACAGCGTGCTCAGCTTTGTGTACCTGGTCACTGCTCAGCTGTGTGCGCACGGTCACTGCTCAGGGTGTGTACCTGGTCACTGCTCAGCTGTGTGCGCACGGTCACTGCTCAGCTGTGTGTACCTGGTCACTGCTCAGCTGTGTGCACACGGTCACTGCTCAGCTGTGTG
>JADRCH010000062.1:2353539-2381529 GCA_019843965.1 Rhynchomys soricoides
CTGGTCACTGCTCAGCTGTGTGCACACGGTCACTGCTCAGCTGTGTGCACACGGTCACTGCTCAGCTGTGTGCACACGGTCACTGCTCAGCTGTGTGCACACGGTCACTACTTACAGATACTCTTGACCTTTACACATATGGCTGCCATGTTTCCTGTCATTTTGATTTAAGATGACTCATGTTTAAAGTGCCAACCCTTTGCCTGCTCCCATACACCCAAGAACTCCTGAAATCCTGTTGGTTTGTTGCTGGTCTGGCTTTTATGTGGAAATGTAAGACAACTTGTAGTATTTTCACGTACAGATGAAGTGATAGCTCTGCTGTAATTCTTTTAGTTGATTATAAAATTGTATGCATTATAGGTCAAAATCGATAGGTACATAGCATCACTAGTGATCATCAGAAGCCCAGCAATAGATTGTGGTGTAGAAAGAGAGCTGTCAGAGTCTCCTCACATTACCTGAGAACATGACTAGTACCCAACAGAGACAGCTCAGTCACTGCTGGATGAGTCAGCTTCAGCTTCAGTGTAGCCGCTCAGCCTTGACGCTCAGGATCACAGAGCTGCCATGACCTAAACAGGTTTAAAAGAAGCAAACTGAAGAAGCAGAAAATTGGAAAATATAACTTTGGGTGGAGGAAATGACAATAAGATAATTTTACAAAGTTCATTAACAACTGCTTTGCCCATGAGTTCCCTTTGGTAGGATCCCACATACTGCTGCATTCAGACATACCCGTTCTTTCTGTACATGTGCTTTAAGGCTCTCTAAAAGTGACAAGCGAGCAGAGTTGTGAGCTTTGAGATGACTAGGATCACATAACAGGAGTTCTCACAGGAGCTCAGCTCAGCTAGCAGGGTACTCACAGAGCGTGCACGCAGGCCGGACCCATCCTAGCACTCTCTTACACCCATGATTCTGTGTCTCAAAAAAGTCAATAAAAATTCAGTTGTTTCTAGAGCTATACATAAGATTACATACAGTAGTTAAAATTATTAACAATTTGTGAGTTTTCTAATTTCAAGTGCATTGGTATGGAAAATAAAGCTGTGTGCTTTGGTTGGTTGGCCCTTTTTGGTTTTGGTGCTGAAGATGAAACCCTGGGGCCTTACACACGATAGTCATGCCTCCACCCCTCCCCCCCCCCAAACTGCTCCTGGCTTTAAGTAACTTGTAAAGCAACATGATGGATTAAGTAAGACACAGGAGCAGCGAAAGCCTGAAGACAGTAGAGCCACTCTGTGTGTGGTTATATGAAAGACCTGAGAGTGCCTGATACCAGAGCGTCACAAAACCAAGTTAACTACAAGTCTTACGTTACCTGGAGCAACAATCAGAGCTCCCCAACCCCCTCTGTAGTGCTTTTTACTTGTGATATAATCTTTCTAGACTCATTAACACCTTTTTTATTTTGTGGGGTTTGGGGCTATTTCTTGGGTCTCTAAACTCAGACTTCAGACTTTCTGTATAGCCACAGCCCTCACACACTTAATGTCATGTATTAACATGGGTGACTGGCAGAGCTCCACACAGGTGAGCTGTTATTTAAGAGGAAATGCCCATTCTGCTGTCTTGGTAAGTAAGCCTCGTCAGCAGCAATGACAGATCCCTGAGTTGGGAAGAGGAAGTGTCTGTCAGAGCGTGGGTAGAGAACGAAGTGAAGGGCAGTCCCGTGAAAAAAATTTATAAGCAGAAGAAGCCACACTGTGGCTGAAAACTATCCCTTCAGGTAACAGAGATGTGTCATATACTTGTGACGCTCTCAAATGAGTCTGGAGCTATGCTAAAGTGTAATTTTGAATAATTCATTTAAAGTCAAAGTTAAATGTAAATGTTTGCTTTGTAGACCAAGATGGAGACAGCATTATAAAAACCTTAAAAAAATATGAAGATAAAATCCAGCATCTGGAAAAGGATCTCTACTTCTATAAGAAAACCAGCAGAGATCTGAGGAAGAGACTGAAGGACCCCGCACAAGGAGCAGCGCAGTGGCAGCGCACACTGACTGAGCGTAAGGCTTCCAGTGTCCCTAACATCTGCTGAGCCCCTCTGATTGTAGTGGAGCACTTCCCAAGTGACAAGGTTGTCGAGGGTGAGGTAGACAAACAGAAGTTATGTAAGACAGAGCCCATGGAAGTGCTGGGAAAGTGACCACAGCGGTGTGTGAGGAGAATGTTCATGGTTTTCTGTTTTTCTTTTCTTTTTGGTTTTCTGAGACAGGGTTTCTCTGTGTAACCCTGACTGTCCTAGAACCTGCTCTGTAGACCGGGCTGGCCTTGAACTCAGGGCCTGCCTCTGTCTCCCGAGTGCAGGATTAAAGGTGTGTACCTCCACATGATCATTTTGTTTTCTCCTGGGAAAAGCTTTACTTATTATGGAAAGTATTAAGATCAAATTTGAAAACGAAAGTACAATATGACTAAGGTATTGTTTCAAAAGAATATAATTAATATATTAAACCAAATGAAGGTAGTTTCAGATACTATCTCGGGGTAGTACAAATGCCAGGCTTAATTCTTGTGACTTCAAACACTGAGCCTCCTCCTCGTTGCTAGGACTCGGGCATTGCACCTCACACATGCAGCAACTCTATGCTGTTGAGGTTTCCTCAGCTCAGACTTGTGACTCTGCCCTGAGTTGATCACTGCAGACTGTAGCTATGGAGCTGCTCACTACACTAAGTGCTAGTCCTGGCTCTAGCTACAGACTTGTTAACCTTCTCATACTAACAGTTGAGGAATATACTTGACTCTCAAATATTAAAAATATGTAAAATTTAAATATATAAGCTATATTAAAATAATTCATAAAACTGTAGAAAAATGATTATTTTTATTAATTGTCTGCTATGTGCCAGTAGCTTTTGCTGTCTTTGACTCTTAACCTTTAAGGCCCTGTCTACTCTTTTTCTGTATCATAGGAATTAAGCCTTCTTAACCAAAAGCGATTGTCCGCAGGAGATCGCAGTGGTTAGGAGCACTGGGACCCGCATGGCGCTCACAGCCACCTGTAACTCACTCCAGAGGGTCTGACATACTGTGGCCTCACACAGACACACATACGTACACATAATACATAAATAAATCTTTATTCAACAAGATTTTTAGAAACTGTACAAGGGAGAATAATACAAATGAAAGTAAAAGTGTCTCTTTCTAAACTCAGTGCTAAGGCATGATCTCCAGAATGTAAAACCCGAGATCAAGTTCAATAAGCATTAAATGTGCGTTCAATGTGCATATGTAAAATTAGCCCCTTAATAAGTGGGATGATTGCCATGACCAAGTACTCTGCAAAGGTCAAGAGTCCCTGGAGGGTAATATATTGTTTTATTTTCATAAGACCTCAAGATAGGGCAACAATCAATATTTCTAAAATAACTTGACCCAAAATTTGAAAGACAGAAAGTTATATAAACTTCTAGCTGTTTTTAAAAATAATATCTGGGGCTAGAGAGGTGGCTCAGTGGTTAAGAGCACTGGCTGTTCTTCCAGAGGACGGGAGTTTGATTCCCAGCAACCACATGGTGGCTCACAACTGTCTGTAACTCCAGTTCCAGAAAATCTGATGCCTTCTTCCGGCTTCCACCAGCATCAGGTGCACACGTGGTACACAGACATACATGCAAGCAAAATCATCCATACACATAAAAATAAAACAATTAAAAAACAAAACAACTTTTAAGGGACTGGAGAGGTGGCTCAGCGGTTAAGAGCACTGGCTGTTCTTCCAGAGGACAGGGGTTCAATTCCCAGCACCCACATGGTGGCTTATAACCATCTGTAATGGGATCCAATGCCCTCTTCTGGCCTACAGGCATATGTACAGGCAGATCATAAATAAATCTTAAAAATGTCTATAACTAGAGAAAATTAACATCTAGACAAGCATATTCTAGTTTATAATCCAGGGCTTAAAGCAACTGAGTTTAATCCCCGGTACTGGGGAAACAAAGATGAATTTATTGAAATCCCTCCAAACCAGAAAACACAAACTAGCTGTGGATACAGATCTTCACCTGGAATTAGAACAGACACAAAGTTGCCCAGAGGTAGTGGCTCCTAAAGTTTGCTGTGCATTCTAGTCCCTGGGAAGCTTAGCCTCTGCACTGCCGTTGGTGCCGGGTGAAGGTAGCAAGCAGGCTTCTCACTCTCAGCAGCCATATGTCAGACTCACAGCCAAGGCTTGGATTAAACTCACTTAGACTCTTTGCATTGTTATTTATTGTGTGTGCATTTATGTAAGGATCAGCATCAGAGGACACAATGCACAGCTGTCAGTTCTCTCCTTCAAGTGTAGGTCACTTTGAAGCCAAGCTCCAGCTTAAATTTTAGGTCTTCACAGGCCTAAAAGTGTTCTGAGCACTTGACAGCACGTGCTAAAGTTGGCAATCATTTTTCTCACTACTAACTTAGATGGGTTTCCCTTCAGTAAGTTTTTGATACTAGATCCATCATAATGGAAGACCACTGAGGTTGTAACTTCATTCACTAAACACTCACTGCAGGGGCTGTTTCACTGAAGGCTGTGCTGTGGCTGCCACTCTAAGCATGGAAGCTGTGGCACATACCATAGAATACAGATGGGCAACAGAATATTGCTGTCACCCTAGGGCAGAAGCCAAGACCAGACTTTCATACATGTATGATGTACATCATCACATACATGTATGTGATGATGCCTGCTGGGGGGAGGGCAGAGCTGGTGTGGTCCAGAGCTGCCTTCACTTGGCCAGGACTTGGAATTAACCAGTAACAAGCCAAGCAGAGGACAGATATAAGAGAGACGTCCAAGTCAGAGGGGCTGGAGAGGCAGCTTACTGGTTAGGAGCTCACAGTGATCTTGCAGAGAAGCCACGTTCAGACCCATGTCAGGTGCTTCATAACTTCCAGCCTGGAAGTCCAGCTGGAGGGACTCTGGCACCCTCCCCGTATCCCCTCAGACACTGCTTACACAGGGTACCCATACATAAATGCAGGTAATAGATGTAAAAATGAGTAATTCTTTAGGCTAGAGAGGTGGCTTAGCAGTTAAAAGCAGTGCTCACTCTTTCAGAGAACCTAAGTTTGGTTCCCAGCACCCACATGGCAGCTCACAGTCATTTGTAACTCTAGTCCCAAAGGACATGACACTTGCTCTCCGGGCACCTTGCATATACATTAGGTACACAGACATACATGCAGGCAAACACCCATATGCATAAAGTAAAATATTGAATTACATTAAACTTAAAAAGGAATTATTATTTCTTTAAAAAGATTTCAGAGACACACAAAAATGCTCATAGGTTTATAAAGAGTACCAAAATTACTAGATGATTTTTCAACTTTAATGGGTTAAAAAGAAATCTGATATTCACATTGCAAGATGTTTATAAGTGAATCAAGACTGCCTCCAAGTCACACGTCTGACTGTCTGAGGAAATCATTAAGCAGGAGTTTGCAAGTACCCGGTGTTTACTGATAATGATGTAGTCTGTAGGATGCCATGGCAAAAATACCTGCTTTTCAGAAGATGGTGTTATGTTTTGTTTTGTGCCGGGTTCTCTTTAGATCACGATGCTGGAGATGGAGTTCTGGACCCAGAAGAGGCTGCTGTGCTTTCTGAAGAGCTAAAATGGGCATCCAGAACTGAAAATACAAAACTGAATGGAAGAGAAAGACAAGTAGACAATTCTTCAAGCTGCTTAAAGACCCAACTGCTGACCCAGCAGATTCTAGACGAGGGCCCAGACTCACTTCCAGTCCGTGGCTCGTTAGCACCCTCCAGTGGCCAACTGCAGAGCAATGCCGATAAAACAGAGACCCATCCCTTCATACATTCTCAGAGTCCACCACCACCCCAGTTTCAGCCTGTGAGAAGTATAGGACAGCTTCAGGGGGTCAAGCCTGTCAAACTATGTCGCAGAGAATTACGTCAGATTTCTGCCATGGAGCTGTCATTACGGCGATCCAGTCTTGGAGCTGGGGGACGGTCAGTGACTGCTGATTCCCTTGAAGAACCCCAGGAAAGCTAGTAACTTCAAAGCACAGTCATGAACAATAAAACTTTTAATTTAGTAAATATGTAGAAAGATCCCTTTTCTGACTTACAGAATTAAAGCTCAAGGTATCCAGCTCTTTTTGGGGACACAGGAAAGGGGATTGATACCACCCCTGTGCACTGTGTATGGGGGGCTTTATTATTTCATAAATGCATTTCTGAGTGCTTGGTACACTGAAATAATCTTACTTGTGTGTATATGTCCTTTCCTGACATATTTGCTTTATTTTTTTATGTACATTTAAAGAACAAAATTAAGACTAAAACACCCTTCGGATGTATATGTAATATGAAGACATATTGTAAAAGTACTTTATAACTGCAGTATTTGACTGTTAAAATGCAAGTCTGTTGCTATATTTAAGCTCCTGTTGTGCCAGCGTTACCTACCAGATGAAAATGTTTGCCAGAATGAAGCCTGTGGCCTGAGGCGCATCACGGTTGTTAGGACTCAGCGTGCTAGCCTTAGCTCAGATGTGGTGTCCTTCATTTTTATAGTTCTTTTAGAGAATACAAACTTCACCTTTCCTGCCCTGTGCATTCTGCATTACCTCTCAGACAAAGCCAGAACTGAGAGAAGTGTCCGCAGCATCCTGGACAGAGTGACACGAGTCATTCATTGTTGCAAGGAACGAAGCTGTGGTGAGCGGTGTCACCATGTGGAGAGTGTGGATGTTGCATCCTCTGATAACACACACACACACACACACACACACACACACACACACACATGTATATATGTCTTCAGCAAAACTTACAACCTCAGGTTTCCTGCCTTGCAGGCTCAAGGGCATTGGGGTATAACTGTACATGAAATCTTGCTAAAATTTCTAAGATTTTCTGGTTCAGTTAAATGAGCAGTTAGTTCTTCCCTGCTGCTAGACAACAGCTCATTATAATGCCTGAAGCGTTGCTTGCTTGCTTGCTTCTCCACCCGCTCATGTGTGCACCACAGCTGGGTCTTAGACCAATTAGAGCTGGCGGCAAGACCACCATACGGATGCTTGCACAGCCCCCACTTAACTCTCTCTCAACACCCCCCTCCTCACTGAATCCACTGTTTAAAGTGGTGGATTCTATGCATGTCTATACATGTATACACATATCATGTGTGTATGTGTTGTGATGGCAAAATGCCAGTGCCTTCAACAAAACCTAACAGTTACATATTAAGTGAGTGGGTGTCACAGGCCTTCAATCACAGCACTCTGGAGGCCAAGGTAGGTAGATCTCCATTCTCCTAGTCTGCATAGCAAAGTCAACCAGGACTAGAGAGAGAGACCCTGTTGCAAAAAAAACAAAACCTATTATATATTAGTAAATATCTTTTTATTAATGAAGGTCCTAATACAAATTTAAGATTAACATGCTGTGCCTTAATAAGTGATGTATACAAGAATGTGTTTTGATACTAGAATCCTTCTTACCAAGAAATGAAAACATTTATTTGTGGAAATAAAAACTTTTTTCTCTAACAAAGCAGTAGAAGTTACATAAAACTACGGTAGTTTCATCAGATGATACAATGTGAACTGACTGCCAAGTAACAAGGGTATACTCTCCCCATTTTTTATTAAACATTTCATTTGTATCTTTTTTATATATAAATTTCATTTCCATACTCAAAGATACAAAAATAATGTCCCAAACAAGACAGATGTAATCTAGATGTAAACAATTCATTTTAGTTAGGTCAGTATGCTTAGAATCAAGATATACGGCACCTCCTCCCCACTGTAAGTAGTTAGATTTTGTCCTCGGTATTTCCCGTGGAGTGGTGCTGATATGTGCGTGCTCATGCATATTCATTATGCACGTGTCTATGGAAGTCAGAAAGTGAAACTGGGAGCCTTCCTTCACTACTTCCCACGTCATTTTTTAGAAAGGGTATCCCACTGAACCTAGTCACTATGTAGACAGGGCTGGCCAGCTAGGAAGACCCCCAAGATGCACCCGTCTCCCCCCATCCCCCATGCTGGGGTTATAGGCAAACCACCACTCCTGGCTTTTTTGTGGGTGCCAATGGTCTGTCTGAACTCAGATGCTCAGACTTGCCCAGCAGGTACTTCACCCACTGACTTCCCAGACTGACTCTCTGTATAAAATGGGTTGGTTTTTTTGTTTTATCAAGACAGGGTTTCTCTGTGTAGCCCTTGCTGTCCTGGAACTTACCCTGTGGACCAGGCTGGCCTTGAACTCACTAGACACCTGCCTTTGCCTCCCAAGTGCTGGGATTAAAGACATGTGCCACCACTGCATGGCTTATACAAAATGGGTTTTCTCCAGTTCACTATGTTTTCCTCATGCAACAGATTATTTGAAGGGAGAATGGTCTGTCTCTTTAAAGTGTTCTTCCTTTCCCTGACTCTGGAGTGTTACTTGGGAACCATGGGTAATGGCAACTCTTGTCAGGTGCTTTGGCACCGTGACCCCTGGTGCTGGGGTCAGCTCAGGGCTCTAGGGACTCGGTAGCTCCGACATGCTCTGCCTCTGAGCTGCCCTCACCTGCACTTTATGCTACTTTAGCTTGAATTCTCCTCTGATGTCATGTTGTGGGTGCTTCAGCTTCATACCCTTATGAACTCAGAGTGCAGAGTCAGCAAAAGTAACTGTGACTGTAGTGACTTGGACGTTGCTTTTGTTGCCTACTGCCTTGTTTATACTAACAGCAATAAACAGATACTTATTTAAGAACAGGTGGCTTACGTGACTGATTACAGTGGAATCGGATCACTAGCAAGGGTAGCTCTGTGTTCCACACGGGCTCTCACACACTACATGTGTGTGAGATGACACACACGTAAATGACAGGCAGAGTAGCACAGCCTGGGATCCAAGGGGAGGCTGCTCAGATCCACAATTAGTTCAGCTCCTTTGGAATTTTAAAAATATTTAGTATGTGTATTTTACATTTAAAACTGTGACAAACTGTAGGCTGTCTTAATTTTCATAACATTTTCAAAACATACAACATGTGAGAGAGACTGAGGCCTGCTGCAGCACACTGAGCATGCTCTGGGTGGCGCCTCGGATATGGGTGGAAGTTTACCAGGGAGGATGATGGGCCCCTCTACCCTGCCGGCTTTATCACTGCAGCAGCTGCTGCTGGTTCTGACTGACTTCTCACAGGACTGTTTGTAAGTTCTCTACAGAGATGCGTACCTTACCTGCACAGGGTCTCTGCTCTTTCTGTCTCTCAGGATGAGCTGCCCACAGGCAGCAAACACTGGAAATGGTGTTTGATGGTTATGGTGTCCTTTGACTTGAACCCAGCAGGGGAGGAATCAGAACAGAAGAAGTTATAAAAAGGGACCTCAGAAAACCCTGATATTACAGCATCCGTTTTAAATGTTCCCAGGGGTTTTTATTTGCCCCTACCCCCAACCCCCTCCTCCCCAGACAATTTTATTAGTGTAAAAGAAATGCCCAGGGCAGGCAATCTGTTCCCTTTGATATATTTTAATATTTTTTTATAGGAAGGTCCGTGTAGCAGGCCCCCAAGACCTCAGCATGACTGACACCATACCGAGTATCACTCAGGTTGCCGAACTCAGCAAGTAGACAGCGCCACCTGGCAAAGCAGAGGCCTAAACTATCAAAGCCTCAGTCCTGGGAAGGTCTCTAAATGTACCATCCAGGCTTTTGGGGTTCTGTAGTTCTGCTTCTAGCTAACTCTTCTTGTTAATTGAAGTATGTCAACCCAGGACATGGTTTTTTGTATTCAAAAGCTCACTCTGAGAAAGACTCGAGCATACACTGGGATCCCAAACACCAGTGTAGTCACTGGCCAGCTTAATAAAGACTCTCTTGGCTTAAACTCATGTCTGAGCAGTCTCTGTTAGATACCCCACAACAGTCATCAGACACAGAATTGCCTTTATTTGGAGTGGTAGCAATGCAATCTTTGAACCCAAAGATACTAAACTAGACTTAGGTTAGACTGGATAATTCTAACAGAGATCTCCACTGGATTATGGCTCCATTGCTTTAAGAGACATGGCAGTTTCATGGTCTTCATTCCAATGTGTAAAATCCTGCTCAAGGACTAAAGCCACTCAGAAAAGTAAAAAGTTTAAGACCTTTTAAAAAATGCTTGCCATTAGAGAAATGGAAATTACTTTTAAATTATTTGTGTTTTCTAGCTTCAAAAGCTTACTGCAGCACACACAAAACAAAGTATGATTTTTCTAATCCAGATAGGTAAATACTGTTCATTTGATTTTATTTAAGCTGTCTGTGTTTCACAGTGCTGGGGATCAAACCCAAGGCCTGTGTGTGCTACACAAGCACTGAGCAATGGCCTAAAGTGTCCTTTTTGTATGTGTGCACAAGAAGGAGAGAGTATGCACACACTTCGTGTGCCCAAAGACGCCCAGAAGGAGCTGCACTTACAGGCAGCTGTAAGCGCCGGATAGGGAGGTTGGGAACTGAACTCTGGCTGCCTGAAAAAGCCACAAGCATTGGTAACAGCTGGACCATCTCTGCAGCCCTGCCAGTGCACTGCATCCTCCCTCCACCACCCCCCCCCCCATCCCTCTCCCTCCTTCTGGCAAAGTTGTCAAATTCTTGGGTCTGCTCTCTAGGCCCTCTGGAGTGATGGGATTGCAAGTGGTTGCCACTGCACTGCCCAAAGAAGCATTATCACCTGACCCCAAGTCCCCAATTCTCAGCTGCAACTTAGAGGCACATGGTCCTTCACTCTCCACTGGGACCCAGGTGATAGCTGAGAAGACATGTAACTAGGGACAGGAATGGAGGGAAGCACAGGAAGGTTTACTTGAAAGTATTTCATAAACCAGCCCATTTTTTTAAAAAACATATTTGGAGAGGATTTATTTTATTTCTCTGACAAAAGGACCAAAACTTAACATCCAGGCATCTCCAAGCCTCCATTAGTCTCCTATGGAGGACACCCAGGGAAATCCTTCTGACAGAAGACTCGGCGAGCACTGAACTCGCCATTTACAGATACACAGCCATCTAATCCCAGCACTTGGGAGGCAGAGGCAGGCACATCTCAGAATCTGAGGCCAGCCTGGTCTACAGAGCGAGTTCCAGGACAGCCAGGGCTACACAGAGAAACCCTGCCTCGAAAAAGAACAAAAGAAAGAGGAGAAAGGAGAACACAGCCCAGTTTTCAGACTGGCTTCTTTTCCTGTGGCTACCATTTACTCAGGATTATATAAAGCTCCCCAAGACAGAGGTGAGTGAAACTGGAAGCCAACAACACTAGAAACAGTAATGTCAAAGGGGTTAGCTAAGATTCAAGCGATTCTACGGGGAAGAACCAGAAAGGGTAGATAAAGCAAATGATTATAGACAAAATTGATGGTTTATCTCTATTAAACCATATAATCTCAAATTTTTTGCTTAATTTTTCCCTCATCAAAATATCCATGTGGAGAAAAGATTTTCATTCGTGATTACAAACCAGTAGCCATTTGTCTGCCTTGAGAGGTGAGGCCGGACAGGACTGAGGACTTAGCAGAAGCTTGTTACTTTTAAGCATGCCTGTGCTCTCTGGTCAGGAAGAATAAGAAATCAGAGCGCTGTCATGCCCCGGGGCCAATCCCCTGAGATGAGTTCCATCCTCTTAAGGCTGACAGCATCTGAACTAGTTCTAGGCCTTGGCCTAAGTGCTTTTCCTCTTACTGGACATGTTCTCAGGCAGACCTAGGTGCCAGAGGTTATAACAACCTCAGCTGTAACCTTACTATAGGGCATTAACGGTGTTTCCAGACTACCAGTAAGCCTTTTTTCCAAGTAAGAAAGCTATTATCATTTTTTATTATTAAAGAATGAAATATTTCAAATGCAACATTTTCATCACTTTGATGAGAAGGAAATGGCCATTTTAAATTATATATGGTAGTCTGCTGCTTTCCTAGAGAAATAGACAAACACGCTCAAAAGTGGTGCACTGTGTGTTTAGGCTGAGATTTAGGCTCCGGAAGTTGCCTATCTAAGTGGAATAACTCCCAGCATACATCTAGTAAAGCATTTTCTAAATGAATTGCTCTCCAGTGCGTACACCTTAACAGAATATATTTCAGAGGCGACCATATTCTCTGCATTTTCATGGGACTTCTGTCAGGAAAGTATTTAAAATGTGCCAAATCCACCTCAATAGGCATACATCATACTTTGTTACCATCCTTGATTTCTGAGTGAAAACCCACATTTTTACTGGGATTTGGACCAGTATTGCAGGCTACTTGTTATTTCTTCCTTTAGCCATGGTTACTTCAGAACGACTGAAGCACAGCTGGAGTAATGCCACTTCCTGAAGCTGAAGAGGCCTGCTTCACTTGGGGCTCATTCCACAGATAGGTAACCAGGCTGCCAGCACACAGCCTTCATTTGCCATGTCCCCATCTACACTCAGATACAGAAGGAATCAGATCAAATTTGATGTTACCATGGTAGCCGTCCGTTGTGGGTTTTCAGAGGGAGCTCCTTCCTTAGCTTATGTGTATCTACGATGTTAAAACTCCACTTCTATATCAGAGTACCCATGACTCGAGCAGGCAAACCATCAGGAGGCGACCTGGGGGTAGTAGAACCTACAGTCTGAAGAGTTCTGTGGGATTGTGAGCCAATAAGGAAGGAGGAAGACTCCCATACACTTCCTGAGTGAGGGCTGGGAATATAGCTCAGTGTCAGAGTGATTGCCTAAGTTAATTTCCCAGTATCTTAAAGTAGAAAATTTAGTGTCTTCCATGAGCAATGAAGTTAGATATTAAAGATCTGATCGATTTTGGTTGGTCAAGTTATGCCAAACCTGGACTCCTCAGGACCAGAGACAGTGACCTGCTTAAGTTTTGGGTTTTGTTGTTACTGTTTGAAAGATAGTGTGACTATGTAGCCCTGGATGTCCTAGAACTCACTATGTAGACCAGGCTGGCTTTGAACTCCCAGAGAGTGACCTGCCTCTGCCTCCTGAATGTTGGGATTAAAGGTGCGGCCCCCATGCCCAGCCTTTGCTTCAGTTCTCTTTGTTTTAAGTTTCTTTTAAGCATGTTACCTATTGCTCTCTTCCCCCAGTGCACACACCCAAGTGGACAGTTGGGTGAGCTGTCACAAATACAGAATGTGCCTGCCACTCAGGTCAAGAGACCACCTCAGCAGCTCACCTGACTCTCCCGTTCCTCATATTGCTACCTCCCATACTGGAGTATTCTGGAACAGGGGTAGTTGTCTCTGTTGAGGTTTCTGCTTTTCCTTTTAAGTGGATCATATTTTAAGAAAAACATTCGGTTCATAACAAAATGGAGCAGACGGTAGAGGTTTCACATACCTACCCAATCGCACACACGTGGCTGTCTCTAAAGTGTCAAACCCACCCGTTGCCAAGCTCTCATTATGTAGCCCAGGCTAGCCTTGAATTTGCAGTCATCAGCCTTGTGAATGCTGCGGTTACAGACATGATCTACTTTGCTCGGCTCATGGAGCTCTTTATTACCTGATAGTCATAGTTTCTACGAGGGTTTAGTATCAGTGTTGTGCATTCTAAGGGTCTAGACAACTGTGAATGTCATGGATAACAGTCTCACTCCCCTAAATAAAAATCCTGTGCTCTGCCTAGTCTACCCTCAGTCTGTGCTAACTCCCATCAGTCACCTGTTTTATGACTGTCTCCATAGTTGTCCATGTCCCTGCCACCGAATGTCATGTATTAAAATTACCATGTAACACATAGTATATATCTCACAAGATTGTCTTTTTCCATTATATAAAGATTACATGAGCATTGCCTATAGTGCTTCATATATCAGAAGTCAACTGCACTGCCCTGACAACCACAGAACCCTCCCTCCACTGTGTAATAGATTAGCTCTCCACAGTAAGAGGCTGCTTCAGTTATCCCTCATGCTCCGAAGTGGGACAGCTGAGGTGGAGGTGGTCTGCTTTTAAAGAGAGAAGATTAGTTCTGGCTCACGGTTTTGTGTGCTCTGGTGCATGGCTTTGCTTTGAGGCCTGTGGGGAGCACTGTGACGGGAAGCAAAGCCCTGAACTGCTCACTTCACAGCCAGAAGGGAACAACAACAAAGACTGAAGTGGGGGCCAGAGTCCACTCATCTTTTGAAGACACCCCCCGAAGGCTCTGCGCACCAAGCCTTTACCGGATTTACCTCTGGGGAGCCCTCAGGATCTGTGGTGTAGCACTCAGTCCCTCTCATGCCCACTCCAGGCTCCCTGACATTACTAACAGCTACAGATTCCCTTTTTGTTCTCATGGACACACCCACTCAGCTGTGCTGTGTTCAGGTCATTCCCTATATGACCTAAGTTCTAAAAATGACTTCACCCGGTCAAATGCACCAGTTTAGAAACCTTACTATATTTTAAATGTTTGTTTCCGTTTGCCTGTGGGTCTATCTGTGAGCCACACTCATGGCCAGAAGATCTCCTGGAGTTGCTGGTGTTTGTGAGCCATCATGGGGGTGCTGGGAATCAGACCCACACAGGTCCTCTGAAAAGCGGCAAGTGACCTTAACCACTGAGCCACCTCTCCAGCCAGAGCTTTGCTTTATTTCCAGATGCTCCTCCTCTCTCAGCCTTCCCTCCTACCATGCCTGACAGGATAATGTTCCCTTTGTCTCTACACCAACACCTGATCCTCCTTCCCTGTTCTGCTTCTGGCCAACTCCCCATCCTGATCAGGGCCCAGACTGGGTGCTCAGCGCTGGGGCTTGGACTAGGAAAGAATGCAGACAGACTTACTGAAGAGTCTCTGTAAACTCCCGACCCTCCACTGAAGGTTTCCCTGTGTCAAGAAAGCTTGGTCTGCTCCCTTTTCTCCACTCAGACATGCCTGGTTCTCTCCTTTACGACTTTTAGTTGATGCCATGCTAGCTAGAAGAGGCCAGATGGCTACACCAAATGGCTACACCAGATGGACCCCAGAGCTTTACTGCTCCAAGTGAATGAAAACCGGTATGCCCCTATGCCGTTCACATGACTGAGCGCTCTGGGCCAAGAAGGGGAAGCTCTTCCTCCAGGCACTTGTGGTTCTGCCGATTCCAGGTGCTTGAAGTAATCTGGATAACTGAAGCAGAGTATGTCCAGGATCCAGCTGGCAGAGTGAAGAACCATGAGGAGGAAGTAAAGGGTCCTGCCTGGCAGTGGCAGGCGTGGTTCCTGCTCATCTTCTGTGGGAAATAGTGCATAGGAGCACTCACCCAAAGAGGATGAGAAAAGGAGTCTGTTCAGGGGCACACATTGGGACAGCTGATTAGCCGTCCTGCAAGATGACCTTGCTCTAGAGACACTCTGTTCCTCATCTATCAATCCACCCACTTACTTCAACAAGCCCGAGTGTGTGCACAGTTAGGACTGTGTCTCTAGGCAACCCCAAGCCAGAAAGTAAGGGTCTCTAAAGCCCTCAGTGAAAACATGGCTGTTGTGGTGATTGTGGCAGCCAATCACAACCCACAAACATGGTTTCCCCTCAAGCTGGGAGCCTCCACAGTGTGTAGTTCTGACCCACACTCCCTGGCCCAGGTTTGAGGAGACTGCTGTCCCCTGCTTTGGTGTCTTATTCAAGTGCCCCTCTCTTCCGCCCTGCCTGCCCCCACTCCTCGGTTGACTCTCATCTAGAGCTGAGCTTGGGGTCACCTCCTGGGATTTCTTTGAGCTTGCAGATCCTAATGGGCAGGTCCATGTTGGGACTGAGACCCACACATTCCTAACAAACTTGCTGGTGACACACATGTAGCTACACTTGGGATAGCAAGACTCTGGTGATGATGTATTTGGAGACTGAGTCTGCCTCCTTCTCTCAGCAACACACTGCTAGACTGAGGAGTTTCCTAGCTATTCTTTTTTGTGGTGTGCGTGTGTGTGTTGTTCATGTACGTGCCAGGGGGTGTGGTTATCATTCCTCACATGCTGTCTTTTTGTGGGGAAGGTATCTAGCAAGACAGAGGGATCCACCTGTCCCTTCCTGCTAATCTTTGGGACAAGAGCTTGCTATCATGATGGGAGTTGTTTTTCCATTGATTCTGGGGCTAGAACTCAAGCTATCCAGTGGACTGTCCACGTTCAGTTCTTTCAGCTGCTTTAGAACTGCTTTGACTTCTTATGGCCACATCTATTTGGCTGCCTTCAACCCCTTCCTATCTAAACTGATCATCCTTTTCCAAGCGCTCACTCTCCCTCCTACAATCATCGGGTCCCAAGACCTTATTTTCTCTCTTCCCAATCACATGTTCAAATCCTGTAGAATGCACCTCCACATCACTTCTGAATTATTTAAAATTCTTCCTGCCTTCCCTTTATCTCAGTCTCACCCCCTCCTCTTGGCCCTGACCCCCGGTTCAATCTTTCTGTCGGACTCACTTTCGGATCAGCTTCCCAAGTGTTGGGGGCTCACAGACGTTTGTTCCCACCCTTCGATAGCTCATCTGTTATTATGGTCTGCCTGGTCCATCTAGGGCTGCCAGTTTCCCATCTCTTAACATCTACAGTCCTTCAGACAGTAGTTACAACGCAAAGGCATTCATTTCTTCCTCCAAACTTCTAAACCCTAAAAAAAAAAAAAACAAATCAAGCACTGCCTGAAACACCAATCCTTACTCTTAGAACTCGTCCCCGTCCCACCTCATTTTCAGTCGTCTCTGCCACTTGTCAACACCTCCAATCTCATTGTGGAACGCAGCGTCCAATGGCCTCCAGCCAAGGCCCCGAGGTCTCCCCGCAAAACCCCACCTCTTCCCAGGCCAAGTCCAAACGCCTCCTCCCTCACGCTGCCCCACAGATGCTCGCAGTCCGCCGATCCAGAGTAGCATTCTATTTTTCCACAGGGCCCTAGGGTGATCTGGCCTTTGCTGTGATTATTTGCTTCGCTCCCCACTGTGTCCCCCACGTCTCACCCGCGGCGGTGACTCGCGCGGGACAGCGACGGGCAGCCCGCACGGCTGGGCTCTAGCGGACGGGCTTCGGTAAGCCGCTTAACTTTGCAAAACTAGAGCGGCCCCGTAGGTGCTCCGGGCGGCAGGACCGAGCGGTCCCGAGCTCCCTGGCAATCCGAGGCCGTCCGGCTGTTTGCATCTCGTGCGGCACCGCCCTCCCTCGCTGCCTGGAGGTCCGCCTCCGCCCCCGGTCCTCCCCACAGCCCAGCGATCCCGCCGCGCGGCGCCCGGGGCGGCCTAAGCCTCCTCCCGGAAGGCCTCCCACCTTCCCGGCTCCGCGACCCCGAGGACCGCGGAGCCGCCGCCTACGCGAGCCGTTTGGACCCTGCGCGGCCCCCGTAGCGCGGCTCCTCCAGCAGGTGGTTCTGGTCCTCCGCCGTCCGTCACCCGCGGACCTCTCCTCAGCGTCCGCGTCCGCCGCGCCGCGACCCTCAGGAAAGAAGTCCCGCGCGCCGGCCGCGGCGGGCGCCAGGCCTGCGGGTCCGCCCCGCCCCGCCCCGCCCTCCGCGCGCCGCCGCCCTCCGCGGGCCCGTTACTGCGGACGCCCCGTGGCCCGCGCCCAACGCCCGGGGGCAGCGCGGGAGCGGCGGGGAGACGGGAGCGGCCGCGCCGCGGCGAGGCCCGGTGAGTCCGCGGAGCCCCGCAGCTCGCGGCTGAGGCGACGCGGCCGAGTACGGCCTGAGGCGGGGAGCGGAGCGGGCCGTGCGGCGGGAGGGGCGGGAGGGCCGCGGAGGCTGCGGGGGAGTGCGGGCCGCAGGCCTGCCTGGTCCGCCGCGGCCGCGGGAGTGACAGGTGCGGCCGCCCGCTCGGGAGTCCCCGGGGCGCCCACCCGACGCCGGTGTCGCTTGCAGGCTTGGACGCCGCGTCTCGGCAGCAGCTGGGGCTCGCCCACCCCGCGCTCTTTCTCCGGGTACTTCGCGAACAAGTTTTGGAGCACCCGGAACCGCTCGTGCGTGAGATTTGGCTTCGGTTCCCGAAGGAGTGAGGGACTGCACGCCGCCCTCCCTCCGGGCAGCCAGAGGTAGACGCGCAGGCTTTGCTGTCGAGGCTTCTAACAGCTACGCGCGGCGGCGGCGGCGGGGTGCCAGCCGTGGCGTGTTCGTAAACACGAAGCAGTCCGGGCAAAAGTTTATTCTATTGTCTGCCCCGCTCCTTCCCTCCCTTTGCCACATTTCTCAGTTGACGTTGGTGGAGAGTTCTAGCGAAAGGCAGAGAGCCGCCGAAAAACGCATTGTTCTTCAGCCTCGTCTGTTTATAGGAAGGTGCTTGCGCCTGTGACCGGCATGAAGTTAAGCTGTAGCTCCAAAAAATATTTGAGAAACTACCGAAAGATCGTAATTCTATATTGAGACTCTTCCTAGAAAACCTAGGTTTCCCTACACTAGTTTATGCCACTCAAGTTGGTTAGTCTAAGCCTCTCTAATGAGATTTTCATTAACGATCAAAATACACAGATCTAATACTAACCTAGGGGCTTCTAGCAAGCACTATAGAGCAAGAACCTACGCGTGGATCAGAGGGACGTTGTGTGCAAGTGAAACCTTTGCACTTCCTGAGGGAATGTCTTAGTACATGTCTGCAGTTTGCTTTTTTTTTTAAAGAATTCCCAGCCCACAGAGGTTGAGAGCTGCAGATTAGAGAAGGAAAGCTGTACTTAACCAGTGTGTGTGTGGCAGGGGTGGAGGTGGAACTGGGGGGGGGGGAATACCTTTAAGTTTATGTCATTTTCGATAAGTGTGTTGGAAGTAAAAGTTTCAGGATGCCGTTGGTCCTCCATCCCTGTAGCCTTACGTTCTAAGAATTCAAAATGACAGTCACAGAGATTAGTGAGACTAGCCGTTTAAGTTTACTCTCGTTTTGTAAGTAAGTTGTGTTTAGTCTGTTAGATTTCACCGAGGCTTCTCTAGCTGGAGGATGTGATGTTTACCTGTATTCCCGGGACTCAGGAGCCTGGGACAGGAAGATTGAGAGTTTGACCCCAGTGCAGGCTCCACCGTGAGAGGGACCCTCTCTCAAAGCGTGGCCGTGCTAACTGATGGCATTTACATTGTGTAGCTTCCTTTTGGATCGAGCTAGGTGGTTGATGGTATTGATCGACAGTAACTACTGTTCATTTTTAAAGTGCTAAAATTGCTGTTGAGTAAAAATTACGTCCTTGGGTTCCCCTGGACTGAGTTCTTTCCTGACTCTAGTGATGCCATAGAAGAAGGAGCTCATGGTGGCTGTGGCCCTTCAGAGACCAAGACCTCAAGAAGTCAGATCATTTCTAAATCTTCTTAGCCTGTTCCTTACTGGCAACAGTTTATCTCACACTGTCACCTTTTAAAAACGAGCAATTTGACACAAAATCCAAAGCTTCCTATGAAAACAAGATTCCTAGGGGGAAAAAATGTGTTGTGGGAACGCTTTGTTGTGGCGACAATGTTAGTGAAACGGTTTTGAGCTGATTGTTCCTGTGCGTTCTGCACCCTCAGTGTTGTAGTTCAGAGCACAGATTCCAGTGCACACTTAGGTGTGGCACTGTGTGCTTGGAGAGGGCAGTTAGGCCCCAACCAGTAAGCTTGAGATCATTATTAACTTATTTAATGTTATTTCTTCTCCTCCTCCTCCTCCTCCTTCTTCTTCTTCTTCTTTTTTTTTTTTTTGCTGAGACAGTTTTCTACTGTGTAGCCCAGGATAGCCTTGAACCTATGTCCTTCCTGCCTTAGCCCTTCCAGTACTGAAACTGCAAATGTGCCTATTACAACTGGCTGATAAGTTTATCTGGTAATGACCGTGCCACGTCCTTGATTTCTTTTCTTTTCTTTTTTTTGGGAACACAAAGAAGAGACCCATGTTGTTCAGCATTTTTTAAATCAGGACAGTAGGGAGCTGGACAGTGACAGCTATTGTCAGGAGTCCATTGAAGAACAGAAGTAAATGTAAACGTAGGAATATTAAATAGAGCGAGGGCAGATCAGAGTTGACTGGCAGTGGGCTAAACGGAGATGTTTTAAGTGGAGGAGCCAGGCCCAGGGACAGCATAGAGCAAGCCAGGGACACGTTAACACTCTGAGCACTCTGTTTTCTCAAAGGACAGGGAAGGTTTGAGGAATCACTGTAGAATGTAAATGAACTAACTTTAATATAAGCGTAGCAGTGAGTTAACCCTGCAGCTGCATTCCTTTGCTTTATGCCAGTCCCCCATAACCACACAGAGAAACAATATTTATTTACGTCTGTACCTCAGCAGCTGAGCAGTCATGTTCAACCGTCACTTTTATGCTAATCTGGCTCCCTCCCAACCCCATCCCACGATACTTGCATATTATTATTGATCTGGCTCTTTGAGCTTCAGGTATGTTTCCATGATCTCTCTCCAGACCCCTTCCTTATGGCTTCAAAGCCTCCATCCTCCTTGGGCTGATCTGAATCTCTTTCTCCCCTCTCCTTCCTCTGGTTGGCAGACTTCCTGCCCTGTTGTCTATTCTATCCAGCCATTGGGTGATCAGCATTTATTGACAAGGCAGAGAATAGATGGGGAAAGCTGTTTATACAAACTTGAGACAGGAATTCTTTGTATAAGCATTTCAATATCATGTCCGTGTTGAAACAAGACGTGAGGGCAGAGACTGGGTTTCCCTGTGTAGCTTTGGCTGTCCTGGAACTCACTCTGTAGGCCAGGCAGGCCTCAAACTTACAGAGATTCACCTGCCTTTGTCTCCAAGGACTAAGATTTAAAGACATTCACAGCTACCACCACCTGGCATGAATCCTGGTCTTAAAAAAGAACAGGGACCACATGAACCCTGTTACTTTAGCTTTAGAAGACTGAGTAGAATAATGTTTTGTCGTTGATATATTTACTATATTAAATATTTAACAATTACAGTAATTTATTATATTGTACTATGCTGGCTATTTTTGCACACAAGCAAACACGCACACACACACGTTAACCCTAAGAAAAGGAGTCATCATTGCTCATGAATACCCCTGTAGTCTACTTGTTCTCCCTTTGAAACATTTTGAATATTTTAACATTTGAACTGCTGAGGTAGTACAACCTTATTAGCCAGTGTGCTTTGTCTTATGAATGTTTATTGTGTTCTTTTCTCAGTTGAAAGATGTATTCTGTTTCCTGGTGCTTTGCCTTTTGTAATTTCACTCATTGTGGAAAAACGCGTGTGTGTCCACTGTGTCAGTCAGTCCCTGCTGTAGTTGTGAGTCTTGGGGAAACCCAAGCTTCTGCGGCAGTACACTCAGTGTGCTCATCGGGCCTCTCGGTGGGGCTTTGCTGACTCTATTCCTACTTACAAGCTTTTTCCTTCATTTCAAAGGTTAAAGCCTTAGTTTCTACATCGGGCAAGTGTTGCTTTGAATTTCAGAACATATTTTACAGAAATATTTTACAATATTTTCATTGTGCCTAGTCACATTTTAAATAGTTGTGCTACATCCTAAGTCCTCTTCAGGAGGTGTTTTAGAATAGGTATTTATGAACATTTAACTCACACAGGCATTATAGTCAAATATTACCAGTAACTACTGACATTTACGCTCATGCTGCTACCAGACACAGTGTACACATCCTGACTACTGAGAGTCTCTCCAAGGCTGAAAGCAACACTGATCAAGTGGTGGGCATGCCTTTTCAATAAAACACCAGTAGTCTGTACCTGCCAGGGCCAATGACCTTGTCAGCCATAGGCTTTTGACAACATTGACAGTAACAGGAGTGAATTCCATGGTTGAGGGAATTTAAGTCCTTTCTTTTTTTTAAAGTTAGTTGTAAGCATCAGTCTTTATAATCAAACCCAGCATTTTGATATAAAAGTGTTCTTTTCTGTTGTCTTGTTTTCTTGAA
Source organism: Rhynchomys soricoides (assembly GCA_019843965.1). Taxonomy (NCBI): domain Eukaryota; kingdom Metazoa; phylum Chordata; class Mammalia; order Rodentia; family Muridae; genus Rhynchomys; species Rhynchomys soricoides. The sequence continues at coordinate 2,375,344 of JADRCH010000062.1, forward strand.
GTTGGGGGTGAGCGTGCAGCTGCAGAACGGTCTTTGTGTATCATCACAGATGCTGGTCCTCCTCTCATGGCAGCGCCTCATGATGTAACATCTGTCCCATGGGTGTATAGACACCACAGAAGTATTTAAAGAAAAGTTAAGGACTTTTAAAGTCAGATGTGGAAATGAGCATTGTATATTGATTATAGTCCTATATTGTTACCTGTGAAATAAATAAACCCCATACATTCTTTTGAATAACTTTATGTTGTTTAGTTTAGTTTTAAAAAATATGTTAATGCCAATGGGATTTTGGGTACAAATCCAAATACTACCAAATCTGATGTCAGAAGAAACGTATTTTATATGTATGGCTGTTGTAGAAACTAGAATAATTTTCTTCAATGTGTTTTCTCCTTCTCCCTTTTTTTCTCATTTGAGGTTGATTTGTTTCCCAAAGTTTGAGACTTTCCGTTACTCCGGCCTTTGCCTTTCCCAGGCTCAGAATCAGAGCCGCTGCCACTGTCCACTTGTAGCAGAGCAAAGCCTCAGCAGTCCTCAGCTCTGTGCTCACGACTGCCTCGCGCTTTGCTCTGCTACAAGTGGACAGTGGCAGCGGCTCTGATTCTGAGCCTGGGAAAGGCAAAGGCCGGAGTAACGGAAAGTCTCAAACTTTGGGAAACAAATCAACCTCAAATGAGAAAAAAAGGGAGAAGAGAAGAAAAAAGAAAGAACAGCAGCAGAGTGAAGCAAACGAGGTAGCCATGGCCGTTCTGTGTCCCAGAATGGGACACATGGGCTGGGAGCACGTGACAGAGGTATCCACGGCAGTTGTGTGTCCCAGGGCTGAGAGCACGTACATGAGTGCACTTTGTAGGCACTGTTCCCGTCACAGGACACAGCTGCCTGGTGAACATACACCTACCTGAACCCACATGCAACCAATACTCACAGATATTTTTCCTGACTGGAGCAGCTTGGGTGTTCATGCTATTAAATTAAGACAGAGAAGTCTTAAAGAGGGGCAGCCCATGGCTGTAGCCCCAGCTTCTCAGGAGTCTAAGCTGACAGGGTTGCTTGAACAAGCCTGGGCAGGATATTGAGACTTTGTATGGTAAACAAAATAAATTTAAAAGTAAAGATAAATAAAATCCACAAATAGCTTTCAGTTGTGTAAGTTAATATTAGGAGTATTTAGACTAGAAATATTTTTAAATTAAAATCACTAATATTGATGCGCTGAATTTCATATATTTTGTGCTTATTTCTTAGCTCAGGAATCTTGCTTTCAAGAAAATTCCCCAGAAATCCTCTCATTCTGTTTGCAATGTTCAACATGAGCTTTCATTGCCAAGCCCAGCACAGAAGGAATCACGGGAAGAAAACTGGCAGGAATGGAGACAGAGAGATGAGCAGGTACAGCTGAGTACATAAATCTCCTTGCTGTTTCTTGACTTGGTGGAATGTTAACATGGCAGCACATTTGACTACGTGTGCCATGGTTCTGGGTGGTCCCTGTGCTGCTGTGATAGAGCTTACGGCCATGTGTGCATTATGCATGGTAGACTGCTCAGTGCAAAGCACTTGCACGTTTTCTTTGTTTGTGGTTCTGGGAATCAAACCTGGGGCCTTGGGCATGCAGGCATGTGCTCTTACTGTTGACCTACGACCCTAGCCCTGGTTGGTTGGTTGTTTTAGTTCATCTACTGTTTGTAAATGGAAGAGTGCTAGGAACATAGAGAAATATTCTTAACTTATTTCAACTTTAGAAGGGCTGGAGAGAGTGGTTAAAAAGCACTTGTTCAAATTTTATAAAACTCAGATTTATAGGGCTATAATCTCCTGTTAAGAATATCTAGTAACAGTTTTGATTAAACAAAGACTTTGAGGTAAAACTTCCTTTGTAACTTTGTGAAACTGCTGGTGACATATTGGTTCTGTTGGCCGACTTATATGGTATTTTATTCTGTATCTCCTAAGTGTTCATTAAGAGAGTACACACGAGGGAAGGGAGGCACAGAATGTGTGTGAGTGTGTTTGCACACACATGCATAGGAAATGAACACTGTTTATTTGCATATTTATTAAACTATAATTTGATCCATAGGAAAATAGGCATTATTTTCAGACAGATATTTATCCATTTAGTGGATTTTCCTATCATTCTTGTGTTATCATTTTAAAGAAAGTGGACGAAGCTGGGTATGGTGGTGCACGTATGTAATCCAAACATCTAATCACTTAGGAAACTGAGGCAGGAAGCTCTTGAGTTTCAGTCCAACCTAGGAAACAGGGCAAGATCCTAAAGCAAAGAAAACTCACAGAGGCAGACAGGGCTTGAGTACACTCTTCATATAAACTGTGTTCAATATATTTTCTTTAGGCTTTTGCATTGTCCAAGACTTAGTATTGTGGGTACCAGTTATTACTCAGGAGCCACACATTCTTGCTGTTGACATTTCCCCACAGTGACATGCTAGGCAGTAACAGGATTACCATTGTCTTCACCAGAGAGTTTCTCCCAACAGCCGAAGGGGAACAAGCAAACAAGCTGTAGGAGAAGGACTCAGTGTGCCCTTGAGCAGTCTCCGAGGACCTTCCTTCCTTCCTGCCTGCCTTCCTTCCTTCCTGCCTTCCTTCCTGCCTGCCTGCCTGCCTTCCTGCCTTCCTTCCTTCCTTCCTTCTTTCCTTTCTTTCTTTTAAGATTTATTTATTTCATGCATATGAGTACACTGTTGCTGTCTTCAGACGCACCATTACAGATGATTGTGACCCACCTTGTGGTTGCTGGGAATTGAACTCAGGACTGGAAGAGCAGTCAGTGCTCTTAACCGCTGAGCTATCTCTCCAGCCCCTGATGACCTTTCTTTGTCCATATTTGCTGTTTTCTGAAAAGAAAAGAGATCACATAGTTCAGGACCTTGAGGAGTGTGTACTGGTATGTTGTTGAATCATGTAGAAAGACCCGGAACCTTAGAACTTGTGCTTAGAAGGAAATAGTCGAGTCGTGCACTGTGTACCAGGATGGTGTTTAGTATTCCGTGAGCTAGAGCACCTTGTGAGCAATCGTAAGAGTGGTCAGCATTGCTCTGCCAGAGTTCTGTCCCCTTTTCTACCTACCAAATGGTTCCTGTCCTTTAAACAGCAACGTAAAATTTATTTTCAGAGAATGCTCAGTAGATCCTAATTAAGGTTCTTTCCTAGTTTATGAAATTTTAAGTTTCATTCATTTTTGTTTACTTGTTTACTAGTTTATGTTAATAAAAAAGCAAACTTAAGGGATAGGTCGGAGTCTTGCTTGATGCTCTTATACTTTATCTCTGCTTGCTCATCACGCTTTAGGCCAGTTGTCAGTACACAGTACAAGCAGGCAGGTAAGGTGGCCCCCCTTTAAACTGTTACAGTTAGACTCAGATTCCAGAGAAAACCGTGGGCTTTGGATGGTTGGTTGGTTGGTTTTTGTTTTTACCACTTAGATTTCATTTCTAGGCCAAGTAGATCTATGAATTAGCAACTCACCTGGTCTATGTAGTGAGCTCTGGGGCAGCTAAGGATACATAGTGAGACCTTCTCTCTTACACACACACACACACACACACACACACACACACACACGCACGCACACACGCACGCACACACATATGCATGTACTTTTTTAAAATTGTTCTATCAGAATGATCTGCCTTTAACAAATTAAATTCTGTGAGTTACTAGAAAATCATAGTATCTTGCAAGGCTTCCTAATCTGTCCTGCTGTTTGACTCATTGAAACCTCAGCCCAAATGTATGTATGATACATTAGAAATAATTACAAAGTTTCCTCCCACAATTAAATGTTAAAAATAGGATTATAGTGGCAAATTAACCAGCTTTGTTCAGAATAAACGTAGATGTTTTACTTTTTAAAAGATCATCGTCTTTTAACTTATGAGCAAACATTTTGTACTCTGTTTAGATATAGAAATTGGTTTATACTTTCTTTTTTAATATGGCAAATATACATAAATCTTATTTTAGTTTATTATTTTTATTATCTATATAATGATTGTAGGAGTTAAGATATTTATGGGGATTTTGCCTGCATGTACGTAAGTATATCACATGTGTACCTAGTGCTTACAGAAGAGGGTATTGGGTCCTCTGGGACTGGAATGAGCCACCATGTGGGTGCTGGGAATGGGTCCTCTGCAAGAAAAGCCAGTGCAACTACTGAGCCACCTCTTCTGGCTCCTAAGCTTAAATTGTAAAGTGCTGTTTTCTGCTAATAGTTCATTGGAATTGTGTTATTCCTCACTCTCCTGGGGTTACTGTATAGGTTGAAGTTTACTGTGGGCTTCCTTAGATTCTTGCATGCGCTTTGCTTTACTAATTTAATTGTCACTGAATTTCAGTTAGTGTTTTTCTGGGTAGAGCTAACTTGTTTCACTGTCTTTATCTTGGCAAAGGATTAAATGAGATGCTGTCTAAGGGTTGACTCCACTTAGTTTAGTTTGTACAGCTTGATGTTAACAGTTTTCTAATCTGTAAGGTAGCCTTCACCCATTCCTTTTCACACTGGTTTCTGGTTTAGTCTGTATATTTTTAAACAACATAACAATTCTTAATAACTTGGGCAAAAACTTATCGAGGAGTGATTAAAGCCTGAAAACTTAGGCTGTAGGAAAGATAGAAACTAGCAGGTTCTGGACACTCCAAGGCAAGAGCTGGCAGATGCCACATCTCGGGTTGACTGTCAGGTGGGTATCCTTCCTTGACAGTACCTGGAAGAGTGGAAGAGACCTGGCTTATGTTCGCTGCCTGTTGTTGCTGGCCATTCAGCTTGGCTTGTCGTATGGCATTGTGCTAAAATGATTGGGATGCTTAGCTGTCCCGAGGAATCACAGATATCAGAATGTTTTATACACAGTAATAAGGGATTTTGGAGAGAAAAATATGAGATGTCTATAGCATATGTAGACATGGATATGTACTTAAATTAACAATGAATGAGGAAATAGAAATTTCAAAAACAGGAGTTTATGCTTTTATACAGGTCAAGGTTCCTAGGATAGCATGGTTAAATAACTTTGGAAAACTGATAAATGTTCATTTAAAGTACATTCATTTTCTTTTGCTGTCTGTATCATCATATATCGTGGTTATTTTGAGAGTATGTATAAAAGTGTGTTTGTTGTGAAACAATTTCTTTTAGCTGACCTCTGAGATGTTTGAAGCTGACCTTGAGAAGGCGCTGCTGCTGAGTAAGCTCGAGTACGAAGAGCACAGACAGGTATGGCTCCTCCCCAGCTCTGTGATCACAGGCATTCACCACTACACCAGTTTTTATTTTTACATGAGACTAAGGATTGAACTGTGGTCCTCATGCTTGCAAAAACAGATACCGTACCAACTGGTCCAACTCTCTTCTTCCCTCCCATGATTATTCTAGCCTGTGAATTTATATAACAAATAATCAAAGTTTGGGTCCATTGGCTTACACCTATAATCCCAGCACTGCTGAGGCAAAGGCAGGAGGATTGCTACAGGTTTAGGCCAGCGGCTTGGGCTACACAGTGTGTCCTAGGCCAGCTGGGGCTACAGAGCAAACTCCTGTCTCAAAAACAGAAAAGAAAAGGAAAAAATCAGGGATGTTGTTTTCTGTCTCTTCTATTACTCACTGGCTGGGTGTGGCAGAGGTGTGAGGGTAAAGACTCTCAGCCTTGAGCTTAGCGAAGGAGACAGGCAAAAGGTGCCCTGGGCAGTTCTCTGTTCTTAGCACTGTGAAGATTACAATAGACAGCTTCTTAGTGCCTTTGATGGTGATGGGATTTTTCAAAAACAATTGTCTTAAAGTCTTACTAGACTTATTAGCTGTTCACAGAGCAGACCAGAAGGAAGTGGGCACTCTCCGGGAAGGTGTGTCATTATGACAATAGCTAATGTGTGAGATACTACACAGGAAAGACTATAACTGAGTGACCTAGGAAAGCTTCACTAGGCTAAAAGACAGTGTCAAAACACGTGTGGTGGGCTTGCCTTCTCTTAAAAGGTACTGGATATTTTTAACTCTTAGATTGATTTCAGGTTTTTATTTTAGAAACTCATGCTATACGTATAGAAGGTGAGGTGAGAGACTAAATTAGAGATTATGTCAGTGTGCAAGCAAGAGAAGAGACATAGTAACTGAGGAATCTTCATTAGCATATAGAATGTGTAGGCAAGAAAAAA
>JADRCH010000062.1:2381539-2403183 GCA_019843965.1 Rhynchomys soricoides
GGGGGGGCATTTGCCTGCTGTGCATAGGCCCAGGGCTGATTCCCAGAAAATCTAGGGAATGGAAGTTCTGACAGCTCACCTGGTCTCCAACAAGAACATGTTAGGAGAAAAAGTGGACTGTGGAAAGGGGTGTTTTCTAGACTAGAAGAGACTCGAGAGCTCACCAGCCGTGGTGTGCAGGCCTTACTCAGATTGTGCCATGGAGTTCCTATTGCAAAACCCCTAAGCCAAACGAGTGTATGGGTGAAGTAAAACAAACAGAAGGAAGTTTTGTCTTTAGTGCTGTTTGCGTAATAACAAAAGGTGGAAGCGAGAAACAGTAAATTCAGGGTCCTGGTTATTTTGTGGAGGCAAGGTGTGTGTGGGAAAGTACAGGGTGTGCAGCACAAGTAGGCCGTGTCAGGTCTTGAAGAGAAATGAGGTTGTGGGCAGCTTTTCTGCAAACAGCTTTACTAGCTAGTGATGTGGCTCAGTAGAAAAGTACTTGCTGCCCAGCCTAGTTCAGACAGAAGAAGAGCGCTGACACCTACAGAGAACAGGTTCCCCTCAGGCCACCATCCCCTTCAGTAAGCAAAATATAGTTCAAAACAACCCTTTATTGAGTTATGTAATTTGCAGTAAATTTACCATTGCATGTGTATAACTAAGGCATGAAGACAGAGAATCAAATCCAGTGTCTTAGCTATAGTAAACAGTTGCTCTGCCCCTGAGCTAAACTCCCAGCCCCATTTACAGTGAAGGAACTGTGTGGCTGTGGTCATAGTCTACACGTAGAATTGTCTAGAACCCCCCAGAGTTCCCTTGTACTCCCCTCTTGAGTCCATGGCAGTGACTGTTCTGGTTTTGATTTCTACAGATTTGCACTTTCTGGTAACCTCTGAACATACTCAGTGTGGTTTTTATGATTGATTTTTTTCACTTGGTGTAGTGTTGTTGACCATGTTGTATTGTGTGTCTGTAGTTAATTCAGCTAGACATAGTTGCACACTATATCCCAGCATGAGGAGGCAAAGCCATCCTGGTCTACATAGTTCCGGGCCAGCCTGCACTCCAGAGTGAGACCATGTCTCAAACAATAGTTAGTTCAGTTTTGTTGCTGAATTTATTCCATTGTGATAATGCTTCTTATTCAGTTAGTTAGTTTGATGTTTATGTGGTTCTGTTTTTATTTCTCTCAGGTGTCTGTCTTGGATTAAAATTGCTAGATTGTATAGTGGTCTTACTTTCTTTTTTCAGAGGTAGAGGTTGAAATTGTTTACCTGTTTGTAATGTCCTAGAGATCAAGCCCAGGGCCGTAAGCATTTACTACTGAGTTACATCAGAAGACATTTAACTCTTTCAAACATGATCTCACTAAGTTATCTAGGCTGGCTTTGAACTCTGTATCTAGACAAGGTGATCCTCCTGCCCCAGCCTCCCAACTAACTGGGATTATAAGCCTACAACAGGAGACCTAGTTGAAATGTCTAACTGTTTAAGAGCCTGTCAGATTGTTTGAGAGAGTGGATGTGGTATTTACTAGTCTCACCAGTGGTGTATAACACGCCCTGGCCAGCACCTAGTGGAGATGTAGTGGGTCTTACTGAATTTGAGATGTAGTGGGTCTTACTGAATTTAAAATGAATTTTCCTGATAACTGATAAGTATGTTGTCATGGGCTTGTCAAAAATCTTTGAGCAGTTTTCTCAAATCCTTTGCCAAATTTAAATGTGTTTTGTGTGTATGTCACTCAGAGACACTGAGGGGCTAAGATTTTCAGGGGATAGGAGTACTGGTTAAGAGGAGTAACAGTCAAAAGACGGTCGGTCGGTGTGCTGGGCATCCCCTTGATCCCAGCATAGAGGTGTGGGTCTCTGTGAACTCAAGCCCAGCCAAAGTGACAGTAAAGAGTGAGATCTGTCTCAAAAATTTGGTCAAGCAAACAAGGCCACTGAATAGTGTAAGTCCAGAAGCTGTTAGTGTCACCAGCGTGCTGCTCCTGTCAGGGAATCTCAGCACTGTGCTGTGCTTTAAAGTGAGATCTTGCCAGAATACAGTAGTTTTACGAAACAATACTTGGAATTATGTTTGTGCCACGTGGTAGTGGCTCCCGGGCATCACAGGCCTTGATTACTTAGTGGTTTACCTGCTCTGTCCTGGTGTTTATGAGACTCAAGTAAAACAGTGTGTACATGCTGCGTAGAACATGAAGCTCTCTACAGGTAATTAACTCATTTGTATTGATATGCATTTCCCTTTCTTGGTTGATGTGCAGATAAACATAGAGTAGCCATGGGTTGAACTATGTGTGACTGTTTACAGAGACAGTGGACTTGATAAAACTTTAGCCAAAAGACCAATGGGGACAGAAGGAGCATTTCCTTTAGTCTCTGCTTGATAACAAGAAGAGGGGAAATCCTGCTTCACTAGAGAATGTGTAAAATCACATCTCTTTAATACTGCCTTTATTTATAAACACAGTTTATGTCAAAATGACTTGTAAATGCAGCACAAAACAATGCAAATATAAAGCTATAGTAATGGAGTTCATTTGATACTGAGAATTGACAGTATTAAGAGTGGACATAGAGGTTGATGGAATTAAGAGTCCAGAAATAAAATTTGATATTTGTATTTGCTTGATTTTTGACTTTGAGTGCCAGGACAATTCAGTATGGGAAAATAATCTTCTCCATGAATAAATGCTGGATATCTCTGTGCAGAGGAATACATTTGCATGCTTTCTGTATATACAGAAAAACTAAGTCAGCGTGGGTCACAGGACTGAGTGTGAACCTCAACCCAAGCCAAAGAGTGTGCACCTGCAGTCCAGCTCTTCAAGAGGCTGGGGTTGCTTGGACAGGGTACTTGGGAGTGGCTGACTGGAGTTGCAGCTCCATAGTCAAGCACCCAGCCACCATACCAGTGAGGTCATGCATGGGTTTGAGCCCCATCACGAGGCAGATCTAAGTTGCAGGTTTGCTAAACGTAGGAGCTAGAACTCTGAGTCTTAAGAGAGAACAGAAGTAAAGTGGTAAAGTGCTCACCCAGCACACATATGATCCTGAGTTCAATCCCTAGTTTTAAAAAAAATTAAAACTTTTGTGTTGTATAGGGGACATCATGAAAAATATGCTAAGACAACCCTTATAATGAGAGAAAATATTTATAAATAATATTTAATGAGATGTTTTTTTAAAATACATAATTTTTTGTATGTGTACATGTTCATGTGTGTGCACATGTGTGTGTTTGTGAGGGCCAAAGGTCAATGTCCAGTGTCTTCCTTAATTGCTCTCCACCATCTTACTATATTGGGAGTGGGGGGTGCATGTGATGGCAAACCATTTTATTCCCAGACTTGAAAGTGGGAGGGCATGGAAAAGATCCACAAAATCTGATGTCTGCAGGACAGATTTTTCTGGCCTCTCTGGGATTGTAGACAGTTGTCACTGTGCTCAGCTTTTTATAATACATAAATTATTTTCTTTCAGCTCTGTATTTCTTTTGTGTGTATGTGTATGCATGCACGTGGACCTGGGGAACATGTCTGGGGGACAGGTAGGCATACATGAGGCCAGGAGATGTTGTCAGATGCCCTGGAGCTAGAGTTACAGGCTGTTGTGAGCTACCCAAAGTGGATGCTGGGAACTGAACTCAGGGCCTCTGCAAGAGCAGCATACACCTTAACCATGGGGCCATCTCTCTAGCCAGAAGTAAGTAGGCGAGTAACTCAGTTAAAAAATGAGCAACGGTTCTAAGTAAACATTTCTCAAAAAAGATTCTACAGTATCCAGTAAACTCATAAATCATAAAACCAGTGGCCTGCTCCATCAGCCGCAGGGAAATGTAGTTCAAAGCCCTGATGAAATAGTGTTCTCGTCCATGAGAGCGTCTGCAATAGAAACATAACAGCACAGTGCTGAGGATATGGGTGTCAGAGCTGACGGGATTGTGAAATAGTGAGCTGCTTGGAGCACTAGCTGGAAGATCTCACAAGGTTAAACGTAGACTTTGACACCACCCAGGAGCCTTACTCGTAGGCATATGCCCAACAGAACTGGAAACATGTCCATAAACATCTTGTACAAGTGTTATAGCAGCAGCAGCATTCACAACAGACAAGAGAACTGCCCATCTACCCGTGACAAGAAAAAGACCATGTAAAATGGGATACTTCATGGTAGAAAGTGCAGTACTAATCCACGCTGTCACATGGACGAGGCTTGTGAACATGTTGGTAGATCAAAGAGCAGAAAAATGGTGTTAAGAGTGACTGGTGATGGGTGCAGGCGAGGGAAATGTGAAGCCGTTGGTGGTGGCAGTCGTCCATCTCTGACACAGTATGAGGCTTTTCCATGACAACGAGTGAACTGTGAGGCCTGTGTATAACAGAAAGTTAAAAGACCAGCAGTGCCTGGTGTGTAGTTGCAGAGCCATGGTGTCCGTACCTGAGCAGCTCAGCAGGAGAGTCACAGGAGAACCAGTCTGCTCTCTGCTACAAGACCCTGCCTCAGAAAGATGGCAGTCCTAGGAAACATCAAACTAGGAAGAAGTAAGAAAGAGAGACTTGCCAAGCGTGCTGCTCCTGCTTGTCTTCTGGAGGCAGGGTAGAGTGACGCCTATCTCCTAGCAACCTTTCTTTTCTTTATCCTTCTAGTGACTCGTGAGGTTTAGTGTGTGTGTGTGTTTGTGTTGATGATAGTAACCCAGGACTTACTTTGACAGGAATCGAATTCTTCTCAGACTTTATCACACGATGGGGGATTCTTCAATAGACTGGAAGATGATGTTCATAAGATTCTTAGTAGAGAGAAGAGGAGAGAACAACTTCCAGAACATGACGGAACAGATAACTGTCCAGCCCCAGAGCAAAGCCAGGCATGTACAGTAACACTCTCTTAGATCACAGGGGACTTTCCTCTTCATTTTAAAGAAAGTAAGCTGCAGGTTTCTAATTGTCTGACGCAACAGGTTAGGGTGTTATGCCAGTCTTTGTTCTGTAAAGAGTGTGAATGTGCAGTTAACTCACCACCGCATGTGGAGCACATGCTGACTGCGTAGTTAGGAACTGATACTGGAGAGAAGGGAGCCCTGTCAGGCACAGAGCAGTGAATGCTCAGGTGCCCCGCCCTCTTCTCGGAGAACTGAGTTAAGTGTGTAAGTGTACTTAGGTGACTGCGTGGCATCAGTGCGGGTAAGGCCGGGCGGCATCGAGGGAGATGGAAAGGGAGTAGATGTTGGAACCACCAACCACCAAGACTGATGAGGATATTAGCGTTGCAACTCATCTGCGGTCGTGTACTAGGAACAGAAGGGTTTCCATTTTTACGTGATTCTTAGGAGAGTTAGAAATTATAATTTAAAATGCTTAACAGAGTATATATTGTACACAGTATACACTTAACCATTGTTTCTGTAGATAAAGAGTTGTGAGTACAAAGAATAGACACATTAGTGTGATAGGGTGGAACATCAAGATGGGCTTCTGCAGAGAAACTAAGGCTTGAGCTGAAGGACAGCAGGACAGACGGTCTGAACAAGCCAAGATGGGGAAGAAACTAGGATGTCGTCAGTAAACTACACACACGGTGAAATAGAAATCAATTTCATTCAGAGTGCTGTGTGTAGACAGGAAAGAATTTTTGGAAAATTTTGAGCATAATAAACTTGTATTTAGTAATAATAATTTTATTGCTGAGTCTAGGAAAAAAGATGAAAAGTACGCATAGAGCTAGACAACAGTTCACATGCGGAGACGGGCAGCACGGTGTGCCATGCAGAGTGGATCGCTGTGAGTTCAAGGCCAGCCTGGTGTTAATGAGAGAGTTCCAGGAGAGCTAGGGCTACACAGAGAAAATGCTGTCTTGAAAAACCAGAGAGAGATGGACATGACTTCTGCTGTAGTAATTCTACACATGGTTGTTGTGGTTGTTGTTGATTTGTGTGGGGGCAGGGAATGTTTGTTTGGTTTTGGTTTTTCAAGACACTTTCTCTGTATAGTTTTGGCTGTTCTGGAACTCAATCTGCAGACCAGGCTAGCCTTGAACTCACAGAGATCTGTCGCTTCTGCTTCCTGAATGCTGGGATCAAAGGTGTGTACCAGCCCCCTACCCCAGGTCTACACATGGATTTATGTACAAAAGCCAGTTGTTTATATAGCAAAGTCAATCAAAACAAATTAACTGTACCTATAGATAACAACATGGAGAATTCAAAATATACACTGTGGGATGAGAAAAGTCACTAAATAATAGTTCAATTAGATCACTATATGTATTAAAATAACCCAGATGTGATGTCTCAGGGCTGTAATCCTAGTGCTTAGAAGGCTAAGAAGTATCCTCTGACCTCCATGTGTGCCTGCATGCATAGGCTCATGTGAACACAGGGATGGAGGCATAGATGGATGGATGGGTGGATGGGTGGGTGGGTGGGTGGATGGATGGATGGATGGATGGATGGGATGGATAGATAGATAGATAGATAGATAGATAGATAGCATACAGACATTATCATCAGACAAGATGGTGGACTGGAGAATGGCTCTGTGCAAGCCAGTGAAGCTTTTAAGAAAAGCAGAATAAGAACAAAAGATGAAGATAGACTCTATTCCAAAGAGGGAACAGCCTTGGAAATCCACAAAAGAAGTAAAAGGAGCCTGAGAAGAGCTAAAGCCCAGGCAGGCAGCACAGGGAGCCAGCAGAGCTTCTGCACTGAGCCCTGTCTGAAGGAAGGAAGCAGAGGCCACTTCCAAAGGCAGTTTACTTTTCCATTGCTAAGTGTACCAGGGTCAGCCTTCCAGAGAAGGTCGGCCACCCCAGAAGGGAAGATATTCAAGCGAGAGATGAGAACATCACACCACCAAACACAAGACTCTTCTAACAGAGACCACCCCAGCTACAGAGCCACAGACAGTGAGATGGGTGCAGCCCAGACAGTTATTTCAAATGTTTTCAGAGAAACGAAAAGTGACCTTTGTCTTGCTTGGGTTTAACTTGTGGCTCAGATGGTCCTCTGGCCCCTAGACACTACTCATTGAGCAACTGTGTGCGTTATCCTTTAGGAAAATGCAGCCAGTTCACATTCATCAGAACAGAGCACACCTTCCAGTCCAGCATGTGGGAGCCACACACAGGAGGGGCTCTCAAATTCAAGCTCAACCTGGTTTATATAGGGAGTGCCAGGACAGTGAGTTCTTGGACAGCCCAGGCTACACAGAGAAACCCTGTCTCAAAAACAAAAAAACTCACTTGGTTTCATTATATGTAACTAGGATCAGGTAATTGAGTGAAGGTAGAGATATAGTAATTTAAAGTTCCCCCAAAAATTAAGTTTGTATTTTTTCCTCTTGATCGTTTTACCGAGGACTGCTGTGAACCGTGCTGGGTGGGACGACCTTGGTCAAAAGCAATGTTTTTCTTTTTTCAGGAAGTGGGTCTAAAAGATGGAAGAATTGAAAGACTAAAGTTAGAGCTTGAAAGGAAAGACGCAGAAATTCAGAAGCTCAAAGCTGTCATCACTCAGTGGGAGGTGCGTAGCCACTTATTTTGTAAAAGAAAAGAATTATGAATTTACATTTTCTGGGTATTTATATATGTTTATTATTCAGTTACTAGGAACAGTCTCCTATCAGGCTTTCTAACTGATTATTCACAGTCTGAATGATGGCATAAATTTTGTTATAAAATATATCTTGTAAAATACATAATTTATTATATGTGTTTAGATATATAAACCATTTTAAGCATGTGGTTTCATAGCATTGTTTAGTTAGTTTTTCCTTGTTTCGAGTCAGGATCTCACTATGTAGACCAGGCTAGCCTCAAATTCACAGAGATCAGACTGCTTTTGCCTCCCAATGCTGGGATTAAAGGCTCAGTGATGTTAAGTACGTTGCCGTTGCCGTGTGACCATTACTGATGTTTTCCTGCAGAGACTGTAGTAATTAACTGCTCCCAGTTCCCACCCTCCCCTGACAGCTCACCTCTGCCAGCTGCTTGTGCCTGACCCTTCACTGTGGTGGAGTCACACAGCTTTTGTCTCTTTCTTTCTGGTTTATGTCTTTTTAATGTTTTCAAGGTTCCTGCCTGTTCTAGGATTTGTCGGAATTTGATCATTGTCCTACGTTCTCTTACATGTACAGACTACATTTTGTGTATGGGTGTACAGGGATCTGTGATCCTGCTTCCAGTTCTCGGAGTGTTTGAATAACTTAGCAGGAGAATTGCTGAGTATATCATTGTTTTGGCTGTTTCTGTGACTTCCAAGCGTTTCTAAAGCAACTGTTATTTTACCAGAAATGCATGAGGATCCTAATTTCTCCATATCCTTGCAAATCCTTTGTTTACAATTGTTTTCTTTTAAAGATTGATTTAAAGTTTTATTTGTGTGTATGTGTGCTTGTATGTATGCACATGTGTGTTCAGTTGCCGTGGAATTCAGAAGGGGTTGTCAGATCCCCTGGAGCTGGAGTTACAAGTTGTTGTGAACCACCTGATGTGGGAACCAAACCAGGTCCTCTGAAAGAGAGCAGCAAGTGTTCTTGACCCGAGCTAGCTCTCCAGCCCCTACAGTTGTCTTTAACCACAAACTTAGGAAGCATTCTCTTGCTACACCCTTAGACTTTGACAGAGACACTCCTGTTCCTCAAGTATCGTTTGCCTCCTAGCTAATGTTAGTATACTGACTACTTACTATTCTGTGTCAGGGTTCTGGGCCTGGTGTGCAGCAGCTCTTTTTCATCTGTTTCTTAAGTATTACTCAGTAAATAATTATCAGCAATTTAATTGGATAGAGTACTGTTTAGTAAAAGTCACTTTCATAGAATTTAAAATATATTTAAAGCCAGGTGGTGGTGGCGCACACCTTTGATCCCAACACTTTAGAGGCAGAGACAGGAGAGCTCTCTGAGTTCAAGGCTGGCCTGGTCTACAGAGCCAGTTCTAGGAAATCCAGGGCTACACAGAGAAACCCTGTCTTAAAATATTAATAATAATAACAACAATAATAATAGATGAATAATGTATTTAAGTCCACTAGGCTCTGGCATCATTTAGTGGTATCTGCTTGCTTTTTTGTATTTGGTGAGGCCCTGGGTTTCCCCAGCACTGTGGGAATAAAGATGAAACTGGGGATTCTGCACACGCCTGGTAGGTGCGGAGAGAAAATAAGTTTTCATATTGATACCGTTAGCCTTTTATCTTCCTATAATTTAATCTATTGTTTTCACTGACTGTTTATTGCTTATTAGTATTTGGCAGTTTTTCAGACTACTAAAGGAGCTGTTCAGTGAGGACTGGGGAGGTAATTGTCAAACACTCAGGTGGTCCGCGTGGGAGCACAGTTTGTTTCTTTAATTCATGAATATATGATATATCATTTATGAGGATTAGAAGAAGCCGAGCCATTTGCAAAGAGGAGCTGAGGAAGTCGAACAGCCACGAGCTCTGCATTTGACAGTGCAGCTGTAGGACAACACCGGGTCCAGATCAGACTTGCAGGCCAGCACTGCCAAAGAGCTGGACCCATTTTCTTTTTACTTTTATTGAAATTAGTTGGAATTATTTAAAGTTTTTATTTGGGGAAGAAAGAAAACAGGATCCTTCAGGAAATTTGAATATTTTCCTGCCTTCACTTTTAGCCTCTCTACTTTGAAATCTTACACATTTAACCTTGTCCTTGTGCCATTGTGTTCAGGGTAAGACTCAAGTCCTCGGGCTTTGCATTCGAAATCATTTTAAGTTTTCAGAGGCCTAATTAAGTAGTCTGTTTACATCCTACATTCTGTTTATTTCATAAATGATTTATGTTTTTAAGCAAGCATAGAATGTACAACCCAATAAATTTAAAATAGACCATGATTTATTATTTACTTTAAAGTTTGAATTTTCTTTCCTTTGACTATTAGGCAAAATATAAAGAAGTAAAAGCAAGAAATGGACAATTACTGAAAATGCTTCAGGAGGGAGAGAGTAAGTGACACTTGTGACACATGTATATATGTAATGTGTGTGTGTGTAATGCATATGTATATATGTGTGTGCATATATAATACATGTGTATGTATATACATATGTGATGCATGTGTGTATATACTCATAACGTATATGTATGTGTATATACATGCATAAAATGCATATGTACATGTGTGTGTACATAGAAACACATATGTACTACAAGCATGCCTGCTGCCAAACGACATCAGAAGAGGGGAGCAGACCTCGTTGAACTGGTATTACAACAGTTGTGGCTGGCGGTTGAACCCAGGTGCTCTTAACTGCCTAGCCACCTCTCTGGCTCCCTCGCTTTATTTGTTTGAGATAGGGTCTCACTATGTAGCTCTGGCTGGCCTGAAACCTTGCAGTGTAGACCAAACTGGTGGTGAACTCAATCTGCCTCTCCAGGCTTGGTTACAGGCACGCACCACCACACTCAGCCTTTGTGTATTTTTTTAGAGTTAAAGATAATCTTAATATCTGAGGACAAATCGTCAAGTTACATGTTTTATCAACACAACAAAATGAAAAGTCTCCCAGGGTGGTATGAGTCGGGTAGTCTCTTGTAATACTATCACTGTAAGGCCTCTAAAAGCACCTGCCGTGGAGGGCTGAGATTCTAGTTCTTACACAGTACTGCACCCAGCTGGGCCACGGTGACACCCAGCACTCGGGAGGCAGGCAGGGGTGGGCTGGTCTCAGAGGTGGGCGGGTCTCAGAGGTGGGCCGGTCTCTTAGTTTCAGGCCAGCCAAGGCTGCATAGTGAGACCACTGTCTCAAGAAAAAAATCCTGCTTTTAACATTAGCCAAGAAGCCAAGTGTAATGGTTTGTGTCTGCAGTCCTAACTTTGAAGACTGAGGTAAGACGATCAGACGTCCAAGGGCCAACCTGAGCTACAAAATAGAATGACAGCTGAGCAGGTGAAGCTGAGCTGGTCTATCAAACAGTAAACTTGAGTTTGATCCCTGGAACTTACATGATAGAATGAAAGAACTGGCTTCTACTAGTTATCCTGACACATGTGGACTGTGGCATGTGACACACACACACACACACACAAAATAGGTAAGTATAACAAAAATACAAGAAGTAACATGATCTAAAATAAACAAGATATTTAATTTTTTCTTATGTAATTTTTTTGATTTTCTTATATATCTGGCCCTAGTTATGGTGAGTTAAAAAATTAATCATCATATCCATGCAATTAATATTTCAGCACCACAGAAAAATTTAAATTACTTTTTAAAAACTGCTCCTGTAGAGCCAGGCAGTGGTGGCGCACGCCTTTAATCCCAGCACTTGGGAGGCAGAGGCAGGCAGATTTCTGAGTTCGAGGCCAGCCTGGTCTACAGACTGAGTTTCAAGACAGCCAGGCTACACAGAGAAACCCTATCTCGGAAAACCAAAAAAAAAAAAAAAAAAAAAAAAAACCTGCTCCTGGAATACTGAGCAGAATTTGATGGAGAGAGGTAAGAGCAGTCAGTCTCCAGAAGAACATGCGTGAGGCAGAGGAGGAAGAAGTCATTGTCCTTACGCTCTGCGCTGCTCTGTGTCTCTCTCAGTCCTACCGTGGCTGAGGCAGTAACACTGCTGTTCTCTTTTCTCTCAGTGAAAGATAAGGCTGAGATACTTCTGCAAGTCGATGAATCTCAGAGTATCAAGAACGAGCTGACAGTCCAGGTGAGGGCTGGGATGTGCTGGCTGCTTTCCTTACGCTCTTCTGAGGTCTTGACTGTTATGCCCAACCAGACAGGGAAACTGCTCTCCCAGCAGGCTAGGAGGATTCATTATTATTACATACTAGCAAAGGTTCTGCTTGTTTTACTAAACATGGTAGGTGTGTCCTAAGGAGTGTGAAAAGGTAAGGGTGTGAGCTAGCGGACATGAAGGTAAACAGCAGCCGAGATCCCCTGTTCTTGGGTGTGGTTCTCCTTCACAGAGTGGGGCGTCCTCCAGGTCTAGTGCACACCTGCATGGGACTCATGGGAAGAGCATCTCTGATACTGGCAGTTGTCAGATTTTTATCAAGGTGGAGGTGTTCAGAATTAATGTACTTTCCAAAAAAGGCAAGAAGATTGTTCTTACTAATTATTTGGTTGTAGGTGTCTTCACTTCATGCTGCATTGGAACAAGAAAGATCTAAAGTAAAAGTATTACAGGCAGAATTAGCCAAGTACCAGGTATGTTTTTATAACTTTGATGTTTTCTTTATAGCTACATTTAGAGTAGATACAATAAAAGAATGAATATGCTATTTTATTTTTAGGCCATAATTTATTTACTAGATAATATTGATGATTTTTGTAAAAAAGGAAAAAAAAGAAAAAATTAGGGGTGTGTGTGTGTGTGTGTGTGTGTGTGTGTGTGTGTGTGTAAGGGGGGCTGTGCCTGTGGAGACTAGAGAGGGTGTTGGATCCCCTGAAGCTGGGGTTGGAAACACTTGTGCACCTTACAATCTGGGCTGGGAACTGAACTCAGGTCCTCTGGAAGAGCAGCAGCAAGTGTTCTTAACCACGGAACCATCTCTTTAGCTTCTTGTCATTGCTTTTGTTATTGGCCAAATAATGTACATTTTCAAAAATATAAAGGTAATTCTAGATACTGGTGTATCCAACAATCACCAAAGTGATTCTGGAAATGCATTAGAGCTATGTAGTGTATGCCACTAACCATACAAGAAGAAGGCACAGGTTACACAGCAGAGATACCTGCATCTGGTCACGTGGGTATAGCTACACCTGCTAGTTATCCCCACTATAGATGTCTGCCCTTTTAACCGATGATATTTTAGATTCTGCTAGGCTTAAGAAGATATTTCAGCTCTTCTTTTTCTGTATGAAACAACTGAAAGCAGTCATCACTATTTTCCATTAATAAAAGTGTCAAATGTGTTTTTACAATACTCACATGTATATATAAATCATCAATGTGAAACTTGGACAAAAAGGCTGGTAGCATAGATAATATAAAAATTATTAGGCTGTAGAGATGGCTCAGCGGTTAAGAGCACTGACTGCTCTACCATAGGTCCTGAGTTCAATTCCCAGCAGCCACATGGTGGCTCACAACCATCTGTAATGGGATCCGATGCCCTCTTCTGGTGTGTCTGAAGACGGCTACAGTGAACTCATATAAATAAAAATAAATAAATCTTTTTAAAAAAACAATTATTTAACCCAGCCTAGTATGGTGGCACACACTGTTAACCCCAGCACTTGGGAGGCAAAGTTTTCTGTGACTTCAAGGAAGGCCTGATCATAATAAGATGCTGAAAGTAGTCCTCTTATGTCTCTTAGTGGGATTGGTTTGGTTTGATTTGGTTTGGTTTTTTGAGACAGGGTTTCTCTGTGTATCAACCCTAGCCATCCTGGAACTCACTCTGTAGACCAGGCTGGCCTTGAACTCACAGATCTTCTGCCTCTGCCTAAACATGCTAGAAATAAAGGCATCCCAGCTTATTTTGTTTTTTAATCTCATTGAATTTTTCACATTGGCAGTATCATAGTCAATGATGTTTATCCCGGTGTGTTATTGGTAATTCTTACACTGAGAAAAATGGTAAGAATTTTAAGATATATACTGGTAGTCCTCACACTGCTAATCCTCAACATAGTGGATATTTACCTTAAAGGAATGTTTTCTAAACTTTTTTCCTACTAACAAGAAATAAATTCCTGGGCTGGAGAGATAGATGGCTCAGCAGTTAAGAGAACTGACTGCTCTTCCAGAGGACCTGGGTTCAATTCCCAGCAACCACAAGGTGGCTCACAACTTTCTATAACTTTAGCTCCAGAAGATCTGACAATTTCCTCTGGTATCCCTGGAAACCAGGCATGAAAGTAATACACAGGCATACATACAGGCAAAACACCTATATGTAGAAAAGAAAATTAATTTTTGTCAAAATTCTAATACTGTTTAAGAATAGAACTAGGGACTAGAGAGATGGCTCAGTGGTTAAGAGCACCGACTGCTCTTCCAGAGGTCCTGAGTTCAATTCCCAGCAACCACATGGTGGCTCACAGCCATCTGTAATGGGATCCGATGCCCTCTTCTGGTGTGTCTGAAGACAGCGACAGTGTACTCACATACATAAAATAAATAAATAAATCTTTAGAAGAACAAAACTATACAGAGTTTGAATTATAAATTATCAAAAAAACCCTAAATAACTGAATTACCAAATTTGCTGATTATATGAAAAGAATAAACTATCTTGTTTGTTTTGTACTTTTTAAGGTATTTAGGATAAAATGAGCTCTGAAGAAATGAGATATTTGTGATCTTATTGATTCAGCCTAAACAGATCTGTATAGTAACACTATTACTTTCTGTCATGTTTGTTAAAGTAACTGTGAAAGCCGCCGAGTGGAAATAGCTATGCTTTGATTTCGTGTGTTCATAAACTGACTGCCCGCAGACGGTGCGTCTTTAGTAACATGCTGTCTCTCCTTACAGGGCGGCAGGAAGGGGAAAAGGAACTGTGAGCCTGACCAGTGTAGGTGATCGTGGCCTTGGAGGCCAGCACAGAATACTTTCACACTTTTGCAGAAATGTGTATATTTAATGTGCAACTGCTAAGCAGCAGTTTTTTGTTGAAGGAACTAAAAGCAACTAGTTCACTCATAGTCTACAGTTTTATGTTCTTTTGGCTTCAAGTTAAAAGAAAATACAGAATACCAGCAGAACTTGATTATTGTTTTCTGTCCAAACTTCTTATGACTTTAGTTTTTCATCAGTCAATAAAATTAATTTACTCTTCCACGAATCTGTCTGATTTAACGTCTCCTGAACAGTGTGGTTGTGCGCTAACCCCTGCAGAACAGCAACATGAATAGAGAGAATATGGCTGGTGTCCTCACATCAGGTGGGCAAAGTAAAAGCAAAACCTAGTTACACATGTCTCCAAGAGTAATCACAGGGTGTCACGTGTTCCTCAGTGTAAAGTGAGAAAGCATACCTGAGATGATGTTTAGAGAGAAGTTTTCCTGTATGTTTGTTGTCAATCTGGACTAGAAGATTTGCTTAAATAGGCTGGCCCTAGCATGGTGAGAATTAGGCACAGCAACAGTGAGGAGTGTCAGAGAGAGGAGGAGCAACAAATGACTCTTGATTGCTGTGGATTATAGAATAGTTAGCTGCCCGGGGGACTTTGTTTCTTTAGTGTATTCAGTCTTACACGACTATAATTCATTAAAGTACTGTCTTTGACCTTTGAGAAGGTCACTGAGTGGCAGGAGCAGGTGAGCACTGACTGTGTGTGTGTGTGTGTGTGTGTGTGTGTGTGTGTGAGAGAGAGAGAGAGAGAGAGAGAGAGAGAGAGAGAGAATGCATTTGTATCTGCATTGTGTGTGTGCCTGGTGCCCATGGAGGTCAGAAGAGAGCATCAGATCCCTTGAAACTGGAGTTAGGAGTGGTTGTGAGCCACTATGTGGCTTCTGGGAACACAATCCAGGCAGGTCCTCTTCAAGAGTAACAAGTGCTCTTACCTGCTGGGCCATCTCTCCAGCCCCAGGATTCCCTTCTTGAAGTATTTTTGGTTTTGTTTTAATTTACTGAGGTGCATATCACAGCATGGGTGTAGAGGTCAGAGAGCACCTTGAGTCACCCTTCTCTCGTTCCACCATTTGGGTCCTGGATGTCAGACTCAGGTTGTCAAGCTCGATGGTAAGTGCTTTCACCCACCGAACCTTTTCATACACTGAACCTCTTGACAGTTTTTGAGAAATAAAACATTAACAGAAATGTGCTGAATCGTCATTCACGCTTACCCCTCTCTGCCTTCTCTCATCGGGTGACATGAGCCTTGCAAAGAGCTGTGACTTACCGTCCCCTGGACTCCCCGCGCTGGTCTGTCATACAGCATAGAGCAGATGCTAAAGCATTGTCAATACAGAGGGCATGCAGGGAAAATAAAAATGAGGACGAGAAAAAAGATAAAGCATGGTGAGAGCGTAGAAGCCTTGTTCTAGGCTGGAAGTCTACCCGCGGCCTCATACACTCACGTGCGGCCCACAGGACCTTCATTTTGCCTAAGGCATGGATGTTTACACAGGGCAGTGATTAGAAAGGCAGTGTGCAGGTAGTTGATAGTCCATCCGGAGCTTCGAATTACAGTCACCATAACTGGATACGTGAAGGAAAACCATGAAAAGCTTACAAGGGAGTCCTGCTGTAGTCAGGGTCCTTTAAGGAAGTGGCGTTTAGTTAGTGGCCTGGTGTGCTGATGCCCAACTTTAAACTCAGCAGGTGGGAGGCAGAGGCAGGTGGATCACAGTTTAAGGCCAGGCTGGTCTGCATATCAGTGGGGGTGAGGGGATAGTGAGAAAGTTTAAGAAAAGTTTCACAGGTGAAAACCAGGTCTCAACCCCGAGTGTTCAACACTCAGAAGCAGTGTGGGAGAAAGCAGGTTGTGGGCCAGTGAGGTGGATCAGCAGATGAAGGCATTTCCTGCCAAATCTGCTGGCCTGAGGTCAATCCCCAGAACGCACACAGGAGAAACAGGACCGAAAACTAATACACAAAAATCACTAGCCTTCCTATATGCTGTTAACAACCACGCTGAGAAATCAGAGAAGGGGGCCTCTTCACAACTGAGAAAACAGACGCCTTAGAGTAAACCTAACCAAGAACATGAGAGACTTGAAGGCCCTCCAATGTTCAAGAATTCAAAATAGGAATCTTCTGGAAAGGCCAAACTGCCAAAGACAATCCTGCAGATCCAGTATGAGCTCATGAAAACTGTAGCACCATTCTTCACAAAAGCAAAAGAACCATCTTTTTTGTTTTGTTTTGTTTTTTCGAGACAGGGTTTCTCTGTATAGCCTTGGCTGTCCTGGAACTCATTCTGTAGACCAGGCTGGCCTCAACTCAGAAATCCACCTGCCTCTGCCTCCCAAGTGCTGGGATTAAAGGCGTGAGCCACCACTGCCCGACAAAAGAACCATCTTAAAATTCACAAGGAGGCACAAAAGACCGTGGGGTATCGAAAGCAGGCCTGACTCTGCAGGCCTTCAGTATCTTAACCTGATTTCGTGTACTCTAGAGCTACAGCAGCAAAAGAGCAAAACAACCCAATGAATGGAGTAAAATAGAGGACCCAGACATGAGCCCACACAGCGACAGCACCTGATTTTTGAGAAAGATGCTAAAATACACATTAGAGAAAGGACAGCCTCTTTTCCAGACACTGCTGAGAAAACTGGATAGCCACAGTGGAACAAAACCAGATCCCTTCCTCTTACCTTGCCTAAAGAGTCAACTCCAAATGCTTCAGAAAGAATGTGAGTGCTGAAGCTGAGATTGTTAAGGGAAAAAAGAATACTTGAAGACAGAATCATAGGCAAGGACTTCCTGAAGAGTACTTCAGTTGCTTGAGGAATAAGACCAACCACTGGTATCTACCTCATGCACTAAAATCTTCACAGAAAAGGAAACAGCTTTCGAGGAGATAGCATACTGAATATATTAGTTTGTCTGACGGAATTACTATCTAGAATTGACACAGGGTAGGCTGACTGTGTCAAGCTTCAAATCTGCAGTTCAGGAGACTAGGCCTAAATCTCTGTTTCCAAGAACTGGGCAAGTCCAGGCAATTCAGTTACTG
The DNA here is from genome assembly GCA_019843965.1 of Rhynchomys soricoides. Lineage (NCBI taxonomy): Eukaryota > Metazoa > Chordata > Mammalia > Rodentia > Muridae > Rhynchomys > Rhynchomys soricoides. The sequence goes on from JADRCH010000062.1 coordinate 2,399,127, forward strand.
GAAAACAAACAAACAAACAACAACAAAAAACCCAGGCAGCTAATCAGAAACTGCCCTGCCAGCAGAAGGTGCTCTGCCACCTGGCCTGAGGCAAGGGCAATGGGTCAGCAACAGTTTCCAGCCCCCCATGCTCCAGTAATGGTTCTGGAATGTCCTTAGAGATAGAGCCAACAGATTAGCGTAAAGGTCACCTACCCTGCAGTTCCCCTAATGTGTTTTAAATCGGGCCAGCAAGCTCACCTGATGGTAGACCCCAGCATGCTGGACTTGTGCAGAATAAAACACTCTTTGCTTTTGCACACTATGATGGAAGTTCAATGAGTTTGGGGTATCATTCTTTGGTGAATCATGGACCCTTACAGAATATTCACAGAACTCAAGAATGGACGGGTATAGTATAAAATAGAGTTTATTCAGGGAAGTGGGAAGGAGAGTTGAAAAAGGAATAGAGAAGGAGGAAGAGGAGGAAGAGGGAGGGGGGAAGGGAAGAGAGGGAAGAGAGTCAGAGAGAGCAAGGAGGAGCCAAACAGTCTCTTTTATAGCAAGCCAGGCCAACCTGGCTGTTGCCGGTAACTGTTGAAGAGCCTAGAAGAAATACCAACACACACAATTAAAACTAATTTAAAAGTGTAAAAAAAGAAAAACTTTAAAGCAAACTAATCTACATAGAATTTTCATTTCACCCCAGCCATTGAGGCAGTTGTTAAGAACTCAAAACCAAGAGGAGAGAACTCCGAGGGAGAAGGATGTAAATGATGTTAAAGTAGTGCTCATGTGACAGATTCTCAATCTGGAAAAACTCAGTTAAAAAAATATTGGTGAGGATGTGGACAAAGGGAACCTTACATGCTGCGGCTGGGGATGTGAACTCCTGCTGCCACCATGGAAGCCCCTCAGAAACCTGAAGAGAGTCATCTACATCTGACCCAGCTGGCAGCTCCCCTGCACCCCAAGTCAGTGTCTCTCAGAGGTCACAGAGAATCAGTGCTTATTATAACACTAGTCATAGTGCCCAATTACGGAACCACCCTAGGTGCCCAACAGCTGAGGAATGTGAGCTATACGTGTGTGCTCAGCCACAAAGAAGGATGAAGTTACATTGTCTTCAGCAAAATGGATGCAACCAGAAATAATCATATCAGTTAAGCTGGCCTCAGAATGGCAGATATTGTATGTTTCCCTTGTTTGTTGTTCCTGGGTTTTAGATAGATGTATAAAACCGTGTGTGTGTGTGTGTGTGTGTGTGTGTGTGTGTGTGTGTGAGAGAGAGAGAGAGAGAGAGAGAGAGAGAGAGAGAGAGACCTGAATGTAGAGTGAAGAATGTCTGGAACAAAAGTGGCTCACAGGAAGACAGAGGAGACATGGAAAGATAAAGAGCTAGGGTGGGGAATGCTCAAAGTACATTACATAATTGTATGACAATGTTCTAAGACCATGCACCATTAATGTAGACAATGAAAGAAGAAGGAGGAAAACAGTAGAATGGGGTCATTGTTCTCTGTTCTTGTGTGCACTGTGGTGCAGTCGACACCCCCACAGTGGTGGTAAAGTAAAAGAGTACACGACTGTTAGGAGGGAATCTAGCAGCTCTCTGATTAGAGTTGAGACCGGGAGAGAGTCTATGCCTTAGCCTTCTAAACCTACCCCAAAACCCACGGCGGAAGAAATTGTAGACCCTAGGAGGGAACTGAACACCATAGCTTGGCAAATTGACATAGCATCAAGCTGTCTTATAAATAGTTATGTTCATACCCATGGACAAATGCTACTCTCAGCCTTAATTAGCAAAGCTCTTTCTGGGGTTGGAGAGATGACTCCATGGTTAAGAACACTGGCTGCTCTTCTAGAGGACCCAAGTTCAGTTCCCAGCACCCACTTCTGAAATCCCAGTTCCAGGGGTACCTGACATCCTCACACAGACACCACAACAATAGACAGAAAAATTAAATAAATAAAAAGACAAGCTTTCCAGTGACTGGTGATGAATACAGGCTCATAGGGTTAAGAGCAAGGGACAGATGCAGCCCAGTCCTGAACAAGACACACAGAATCTTCTCTAGGGTTCACAAACACTGGAGAAGAGTGGGTAGAAAGACAAGAAAAGATAGGGAGAAGGGCTGCAAAGTGCTATCTTCTGGACAAGGCATAGCCATTACAATCACAAACTCAAGCAGCTGTAGATACTTCCATTGGATCTGCATAAGAAGCAGCCAAGAGAGTCAGCTCTGGAGGGAGGATGAGCCCAGAGACCCCACCTTCCACAAGTGAATTTGTTACTGATGTACACGTGGATGACCACACAAGGCTCCAATGGACAGTTCCAATCCAGTTGTCACACAGATGGCCCTGGTTAAACTACATGGGTCATGAACAAAGCCAAAGTCAAGAATGTGGGCAAGGACTGATAGTGATGGGAAGGGTCAGAGAGAATGGAGAGAGAAGAATACATTATATACACATGAGAAATTGTCAAAGAATATTTTTTTTAAAGTTCCACTTCCCATTCCAGAAGCCCTGGGTTACTAAACAAAAATCCCAGTCCTGGTTATGAGATATGTTTCCAGGAATTGTTGGCCATTGCACTTGCTTGCCTAACAGAACTGGATGGTAAGACATCCCTTTTATTGATGACAATCACACACCTTGTTTGTGGAGCATAGAGAAGCCATGTTGAAACCAAGCAGGAGGCTTCCTCGATGCTGGCAGGCCTTTATAGTGCTAGAAGTTGCTATGTAGGCAATCTGGGGGTTAGGGGAAGTCAGAAATGGTATTTCCCAGCTTTGGACCTTGCAAACTACTATATCAGGTCGTCAAGCAAAGCATGCTTACTGAGATAACAGTGGCACAGCTGTTATAGGGACTACTAATTGGTTTCTGATCACCTCTGAGGCCCATTCCATAGGAGGAAATTCATGCCCATTTGTAGTGACAATTTTGGACTTTCAGCTTCTTTGAAAAAATACAGATAATACAGGCATGTGTTTTTGTTTTAATCCCAGGTGTGGGAATATGGGGCTCCTTCAGACCATCCACAGCAGCTGACTGTGATTTGCCTCATGCTCTAGCAGAGGCGTGGTTTTGCCAGCTGCAAACAGTTTCTGTGGTTGTGTGATGTTTGGAATTCTGAGAACTTTTCAGAGGACATATAAGTGCTAGGACTGACAGGTGGGTGGGTTGTTGGTTGTCACAATTTATTAACAAGAAGAGGAAATTAGAGATAATGACTGCAAAGATCAAACTTACCCCAAGGAACTCAATGCTCCTAATCAGCACGAAGTAGTCTAATGATAATGTCTCTGCTTTCTGACCCCTGACTTTATTCAGGGGTCTCTTCTCCCCACCCCCATCCTTTTTTCACTCCTATCTGGTGTTAGGGGGTGAAGGGTGGAAGTAAGAAGAGCCCACAAAGTAGCAAAGGCAGCCTCACCTAACACTGTCAAAGCCCCATGGCTGGGGTGCTCATAAGCACTTGTATTTTCTGAATGGCATGGTGCAGTTCTCAGTTTTGATCAAAGAAGCTTTTAGTAACAAACAGCAGATAATGCAGACTTGTAGCTGGTCAAGGTACTGAGAGCAAGTGACTGCTGCATGCTCAACCTTAAGTGAGATGCCCACATCACACACCCTACAGGGGGCTCAGGGAGCAGTGAAGGAGCAAGGGCAGAAGGAAGGTAAGAGCCAGACACTGAGGATCAGGGCTGTGACATCATGTGTCTATGGCACGCACAAACTCAAGAGAGCTGCAATTGTCTGAATGGGGCTTGTACAGGACTCTACCCCTAAATGTTCAATCCTAGAGGGGAGGGACTCCTGGGGTCCCATCCAGGGGATCTAATGGCATGTCACAGGCTGCTGGGGGAGAGGAGCTCATTGTCTTCAGTGAGGTGAGCTTTGGTGAGTTATCCATGTTCCAGTGGCTGGCATTAAATCAAGCCCATGGGAGTGATACCCGTTAAACCCGCAAGTCACAAAGAAAAGCCTAAGACATGCAAGTGGAATGGGGACTTGAAGCAGGCAGTGCCGCTGAGAGGAGGATAGCAGGGAGGAGTGTGATCAG
>JADRCH010000062.1:2403193-2437766 GCA_019843965.1 Rhynchomys soricoides
TCAGGTTGTATAATATATATGCAGGCAGTGCCCCTGAGAGGAGGATAACGGGGAGGAGTGTGATCAGGTTGTATAATATATATGCAGGCAGTGCAGCTGAAGGGAGCATAGCAGGGAGGAGGGAGGAATATGATTGGGCTATATTGTATTCATAAATGAAGTTGTCACAGACTAATTTGATTTTACAAGTCATGTCTGTAGTTAATAAAATTTTTTTCTCTTTCCTAACTTTTGGCTTTTCTCCCTGAAGCAAAGCTGCTTGACAAATTTTCTGTGTCCTTGGGCCTCACTTGGAGGGGTCAGTTTAATTGAAGCTTTATGGAAATGCCGAGCTGCTGAGGCACTTCGGCCTCCATGTTGACACACAAGAAAAAAAAAAGCACTCACTGTTACACTTTAAGCAGGACAGAAGGCTTGCCTGTTGCCTCTGACCAATCGTGCTGGCCAGTTTATGTCAGTTTGATACAGCTAGAGTCAGTCATTTTGGAAGAGGGAATCTCAATTGAGAAACCGGCTCTATCAGGTTGGCCTGTGGTGTATTTTACTTGATTGATGAGTGATGTGGGAGGAGCCAGCTCACGGTGGGCGGTGCCACCCCTGGGCTGGTGGTCCTGGCTGCTGGAAGAAAGCAGGCTACGATTAAGCCATGAAGAGCAAGCCAGTGAGCATGAATCCTCCGTGGCCTCTGCTACGCTTGAGTTCATGCCATGCTTTCCTTCAGTGATGGACTGTGATGTGGGGCAGTAAGCTGAAATAAACCTTTTTTTCTACGAGTTGCTTTTGGTCACTGTAAGTCTTCGTCTAAGGCGTCGTCTTTATGAAGCCTTCTGTATTTGTTCTCTCTCTTGGGTTGTTACCAGGGGCCTAACTGGACTACACTTGGCGTTCTAAAGACTGATAGACTGAAAATAGTTTTGTGACTATGACTTGTGAAAATGAATGATAGCTGCTGACCCAGTTCCAACACGGTTATGGTGAGAGCAACTCTCCGGCGAATTTGGGCAGTGTGTCAAGCTGCCGGTGCACGGCCAACAGACAAAGCAGCTGCCTGTGTGCGTTGTTGTGCTAGGCACAACACTATCCACCACCCCCGACTGACCAGAGAGCGATCGATCAGTGGATCTGCTGCAGTGGCTGTCACAGACACCCCACGGCTCCCGATGAAGCTTTTGGTCTACCTCAGTGAATGGGACCTTGTTCTTAGAGTACTGATTAGCACGGTATGTGGCAGCCCCTCTGGGATACAGGTGCTTTCTTTTGTGGCTGATTTTTTTTCTCCAGTCTATGGCATTTCTAGTCTAATCAGTTGATTTTAGTCACATGGTTGTGGTTCATTACAAAGGTCACTCCCCAGTGTGTCAACAGTCAGGGTACTTAGTGATCTTCTGTAGCCCTGTCAGGCATGTGGTATTGTTGAGTATTAGAACACATGCATCAGGATCACCACAGGACAACCTCCAATTCTGTGCCTTTCACTTTTAGTCCACTACCTTTGGTATAAGTTATTTTAGTCACTAAATGTGGCTATCCCCAGAAAAACAATAACCTTTTCTTGGCCCCTTTCTAGGTGATGGTAAGGGCAAAGGAGATAGTATAAGGAAGCTTGTAGAAGCTTCCATTTATTTTGAAAGTCCAGAATTGTTAGGGAAATCCTGAGAACCAATGTTTCTTTCTTCTAGTGGCAATCATGGGCAACTCACCCTTAGAAGGGACAAGGAATTTGAATTTTATTCAGGCCTATCAGGCTCTTGTTGGATTGATAGGGTCTCAGATCAGAAGGTAATGACCAGCCGGGCAGTGGTGGCTCACGCTTTTAATCCCAGCACTTGGGAGGCAGAGACAGGTGGATTTCTGAGTTTCTGAGGCCAGCCTGGTCTACAGAGTGAGTTCCAGGACAGCCAGGGCTACACAGAGAAACCGTCTCGAAAAACAAACAAACAAAAAGTTAATGACCAAGGTTGAGAACCTTGTTCCCTAAATGTTCCAGTAGAGGTTAGTGAAGACCAAAATGAGGACACTATGGGTCTCCTTAAGTATTAGAAATATGTAGGTGAAACATTTCCAGTGTTACGAAAGGCACGTTTTAGGCCTTGGAACTCTCAGGAAAGGGATCATCTGATTTTTAGGGCTATGTTAGGTATTTTAATTTTGGTGAGGCTTTCTGAGGATGCTCTCTAGAACTGGCTCCGTCTGCCCTATGCCATCAGACAGCTCTGGCCACAGGTGATAGTCGGTCCTCTCAGATCGTTCTTAAAAGTGAGACCAAACTGTAGCAAGTTTCGTCACAATGACTGTCACCCAGAGGTAAGTGATGGGCCTTGAGTCCTGCTCTAAGTGTAAGATAGCAGGGAAAGGACTGCCAGCCCCTCGTAAGCAGAGCATCCGTGAGGCCCAGCCCCTCGTAAGCAGAGCATCCGTGAGGCCTTCTGAGCATCTTCTCCACTGGCTTCCCTGGTCACCCTTTGCCAGCCATTCTGTAGGACAGATGAATGCTACTTGTTGTGTAGCACACACAATGCTTTGAACTGACTGCTCTTAGGCATTCTTCCCATAAACAAGGACTAGGCTGAATATCCAAACTGAGGTGTAGGTATCAACCATCTTGGAGGTCCTGCCTACCTGTACTTCCCAACTGATGTGGGTTACGATTTTGGACTTTAATAATCACAATCATTTTCTTCCCAGGCATACCAAGTATATCACCATGTTACACAAAAGACAGTAGGAACATCCCACTCTGGAAAACACAGGGACTTAAGCTCGTCCTAAGAGCCTTGAGAGTTAACAGACCTCTTGAAAGTAGGAAAACTATCTAAAGATGAGACTGCTTGGATCACTTCAAGAAGTCTCTCAGACTGGTTGAGTATGTTATTCCTATAATATGAACTAATCAATTGGAAGAGATGGAACAACATTTGGCCTTATTTTAACTGGAGTGCATGTCACATTAGCCTGGGTGAGCATCAAGTTGACCTCAGTTGTGACCAATAGGATTACCCTAGATTTCATCCTTGCTAACCTTGAAAAGGAAGTGAAAACTCTGATACATCCAGTACCTAGATTAATGCTTTGGGAAAGGTCAGTACAGATACAATAATTAGGAAGTAGTTTCTGATGGTTTACGGTATTTGTTTTACAGAGCCTGGGAATATGGTGGTTAATTCTGTAGGCTGCTCTTGTCCTGCTAAGAGTCTGTAGACAGGACAGTAGCAGCCTTATTAATGCAGAATAAAGCAGTGAATTTGTTCCAGAGTCTGGAGTTCAGGTTGATCAGGGACCAGAAGACTGTCACACTCATGGGAAAATGTACCATCAGTCAAGACTGCAGCAACAGTGTGTGGCGGATGTTTTAAATACAATTTTTATGGGGTCCTCCTGCTTGCATGTTGCTGTGTGTTCAGAACTTTTCCTGGGGAGACACCACACACACCGACCAACTCACCCCAGATAAGGATCCCATGAAAGAACAAATAGGGATTCCACCAAAGTACATTTTGGTGAACCAATAAGTTTTATTGGGATTACTTACAGGAACAGAAATGACTCTTAAGACAGCTGTATCACCAAAGCCCACCCTAGCAGGGTGACAGCTCACAAAGCTGGGAACCTGGAGCATAAGGTAGACTGCAGACAAGCCAACAGGTTAGAGAGTGTCCTTTCCAGGAACTTCAGTTGGTCTAAACCTCTTTCCGGCAGCTGGTCTGGTGTCAGTCTTCTTTGCAACATGACTTGTCTGAGAATCTGCTTTGCAATTTTGTTCCTACTGATTATTCTGGGAGGAGGGGGACCTAAGGAATTTGGTAAGTTTCAGGGTCGTCCAGAAGCTCTTTGAATTGTTTGCCTTCCTAATTAAAGTGTTTCCCTGCACGACAGAATGTTTCAATCTCAGAAGAAACTGTTTCACAACACCTGTCCAAGTGTAGTCTACGAAATCCTTGGCTACACTGTTGCTTGAAAAGGAGACCTGCTTATCTGAGTGAGCCAAACATCCTTAAAAAGAAAAAAGGCAAGTAGGGAGCAGAAAGTGACAGCAGACTAGTGGTTAAAGGATGTAACCACAGTCACAGAATGTGAATATCCTCTAGAAACCAGAAAAGGCAAGGAATGGATTCTCCCCGGAGTGCTCCAGAGGTAAAAAAGCCTTTCGTTACAGACCTGAGATCAGTCCTGAAGACCTCAGAAGCCTTATCATCATAGATTTGCTTCACAAAACAGTTTGAAATTGTATTTCTGCACAGCATCTACCATTTCCACACAGCTCATCGGCTTATGGTTCCCACAAATATACAGCAGTAGAGTCTTTACATAAAGAAGCTCAGGAAACATTTTAAATCCAATTGTTTGGAATAAATCTACCGTCTGCAAAAAAAAATTATTAGGCTTGCAATTTTGAAAACCAATAAGACGGGAGCCAGGGCCTACCTCCCAGAGTAGTTACATTGTGTTCCTAGCTTCCAGGAGAACCAGTCTTGCCACTTCAGGGAGACGGGCAGCCCTGGGAGGTTGTGTTCCCATAATCAGCAGCACTGTGTTTGGAGAAAATGCCACAGGAAGATACACTTAGGATATTTTTAACCTGTTCTCAAATCCCAAGTAAATCCCAGTTGGATAAAAAAACAAGAGTATGAAATACTGCTGAAATTACATGTGCGCTTACAGTGGAATCTCGGCGACACTACAGACTGGGAAGACACGCTAGGACTTATCTGGAGTATTACAAATGTGGAACTAACTTCAATAAAATGTCCGGTGTGGGTTGGTTGTTTGTTCTGAGGTAGGCCTCAAACTCTGTAGATGAGGATGGCCTGGAACTTCTAATCCTCCTGCCTCTACTAAAGCTCTTGGGCTTTGTTTTATACAGACTGTAGAGTAGGGGAGTGCCCTAGTTAGGGTTACCATTGCTGTGATCAAACACTATGACCTTAAGCAACTTGGGGAGCGTGTGGTTTATTTTGCTCACACTTCCACACCATATCACACAAAGAAGTCAGGACAGGGATTCAAACAGGGCAGAACCCTGCAAACAGGAGCTGATGCAAAGGCCATGGAAGGGTGCTTACTGGCTTGCTCCTCATGGCTTGCTCAGCCTGCTTTCTTATAGAATCTAGGACCACCAGCCCAGGGATGGTACCACCCACAATGGGCTGGGCCCTCCCTCATCAATTACTAATTAAGAAAATGCCCACAGCCTAATCTTACAGAGGCATTTTCTCAATAGAGGCTCCCTCTTCTCTGGTAACCCAAGTCAGTCAAGTTGACATAAAACTATCCAGGACAAGAAGTAACATGAAGAGTTCAAGTCACTTTTATCATTTATTTGACCTGTGTATGGCATTGTATTTGTTATATCAATTCTTATATATAGGCTTAAAATAAACTTGCTAAATGGTGCTCAATAAATTCTCCCTGACTCATGCTGTCAAGGAATACTACCTGCACCTCCTCACTCCACACACACAAGGTTTCTCTGAATAGCTGTCCTAGAACTCAAACTTGCTCTGTAGAGGAAACTGCCCTTGAAATCAGAGATATGCCTGTCTCTACCTCCCAAGTGCAGGGACTGAAGTCATGAGCCACTATCTAGTCGGAGCTGGCTCAGGCTAGCTTCTGAGAGCTGAATGGTCAAATTTCAGGTGTTTTATAACCCAAGTGACCTCAAGCTGGTAGGTTAACTTGGACATTTGCAAGGAAATTGGTGAATGCTATCCATAGATCTTTGATTCAATATTTGGGGATTACATTCAACTAAACGTAGAACAATTGAGATATGTCCTTATAATTGCCTCCAGAACAACCATTTAATAACCCCCACCCCCACTGCCAAAGATTCAGATAGACATCTAGACCAAAGATCAGCAAATCTATACCCCCTGAATATTTTGGACAGGAACCATATGGCCCACTGGACCCTATCTTTGGAGAAAGTTGACAGATCCCTTTTCTAGAAAATCCCTGCCCACACTGCCAAGGGTCCTTTATAATTTGATTGTGTTATAACATCATGGTGTTAATTAATGACAGGTTATCGTCTGTGATGGTTAATTTTGATTGCCAACCGTATTAAATACACCTACAGCTCATCTTTGGCCATACCTCCTTGTGAGGTTTTTCTAGAGAGAATGATGGGAGGAATACCCATCATAAATGTAGGCAGCACTATCCTAGTGGTCTGGCGCCCAGGGTTGAATAAAAAGGCAAGGAAGAGAAAGCTGAGCATAGGCATTTCCTTTTTCTGCTTCTTGATTCACAGTCCTGCTACCACAGCAGCAAGCTGATCCCATGCCAAGCTTCCCATACTATGATGCGTTTTAATTCCTCAAACCCTGATCCTCAATGACCCTTCCTCCCTTAAGTTGCTTCTCGTCAGAAATTAGAGCAATGAACGAGAAAAGCAACTGATGCGCTAAATGCTTCATAAACTAAGCCTTGTTGCTAAAATTCCTTCCCAGGGCAACATAAGCAATGGCTACCCCTTCTCCTAAAGTCTCAACAAGCAGCCGAGGCGTGAGTCCACCAAAGCTCACTCGAAGAGTCCAGTTTATCGGACTTCTTACAGAGCATAGGCAAAGGGCTCCTCACAGGGATGTGGGGGCTCCTCACAGGGATGAGGATACTCCTGGAACGTCTTTCTGCAGCAGGGATGAGGGCCTTACCCACACAGATGGAGCTCTCCTTAACTCCCAGTCTTCTTTGGCCTATTTACTCTAGACCTTCCTTGGGGCCACTTGCAATTAAGGCAGCACTGTAAACACCAGGTGGTAGAGAAAGGCTGGACACTCCCTTGAGGAGGTCTTGTGACTCTCCCTACCACTCCATGAAGGGGTGTGGTAGTCGGGAAGGCCAGCTAGGAGGAGCCTTTTCCAAGAAAGTGCAGCTGAGCCGGGCAGTGGTGGTGCGCGCCTTTAACCCCAGCACATGGGAGGCAGAGGCAGGTAGATTTCTGAGTTCGAGGCCAGCCTGGTCTACAGAGTGAGTTCCAGGACAGCCAACATACACACACACACATACAAAAAAAGAAAGAAAGAAAGAAAGTGCAGCTGAACTACCCAAGATGGCAGTTGCTTGCTTGGCTGGGAGAATTCTCATTCACAACATGCCAGATACATTAGAGATTTTTAGAAATAAAATATAGACAACTACAAGGGTATTCTATACATACACCAGTAGAGGTTATCTACAGCCAATTTATTAGAGCAGAACAGCTCGGGGTTCTAAAGGGCAGCGGAGTGAGGACATCCGAGGGGAATGTGATGTGAGAGCAGAGAAAGAGGAAGGGAAAGGGGGCGAGGGACACTGCAGGCATGGAAGGTAGTCTATGGGAGCGCACAGGGAGAATACAGCATGAAGGAAAACCAGAGAACAGAAAACTAATAAAGTTGGAAAGAGGTTTTATATACATAAATACACAAGAGAAAATTCCAAAATGCTTGCTTGCCCAATGATGGAACTTTCTACCCCCAAAAGTAACAATTTTCTCACACCTAGACATAAAGCTTGTAACTTCTTCCTGTGACTGAACAATGCTGGCAGAAACGTGATTATCAAGTGACACTTGAATCCCCATTTTATACTTCGAAACTCTGACCCAGATTTCAAAGGGCTCTGCTAAGAAGTGTTTATGCAACAGTAGTTAATCATAGAACAGGGTTCGATGACCCAAGAGCAGAACTATGGAATGTCTTTGCATATTTGGGTCACGATACGCTGTCAGAGTTCATTTGTGCAATGCTGGCTAATAAAAAGTGCCGGACTGTATTACACGTTATCTTTACGAATAAAGGATGTGGGGTTCGCATGTGAAATAACTTATTTGTGCCTACATTATGCTGAAAATACTTTTTCAACCATTATCCCTGATGCCACCTCAAGCCCGAGCTATGGAGTAACTTAATTGGACAGAATACAAAAGGCTCACGTCAGCTAGGCTAACTCCTACCCTTTGGGTGGACAGTCCCAAGCGATCTGTTTCTGCCCCACGCAGCTTGGAAGACAGTCAATATGAGTTGCCCTATCTTCTGACCAAACCGGTTTGACTCCAGGGAGGGAAGCTCTGGCCTCATTGAAGCACTGAGTGCCTGCGGTTGTGTTGGTTGCTCACTGGCGTCTGTTTTGTGTTCCTTTAAAGACCTTTCTCCATCGACTAAGCTTCCAAGCCCTGAGCACAAGGCAATCGCAACTCCTTCCACCCGGGAAACACTACGCTTATTAAAGAAAGTAACTCGCCACTATTTTATAAGCCGACCCCCACGGGGACCAGGTCTAGAGGATACCTGGACCGTGAGCAAAAGGCCAGACGTTTCTAGCAATTTCGCTGGCCGTGACGTCATCTTAGCGCACCATCGTGGTGCCTTCCAGAAACCCCGTTTAAATTTCTTCCAACGAAGAACGGGAGACGCGAAGTGAGCTAGGTTCTCCCGCCGTGCCCAGCGCTCCTTCGACCTGGAGGAGCCCGCGCTTCGTTCGTCGGCTAAGAAAGGAACGAGCGCTGTCATTCATAGTCGGCTCCTTGGCCAAGGCGCTACCCGGCGTGCCTCGCGCAGCCGGCTGCCTGGAGTCGGCGCGGCGGCCAGCGCGTTACCCAGCGTGCCCTGCGCGGCGCCGGCGACGAGCGTGGGGGAGGTGCGGGAGGAGGAAGCGGCGGCGACGCGGAGAGTCCCCGCGTCCATACGGCAGCCGATCGCCCACCCGGGCCTGCACCCGCAGCCCGCGTCTACGCACCCTCGGTGGCCCCGCAACCTGTCGCGCCTCGCTGACCCGGCCGCAGCCCCCAGTGTCGCGCTCGCCTGAGTCACCGCCATGGCCGAGAGCGCAGAGAGCGGCGGCCCACCGGGCGCGCAGGACAGTGCGGCCGACGGCGGCCCCGCAGAGCCCAAGATCATGAAGGTCACGGTGAAGACGCCTAAAGAGAAGGAGGAGTTCGCTGTGCCCGAGAACAGCTCGGTCCAGCAGGTGAGGGCGCGGGCCGGGCGGCCGTCGCGTCGCCGGCGGGGCGGGAAGGGCGGCGGAGGGGCGGCCTGGCTGGGCGGCGGCCCCGGGTGAGCTCCGGTCGGGCCCCGCCGGGTTCCGCTGCGTGAGCTGTGCGGGGCCGGGACGGGCGAGCCTCGCGGCCTGTGCTGGGCTGCGTCGCGGCCGCCGAGCTCCGGGCCCCGGGACCCCACTTCTCACAAAGGAGCCGGGCGCTGCGGGAAGGCTGGGCGCGGGCGGCGCTCGGCCTTTGGCCAGGCTGGGTGGGGGTCATTGTTTTATCTGCCTGCTTAACTGGAGAGATTTGGGGGTGAGAAGCACGTGGAAGGTTGAACTCTTTCCCACCTCTCAGCCTTTTTATATAAAAATTCTGACGTGGAACTTGTTTTCAGTCACATTATAATAGCTCACGCCTGAAAGGAGAAAAGTAAATGACTTTGATTCATAGGCGACTTGCTGTTTCTGTTACAATACTTCCGTCATCGCTTAGCTACCAGCCATTGGATAGGTTTTTGTTTGGTTTGTTTGTTTGTTTGTTTGTTTGTTTTAGGGAGAAGAGACAGACACCTGGCTGGGTCTTAGCGGTGCAACGGACCGCAAGAAAACACAATCGGTGTTAAGGGGAAATCTTATCAAATAATTGCTTTAAAATCTGTTCAGGAAAACAAACATTGCAGTTAATTAAGAGCCTTGGTAGAACCTATCAAATGTATGTTTCAGCTCATTCTAGAGCACTTGAATTGTTGACAGTACCAAACATTGTAAAGAGTTTTATTCGAGGAAGCAGGTAACAACCGCTGGAACGTACCTTTAGGTTCTCTCAAGGTTTATCGAGTTCCAAAGGTGAGGCGTGTGGCACCGTTGAGAGGAACTCTTGCTGACCGGATCGTCGTCCTTGTTTGTTAACGTTGCTGTGAGAAAATATACCATATTTACATTTTCCAGCAGGTCTGTACCTCATCCACAATTGGCATTTCCCTGCCTATTCTGTATTATGCATCTCTTATTTCTAAAATACACTTTAAAGTTGCAAATATCAACATTCCCCTTAGGAGGAAGACAGGCCGCATGCATGTTAGTGGCTTGAGAACAACTTTTTTGAAAAATGGTATTCCACGTAAATTTGAGGCACAATGATACGGACATGGTTGCCTTTGCTGGTTTTCGCAGATCCATCTACACATGTGTCAGCCAAGCAGGCGAAAGGTGTAGCCTGTTGACTGCGCGCTTTCTCGGCTTGTCTTCCCCTCTTCTCTTCAGTCGCTGTTACTGTCACCTCTGTGAGGATTTTTTTTTTTCCCAGCAGAGATTGGGTTCGCATAAGCAGAGTGGTCTCTAATGTGGTCTTTTGGATAAGGCTGCTGCTCCTCCCCCCCCCTTCCCCCCCCCCCCCCCTTCCCTCACTCAGCATATTTTTGGAGATTCATCCTTGGGAACGTCTGTACTCCTCCCACCTCAGAGATTTTCATGCTAGGCACCGGCTCCAGTCTACCACTGAACCTTGTCCTCAGCTCAGTACTTAACTGCTGAGTGGTTTTCCCTACCATGGTGTGCCATAATCTACTGCCCAGGGTCATCTTTTCTCAGCTGGTGGTAGTTCATGTGAACAGCCTCATATAAATAAATCCTTTTGAGATCATATGCTTTTTATCTGTATTAGAATAGCTCTGTTTACTTTTTTTTTTTAGTGTTTTTTTGTTTTGTTTTTGTTTTTTAAGACAGGTTTTCACCCTGTAACTCCGGCTGTCCTGGAACTCACTATGTAGACCAGGCTGGCTTCAAACTCATCTGCCTCCCAAGTGCTGGTATAAAGGCATTCACTACCATGCCCATCCGATTCTGTTTAGTTTTATAAGAAACCTGAAAAATGTACTATTTTGCAGTTCAGTCAACATCATATGGGTGCGCTCCTATCCCTCTGTCTCCTTGTTAATATTTAGTATGAGCAGGGTTTTTGTTTTTAATTGTAACCTTTTAGTGAATATGTGGACATATTAAATTATGAAGCTTTGAATCTTTCTGAGAGTCCCAGTTTCGGTACCCATCTTCCTGGCAGCTTCCACATTTTCTTCAGTACATTAGAAATGATGTTTATAAATAGAAAAACGATTTCGGTGAGCAGCTGTAGGTTTGCTTTTGTAATAGTGACGCTAGAATTTTAAATTCTGTAGACGCTTATGTTTTGCTATGCTGTAACTAAAAATGACTTTAATGAATAAAAGTAAAGCTTTACTAAAGTAACTTATTCTAATGTTGGTTAATGTTTAAAATTTTATGTTTTCTGTGGGAGCAGAAAATGTGATAAAAGTTGAAAGCATACCCAGTTCCACAGACTGAAAGCACATCAAGCTGCTGGGTGAGTCTGGGGCATACACACGTACAAGAGCACAGTACAGCAGACCTCAGGTCCTCTATCTGTAGAGTTCTACTCAGAGCACTCAGAAAGCTCTGCCATTCTTAACTTAGGCTTTCCTTAGAGAACTTACTAGGTTGGGTATTTGCTATGAAGTTTGTCACTGAGTAATATTTGAAGGTAGTAAGATTTCCTTTTAAATGATTAATAGTAATTGTGATTGGGGCTGAGGTCATAGTTCATCGTTGGAGCATGTGGTTCTGGAGACCCTGGGTTGAATCCTCAGTGTGCCCCACACCCTCTCAAATGGTAGGCTGATGTTGGTAAATATTTGATTCTTAAAATTCTTTTTTTTTTTTTTCTTTTCTTTTCCAGACAGGGTTTCTCTGTGTAGCCCTGGCTGTCCTGGAACTCCCTCTGTAGACCAGGCTGGCCTCTAACTCAGAAATCCGCCTGCCTCTGCCTCCCGAGTGCTGGGATTAAAGGCGATTCTTAAAATTCTTAATCTGGGAGGGGGAAAGGAGGAAAAAGATAATATTGAAGGCTTATGCTATGAGGCAAATCACATTTAAGAATGTTATTTAAGTTAGCACACCAAGTAATGTATTCACTGTGGCAAGAAATCCTCTCCTTTTGAGAGAGAGAGAGAGAGTGTGTGTACACATATGAGAGACAGAGTGTGCATTCCATAGCCTCATGAGTGTGGACATCTCAGATGCCAATCCTTGCCTTCCACCCTGTTCTGTGATAAGGTCTCCTTGCTTCTTCAGTTCTTCAGGGCCAGCTGAGCCCCCTTTCCTGGGGATTCTGTTTGTGGTAGCCCCCATGTGAGCACTTTGATTTCAGGCCTGCATTACATGGTCGGGGCTTTGAATGGAGGTCCTCCTTACATTTGTATTGCCAGGGTTTTACCCACTGAGCCATCCCCACGGGTCTGTTTCAAACCTCAGTGTCTTCGTAGTGTAGGTTATTTAACAATGGCATTCATGTGAGTATGTTATTAACTAGGTGAAATTATCTTAAGCCTCCTTGGGAATTTGTAAATTAAGTTGGTAATTTTTTTTTTTAAGTTAGTAATTTTTATTTTCATTTAACTTTGGGAAAGGGTGTCATGATGTAGACCAGACTGAAATGCGGCAGATCGGCCTGCGGTTGCTAGGATTAAACATGTGGGCCGCCAGGCCCAGCTTAACTCTTGGTTTCTTTTTGTAACCAACAAGAAGAACTAAGACTTTTTATACAGTGTTATAGCCAGTTTGTACTTAATGAATATTACTTGTTTGATATATATTAATAAAACCTGAAATTTTACCCAGATTAGAGCAAAGTGTTTTTCATGGAGTAGCTGGAATGAACTGTGTGATGTCTAATTTACTATTTGTGAGTAACAGGACAGTTTGTACTGCACAGTGTTTATTAATAAGGATCTTTATAGCATAGGTTCTAAAAAGGGCACGTGTGTAGTATCTTTGTGTGTAGACTTTTTCTGCTCCCTGTTATGAACTATTGCCAGCAGCTTGGAGAATCCAGGATTCTCTCTCAAAGGGCAAGGTAGAGCAAAGCGTGTATGCGTTGGTGGAGAGTGGAGGGGCTTGTGTGTAACTTTTGAGTGTGGGCCTCTCTTTGATGAGAGAGATTGCAGAACTTCCAGGTCACCACAAATGACATTGACATTAAGCCATGCGGGATGAATATAGAATCCCCAAGCCCATCGTGATGCTTAGAGCCATATGTGAGTGTTACGTTTGTAAAAGTGTAATTTCATGGTACTAAGGTGTGGTGTATCTATAAAAGTAGCAACCAGATTTGGAGAATTTTGTATTTTTTAAAAGCTTAATAGATTTTAGAGATAGTATATGTTAAGACAAATTTTCCACATACTGCATTATGTAATGTGTGAATGTGGATTGACTTCTCTCTGTACTGGAGATTGAACCCAGGGCCTCTTGTGCGGTGTCTCTGTGCTGTTCAGTCTCTCTTTTCCAATATGTCTACTTGAATATTGGGTTAATTTCTGTGGCTTCTGATGTATTTTTCTGGATAGCATCTTACCCAGAAGGCTGTGCTGAAGCAGTGATACAGGATATACCAAGAAAAAAACATGCCCTGAGATTAGGGTTTTGCATGCTCTGACGAATTGCCAAAGAACTGATATAGTGATACTAATTAACAGATATTGCTTAACTTTTCTTTAAGACTTAAGACTTCTGAGACCATTTAGTTGACTTCGTTAAGCTATAAATGATGTTATTTTAAAAAGAATATTCCTAGGTTTATGTAACCACCACCTCCAAAAGAAACTATGTTCTTCATTGTCTCAGCTTTTGAAACAAGTTCTCCCTGTAGAACCCAGGCTAGCCTTCAGTTTGCTATCTCTGCCTCTCTTCCCAGAGTGGGATTGTGGTTTTGTCTTGTGTCCACCTTACAATGTTTTCATAGATCATCCAAATTATAGTCTAGAAGGACTTTCTTTAAAACAAAACATTTATTTATTGCTCATATATGTGTATTTGTGTGTGTAGCTATCAGATGATAACTTTGGGTCTTAAGGATTGAACTCGTGGTCCCTGGGGTGACCTCAAAAACACCTTTACCCACTGAACCGTCTCACTTGCCCCAAGTATTTCCTATGTTGTGCCAGTGACAGGCCACTATATGGATGTGTACCATCTTTTATTTCTTCCTCACCTGTTGCTGGACATGTAAGTGTATTTTTGTTATGAATAATGTCTCATGAGCACTCATGATTCATGTGCTTTTTTGTGGACATATGGTTTCATTTTTCTTGGGTGTAGACCTAGAAGTAGCATTGCTGGGTCACATGGTAACTGTATGTTTAATTCTGGGGGGAATTGCCAAAGTATTTTCTAAGCAGGCTGTTCCAATACTTTCTCATTGACACTTGTATTGACAGTCTTTGATAATGATTGTCCTGTTGATTGGTGAGTGTCACTAAGATACTGATTAGTATCAGCAATAGCCTTTTAGGACAGACATGTCATAATAATTCTGAGATAATGTGTTTTTGTTTTAAATGTCACGAGTTATTTTTGGCAGAGATTTTGAGATTATGAGATATTTGCAACACACAGGAAAACTCAGCTGTCATCTATCAGATTAAAGTGATTTTGCAAATTGGGCTAGCTAGTTGGCTCAATGGGTAAAGGGACTTGTCAGTCCTGACACTTGAGTTTTGAGTCCCAGCTACTCATGGTGGAAGAAGAGAACTGACTTTCAGAGGTTGTCCTTTGACCTCCACTTGTGTATCTTGGCTCACATGTCCCCCTCCTACCAACATGTGAGTATGAAAACAATTTAAAACAGTGCAGTACTTTTTAAAAAGCTTTCAAAAAATTATGTGCATGAGTGTTTTGCCTGCATGTATGTCTATGTACCACATATGAACCTGTGGAGGCCCAAAAAAGTGTGTTAGATCTCTTGAGACTGAGGTTACAGATGATTTTGAGCCACTATGTGGATGCTTAGGACCTAGGTCCCTGGAAAAAACAGACAGTGCTCTCAACATTCAGCATCTCTCTAGCCCTTGCTACGACTTTTTTACTAAGAAATTACAGCTGTCTTTCTGAAGACTAGTAATACGGAAAGATAATTTTTTAATTAACATTTAAAAATTTTAGGGTTTTTTTTTCTTCTTAGTTTTGGTTTTTTTTTGGTTGATGTTTTCTGTTTCTTTATTCTGGTTTTTGTTGTTGTTTGTTTTGTTTTGAGACAGGGTTTCTCTTTTGAGGCTAGCCTCCACCACCTAGCTTCATTTTTAAGTTTTAATCTCTAATAGAATATCAGAAGTTGAGGTTTGCATCAATAGCTCTTGGTTGGAATGGTGTCCTTGGTTGGAATGGTGTCTTGAGACATAGATTGCTGTAGTGGTGTAATTAGGAGAAAGGTGGCCCTTAAACCGTTTGAGGACTGACACCACCACCCCACCCTCCACCCCCAATTTGCTATTGCTTCTCGCCTGGACATTACATTCTAGCTTACTGGCAGTCTGGACTTCTGTGTGTCTCCCCTCCCATTTATTCCCAGAGTAGTATTTGAAAGTTGTTAATCAGATGGTGGATACACTAAAGGTTCATTTATCTTAAAATCTGAGTTAGTGGCAGGGCCCGTTGATGGTTTCCGCCAGTTTCTCCATTGTTGTTGATGGCATCTCTCTCCTTGATCTTTGGTTAGCCACACTGTCTGTAATTCCTTGACCTTTTACTGCGTTTACCCTCTGCCTTAGGACTTTTGTACGGCTTGTTCTGGCCTGCCTCCTACTCTTTGTTGGCTTCTACAAATCCTTTCCATTGGAGAACAGAGGTCAGTTTCTCAAGGAAGTATCCCTGATTGCCCAGGCTAGACTGGGGTCACCTGTTGCATTTTTTCACAATGCCATTAGTACATGTGTGTGTGTGTCATTTATTATAGTTCAAAAATTACATAGTTATGATTATTTAATGCTTCTCTGCTAGGAAGGGGCTGTGATGTTATTGTATTGTTCCTAGAACCTGGTGGATAGTATAGATCCCTAAACAGTGTGTTTGTGAATGAATCTGGAGCACTTTGCACAATAATAATGTATTATTATTATTGTGAGTTCCAGGACAGCCAGGGCTACACAGAGAAACCCTGTCTCAAAAAACCAAAAAAAAAAAAAAAAAAGAAAAATATGCACCAGTATACTCAGCCCAGCTCAATTTTTTTTTTTTTTTAGACAGGGTTTCTCTGTCCTGGAACTCCCTCTGTAGACCAGGCTGGCCTCGAACTCAGAAATCCACCTGCCTCTGCCTCCCAAGTGCTGGGATTAAAAGCATATGCCACCACTGCCCGGCCAAGCTAGACTCTTTTAAAAATGTTTGTGTGTGTGTGTGTGTGCGCTCTCATCAGAGACAACTCAGGGAGTTGGTTCTTTGGCTGTGGAACCAGGGTCATCGGGCTTGGGTAGCAAGTGCTTTCACCAGCCCTCTCTCACTGTCCTCGGTTTTTAAGCTGGAGAGTTCCTCTGATTCATAGAAAATGATTTAGTATTAGCCGTTTTGTATCAAGAATGGCTTGGGACTGATAATAGTTATTTTATTACACTTGTCTCTGGTATGTGTGGGCGTGTACACCAGGGTACAGGTGTGGAAGTCAGAAGACATCCTATGGGAGTTGTCCCCCCCCCCCCCCCCTGCGTCAGGCCTGTGAGCAAACTCAGGTCAGCAAGCCTGGCTGAAAGCAAGCACTTGCTGAGTCATCTCACTGACCCTTGACAAATTTTCTGATATGTAGAGAAATAAATCAGTTTTTTGAGGACTCCATGCTAAACTAGTCAGTGATTGTCAACCAGTTTTCCAGGAAAAACATCACACTGATTTGTAGTGTTTACTTGTTTGGGTGCTGTTAAAGCAACCACTATTAAACTGCTTCAAAAATGACTAAAAAATAAGAGGCTATTACTTACGTGGGTTTCTTAGAGGTCAGCTCTGGCCGGGCAATTCCTGTCTGCCTTTCAGAGCCAAAGAGACTGGCCTCTAGAAACAAGGTAGAGTTTATGTAGCTCTTTACTGAAACTGCAAGCGGCTGCAGCTTGTTACAATGCTCACTGGAAATCTTTTACTATGTAACAGTGTTTCCTAGTAGACCAGTGAGAAAGGCTGAGAGGCGGACTGAGCCATCCAGAGAGCTGTGGGTTGCTCTTGCGGAGGACCTGGGTTCCATCTCTAGCACCCACATGGTGGCTCACAGCCTTCTAGAACTCGTCTCAAAGGATTCATCACCCTTCTTTTGGCTTCTATGGGCCATACATGCAGGCAAAACAATACACATAAAATAAAAATAAAAGTTATTTAAAGAAAAAAAAAAAACAAAAAAAAAACCCAAGCATTGGTGGGCTGGAGAGATGGCTCAGCCCTTAAGAGCACTGACTGCTCTTCCAGAGGTCCTGAGTTCAAATCCCAGCAACCACATGGTGGCTGGCTCACAACCATCTGTAATGGAATGCAATATCCTCTTCTGGTGTGTCTGAAGACAGCAACTGTGTACTCATATAAATAAAATAATTTTTTAAAAAGCAGCATAAGAAACATCATTTTCTTGATAAGCAATAAAGCTGACCTTAACTTTAAAATTGTTAAGGTAAAAGAAACACTTTTTAACAGTGTTTTTTTTTTTTAAATTGTGAGTATATATGTGTGTATGTAAATATATCATGGTGCTGCCAAACTTTTAGGCTAGGTCTTTCTACCTTAATTAGCCAGTCTAAGAACTCCTTCAGAGTTGTACAGACCTTTCTCTCTCTCCTAGTATGAGTTTCAGGAACTGAGCTCAGGTCATCAGACTTGCATTGTAAATGCTTTTATCTGCTGAGCCCTGCACCAGCCCCAGGTATAGTTCTAACGCCCGGGTTAATTGGTATTGGTTGCTTGACTTTCCCTTTACTCTCTTCAGTTCAGTATCTGGACTGAAACCAAGTTCACAAATAGACCATGTGTGCAACAGGGTTGCTCTATAGAGCAGGCTGGCCTCGGGTCTCAGAGAATTCCATCTGGCTCTGCCTTCTGAGTGTTGTAATTAAAGACATCCCCCACTGCCACCCAGCTATGAGACTTTGCTTAAAGATGTATTTTAATTATCTATGTGTGTGTGAGTGTGGACATGGGAGCCCCAAGGTGTCTGCTGTGCCTGCAGCTGGAGCTGCTTGCTGAGGGCTGCACTTGCTCCTCTGCAAGAGCAGCAAGCGCTCTCAGCCTCTCTGCGGTCTCCTCAGCACCACATCTAAGTCCTTTCTGAACGCTAATTCAAGAGCCAGCCAAGGCAGTTTCCCTTGGAAGAGAATGCAAGCAAGTGCTCATAACACCTGCACCCATCACAATTTTCTGTCAGTATGAAGAACCATGAACTCACATCTCAAACCTGAGGTGAGGCTGGAGTCTGTCATCTGTGACAATAATTGTTAACAGCCCGTTACTACTTTGAGAGAAGGTGACTTCACATGTGTCTAGCAAGACTCTGCTTTTGTTTTTGTTTTGTTTTGAAATTTTCTTATAAACATTGAACGAGGTGATGTGGTACCAGAAAATTATATACCTGTGCCATAAAATGATGATTAACATAAAGAATTGTGTGCTTGTGCAGGCTCATCCACATGTGCATGCATGCATGCAGAGGCTGAGGCTGAGTCTCTCCTGTGTTGCCTTCTGTCTTGCTGTTTTGGGTACCAGGTCTCTTACAGAACCGGGAGCTCACGGTTTGTCTAGACTGTCTAGACTCAAACTCTGGGTAGCCAAGGGTGACTTTTAACTTCTAGTACTCCTATTTGATCTCCCAAGTACTGGGACTGCAAGTAATGTGCTCAGTTTATGCAGTGTTAAGATTTCAGGGTAGAGCCTATTGCATACAGATTTTTTTTTTTTTTTTTTTTTTTGGAGACAGGGTTTCTCTGTGTAGTCCTGGCTGTCCTAGAACTCACTTTGTAGATAGACCACGCTGGCCTCGAACTCAGAAATCCACCTGCTTCTGCCTCCCAAGTGCTGGGATTAAAGGCGTGCACTGCCACTGCCCAGCTTGAAATGTGTTTATGAAACTGCCTAGCTTACACTTCAGCCTGCAGTTTATGTGGCAGCCAGTTACTGCAACACTCTGCAAACCCAGAGTCATTCAGTGAGTGTGTGTAGTAGTTTACAGCCTCTGATGTGGACAGAGAGAGCACTTTTTCTGCTGTGAAGGATCTTCATCTGGATTGTGTTTGATTTGTAGGAAATCCTTATGGACTCTGAGTTTGTACCGTTGGTTTTAAAAGATTTATTTATTGTTATTATGTGTATGTGTGTACACCAAGCACATGCTGACACAGATAGAAGCCAAGACACAGTGCTGGGTCCTCTAGAACCAGAGGTGGAGATGACTGTGAGCCACCATATTGCTTATGAGGAACCAGACTCATTCTCTGCAAGAGCTCCTCCTTGCTCTCCAGCCCTCTGCTGGTTATCTGTGAGGGCTGTTTTGTTTCTGGCTTCTTCACTCTTTATCGTGTGTGTGTGGGGGGGGGGGGTTAAATACTTTTGTTCACTTAGGAAGTGGTGTCTTTCTTTTGTTTGATCAAAGGTCACTGGAGTACTACTTGATAAGAGTCCAATTCTTGAAATTGTCCGTGAGTTTTGACTGGGTGTTAGCCTGTTTTGTTAAATGTGCTTCGAAAGATGCTTACTGTGAGGTGGGTTGGCCCCTTGCCTTTGGCAGTGTGGAGAAGGCAGTGTTTAAACCCAGCCCTGTGGCCCTGGGCACTGGTTCCTGTCTGCCCTGTCTGTTGTGTGCACTTTCTCTCCTTTGCTCAGACCCAGCCTTATTCCAGTTGTGCCCTTCAGTTGATAGGCATATACTTTAGGTTGACAGGCATATACTTTAGGTTGACAGGCATACACTTTAGGTTGACAGGCATACACTTTAGGTTGACAGGCACATACTTTAGGTTGACAGGCATATACTTTAGGTTGACAGCATATACTTTAGGTTGACAGGCATATACTTTAGGTTGACAGCATATACTTTAGGTTGACAGGCATATACTTTAGGTTGACAGGCATATACTTTAGGTTGACAGGCATACACTTTAGGTTGACAGGCATACACTTTAGGTTGACAGGCATACACTTTAGGTTGACAGGCATATACTTTAGGTTGACAGCATATACTTTAGGGTGATAAGCATATACTTTAGGGTGATAGGCATATACTTTAGGGTGATAGGCATACACTTTAGGTTGACAGGCATACACTTTAGGTTGACAGGCATACACTTTAGGTTGACAGGCATACACTTTAGGTTGACAGGCATACACTTTAGGTTGACAGGCATACACTTTAGGTTGACAGGCATATACTTTAGGTTGACAGCATATACTTTAGGGTGATAGGCATATACTTTAGGGTGATAGGCATATACTTTAGGGTGATAGGCATATACTTTAGGTTGACAGGCATATACTTTAGGTTGACAGGCATATACTTTAGGTTGACAGGCATATACTTTAGGTTGACAGGCATATACTTTAGGTTGATAGGCATATACTTTAGGTTGATAGGCATATACTTTAGGTTGATAGGCATATACTTTTTATGTCCTTCAGAGGGTTCTCCGTGGATTTAGAAACTGTCTCAGTCAGGAAGCACTTGCTACTTGTAGAATAGTGTGTAGATCCTAGAGCTCTTAATTCTGCGTGCCCTGGATCCCACACATTTCTCTTGTGTCAGATGACACAAGATGTAAGGACTTCTTAAAATTGGCTTTTATGAAGAATTATCTGTACAGTTTTTTCATTTTTATTCCTTCACCCTGGATCATTTTCTTGTCCCTAAGGGACCCTGTTACATTTCCTAAACTGCCTGCGCCTGCTAGCTGTCACATTCTCTATTTATGTAAGAAAAGATCCTGTGAGTCGCTCTGTTTGTCTTTACATTTTAGTTTAATTCTGAGGGAAGTTTACTGGATATAAAACTCTAGATTACTAGTTCTCCCTTTGGGAAAAAGTTTATGATTAAGTACAAACAGGTGAGACCTGGGGGACGGTGCTACTAGGTGGTAGAGAACTTGCCTAGCCTGCAGAAGGGCCTGGGTTTGGTCAGTGAGTTGGAGTCGCATAGTAGGTCCTTTTCAGGTTGTCGGCTTCTGCTTAGGGATATACATTTAAAGTTCCTCCACATCTTTTCATGACCTTAGAGTATACTTCTTTTCAGTGCTGAATATAGCATTGTCTGAATGCACCACAGATTATCTACTGAGGAAGATCTTGACTCCATCCAAGTTTTGGCAATTATGAGTGAAACCTTTGTAGATCTACTTGAAGGTTTTTAAGAGAGTAGTTTGTAAATATAAAGGAGTGGTTGCTGAATTTCATTCTGAGAGCGTGTTTGGTTTCCTAAGAAACAGCCAAGCCATCTTGTGCAGTCTCACCCCAGTGAAGGAAGGCCTTTCTGCTGCTCCATATCTTTGCCAGCACTCGGTGGTGTGGGTATTCTGAGTTTTGATTGTATTAATACATGTCTGTTGTTTATCTCTTTGCTTTAGTTTTACATCTTTCTGGTGTGATGGGGGAGCATCTTTCATGCTAATTTGTTGTCTGTATATCTCTGGTGAAGGGCCTGCTTTGGCCCATTTTTTGTGATTGTCAAGTTTTATGATTACTTTCTTTGTGTATTTGGACAATACCTGTTTATCAAATATGCCTTTTGCAAATATTTTTTGCCTCACCTGTTCATCTTCTAATGTCTTGAAAGATGTTTTAAGTGATGCGCAGTAGGGCTTTTAAATGGCTAGAGGCGGATGAGAGCAGGTTTCCAGCCCCTCTTTCTTACCCCTTTCCCTTGTGTTGGCTAGGGCTTTGATGGCCAGGTATCCCTAGTGCACAGCGTCTACTCTGTTACTGACTTTACAGGGAACATCCACTGGCTATAGTCCAGAGTATGCTTGACATATAATCTGGCGTCACACTCTGTTTACAGATGTAGGTCCTTTTTTTTTTTTTTTTTTTTGCCATAGAGGGATGCTGTTAACACGCCTTTCTGGCATTGACTGGCTTTTCCCTGTCAGTTAACCCAAGTGATGCTTGACTTAACCATATCTTGATTCAGCCTCCCGTTTACAGATGAAGATCGATCTGTCACTCAGACTTTTTTAAAGTCGTATTTTGTATCCTTTAAAGATGCGTGTTTGTTTCTGTATGTATTTAGATCATGTCCATCTACCATTACCTCCTCCACTCCCCCTAGTGCCCACATGGACCACTGATTAGATCTGATGGTGTTAGTCTGTTGAGGAGCAATACTGGTTTTCTTAACTACCTTTACTAGTTTTTGTCTCTGGTAATGAGGGCCACGTGAAATGAGGTGAGAAGTGGCTCTATAAGAGACTGGATGTTTTGCTAGTTTTCATCATTCAAGAAAATGGGAAGTCTTGGGCAAAGCTTCTTTGCAAGCATGAAGACCTGAGTTTAGCAGTCTCATATTCACACACACAGGAAAGGTGGGCAGTGAGCTTGTGGGAAGATGCACAGCGACATTGCCTTATTGGGAGAATACAGAATGCACAACAACCAGGATGACAGGGAAGGAAAGTCTGATTGATAGTTAAAGCTGCAGGTGAGGCTGTGGAGAGACTGCAGCCTTCCCTCCCGTAGAGCTAGGAAAGTGAGATGGACTCCAGCAGTCACAGGGACACTGTGACTGAAGAGCTGAGTGAGCTACAGACCCATGCTACAGAAAGAAGTGTTGATGCAAAACACAGACCTTACTTCAGAGGGAATGGGGTTATTCTTGACTGTGGCCCAGGAACGTGTGCTGAGGGTATCTTGAAAGGCACATTTCTGCTGTGAAGGTAGCTACAAGATGATGTTTCAGTATAAAATAGTCTTTTTTTGCCCGTTGCATTGGTGGAGATCACAGATAGGTAGGTACAGTGAAGAGAGGAAATTGCTATGTTTCCAATGGTTTCTTAGATATAATGGTTTCTTACTTTTTTGATTTGTTTGTTTCCTTTGGCTTTTTAAGACAGGGTTTCTCTCTGTAGTCCTGGGACTCCCTCTGTAGACCGGGCTGGCCTCAAACTCAGAGATCCACCTGCCAGAACCTTCCAAGTGCTGGGAGTAAAGATGGACACCCTATCCCCACCGCCATCCCCCAGAGGTTTCTTAGTTTTTTGGGTTGAAGGAGGATAGTAACCTACTAATCCATTTAAAGATTTTTGATTCAATGATACTAGGTTAGACAGGCTTTCAAAGAGGCTAAGACCTTAAGACAATTTGTCTCTGGTTTGCAGTGCTCTTAATGTCTGTAATCATTAAATACGGGAATGCTTTTTGTTGTTGTTTTGTGGGGTTTTTGTTTGGTTCTGTTTTGTTTTTGTTGTTGTTCTGGAACTTCAGTGTGTAGCACCTTGAAAATACACTATCAGGTGTAAGATGTACCAAGGACCTCACACTAGACTGAGTAGGTTAAGAATGTGAGTGAATGATCCCAAATTTATAGACATAAAAAGTAAATTAGTGGGGCTTTGGGGAAATGGTTACATGTGGCCTTGGCTGTTTTGGAATTTCCTGTGTAGACCAGGGTGGCCTCAAACTCACAGAGAACTTGGTGCCTCTGCTTCCCTTGTGTTGGGATTAAAGGTGTGTGTCACCATGGCTAGTGAGCGCTAATTCAGTAACGCTTAAAAAGCACCCTCTATGTTAGTTGGAATTTGGAGGCAAAAATGGGAGCATGCCTTAGATCTAGCATCTTACCTTCGAATCTTCAAACACTATAAAATGCTATAGAACTATACTTGTTTAGTAATTACTGTGTGCGTGTGTGTGCGTGTGTGTGTGCGTGTGTGTGTGTGTGTGTGTGTGTGTGTGTGTGCGCGCGCGCTTACCACAATACACGTGTGGAAGTCAAGGGCCAGTTCTCTCCTACTACCATGAAGTTTCCAGGGATTGATCTCAGGTTGTTGGGCTTGGCAGCAAGCACATTTATGCACTGAGCCATCTTGATTGGCCAGTGGTTATAGCCAGTTATTTACTTCAGAATGTAAGGGAGATCAGGGCCTTTCTGAGTTTAAGATTAAAACAGTTGGTATAGATCAACTTTCTCATTTTATGTATTAAATGCATTTTATTTTTTATAATAAGCCTATAATAAATGTTACACATTTAATATTTTTATTTATTTTGTGTATGATCTGTATCAGTTTGGCCTTGAAATCAGATCTATGTTGGAAACCCAGTGCAGCAATTTATTATTAACACCATTTGGGGCCACGTCTTCCCCCTCTTTTCTCTGTGTCATTTGGGGCCACGTCTTCCCCCTCTTTTCTCTGTGTTTGAGAAAAGGTCCCTCCTTATCACAGGGTTCCTGTGGGTTAAGAGAGCAGCAAAAGAGTGGCCGCCGTTTGCGTGCTTGGTGCTTACATGGCATGCGTTGTAATGTAAGCCTTATAAAATGTCTTCCTTATTCATTATGTTATTATTATAACTACCAACGGGGGCCGGAGGGGTGGCTCAGTGGTGAAGAGCACCGACTGCTCTTCCAGAGGTCTTGAGTTCAATTCCCAGCAACCACATGGTGGCTCACACCCACATGGTGGCTCACAGCCATCTGTGATGGGATCCGATGCCCTCTTCTGGTGTGTCTGAAGACAGCGACAGTGTACACACATACATAAAATAAAGAAATCTTAAACTACCAAAGGGAGGAAATACCTAACAGAAGGTTAAGTTGTGCTTTTTCCGTGTAGAATGCTGTAGAATATAAATGATGTGAGGATTTTTTTTTTAAAGACACTCGGAAATACCTAGGTAAAAAGATTATATATATCACATAGCCAAGTCTGTTGACACACTCCTTTAATTACCTGCAGAAGCCGGTGGATTTCTGTGAGATTGAGGCCAGCCTGGTCTACATGAGTTCCAGGATAGCCAAGGCTATATAGAGAGACCTTGTCTCAAAAATTCCCCACCAACAAAATTATTATATATCATACAGTTTCAAGTAGAAGGGGGAAAGCTCAGATGAGAAAGTTCCAAAATATTTACCGTAGTCCATTTTTTAAATATGCTTGTTGGCTTTTTCAAAAGTTTGGTTGTGTGTGAGTTGAGAAGGTAGGTTGTAAAATCCAGGTTGTTGGGTGAGGCGCTCAAGCCTGTGATGCCAGGACTGGGGGGCTCCATTGGAAGTTTGAGGTCACCTCTGCTACAGAGTGACATCCTGTCTCTCAGAACCAAGCCAGCCAACCAGAGTGCTAGGTTTATATGCAGTGTTGAGACTTATCTTGAGAGTTTTGTTTATATATAAATGTACAGAGTGCTATGGATTTTTATACCTCACTGCTTCTCAACTCTGGTTCTAACACGCGGCTGTGTTTTCCCTGACTGACTTTCCCTGATACTGTGAGATCCTTAACCTTACAGATGTAGATGCTGAGCTTTCCTCTCCAATGCTGTCTGAAATCTGAGACCTTTGGGTGACAATAGGACACTGAGTCAGATTATTTTGGTACATTTTAGATTTGTGATATTTTTTAATTGGAGTCACTTACTGGTGTTAAAGACAACTTAGCTGCTTCCAGAAGGATTTCAGATTTGGAACACTGAGCCCTTCTCGTTGGATTCGTGTGTGTGCGTGTGTGTGCGTGTGTGTGTGTGAACATGTTTTCTTGTAGCAGTGTTGGCATCCGTATTGAAACCCACCTCTGTAAAGTAGTAGGCAGAGCTGTGATGAAGCGATTCTGTTCTTTAGGTTTCAATTGTGGTGCTCTGATGTAGTCTGTTAAGGTAGGTTTCCAGGCCACTATGAGGTTTTCCAATTTGAATGATGCCTGTATATTTTGAATATTTTAGTAGAGACTTAAGAAATGGTGACCGTTTTAAGTAAGCATTTGTCTGCAGGGCCTTGTTCTTTCTCTGCATTTGCAGGCTGTTCTGTTCTCCAGCAAACAGTGCTCCAGGTTCTCCCGATTTCTTCCTAAGTTTTCTTTTGGTTTTCAGTTCTAGAAAGCCTTCTTCAGATGTCCTTGTGCTTTCTCTGTTTATTTGAGTCACTGGGAAGGATTTTCCTGGTCACTACTTGATTTTCTGTGGTACGACTCGAAACTCTACACTGGATGGAAGAAGTGATAAGGGTGGTAAAAATGGCTGCACACATGCGCTGCCTGTGCGTGTACTGGGATTCAAAAGCAAGGGGGCTAGCGGTGGAGAGTGGGGGCGGTTCCAATAAGCTCAGCAAGCCCCCATGGGACCCAGCTAGATTCGGTCCTGTTGGCATGAGGAAGAAACGAACACCGTGGCTTCGCGGGGTTGTTTGTTTTTAATATTCCTTTCTTTAGAATTATTTATTTATTTATGTGTACACCGTCATTGTCATTTATTTATTTATGTGAGCACACCGTCATTGTCATTTATTTTATTTGTATGAGTACACTGTAGCTGTCTTCAGACACACCAGAAGAGGGCATCGGATCCCATTGCAGATGGTTGTGAGCCACCATGTAGTTGCTGGGAATTGAACTCAGGACCTCTGGAAGAGCAGTCGGTGCTTTTAACCACTGAGCCATCTCTCCAGCCTCCGTGACTTCATCTTAGTGTGTGACAGGCACATCCCTGACATCTGGAATGAGTCCTTCCTGTTAGAGATGGGATCGTTGCAGCATGTATAGGGCCTCTTGGAGGAACTTCTGCAAACCAGTCTGGGTGGTACTGTACAAACTTCTGTTATTAAAAATACATGCATAATTTATTTTTTATCTTATTTAGTTCAAAGAAGAAATCTCTAAACGTTTCAAATCTCATATTGACCAACTTGTGTTGATATTTGCTGGAAAAATTTTAAAAGATCAAGATACTTTGAGTCAGCATGGGATTCATGATGGACTTACCGTTCACCTTGTCATCAAAACACAGAACAGGTAGGTCTGTTTAAATAGCCAGTTCAGGCTCTGGGGCTTCCCTTGTTGTCGGTATTTAAGTGGTTAAGTACCTGTGTTTGTTTCTCTGGAGTGTTTGGTGTGTCTGGCGTGTTGGCATGTCTGTGAAGTGAGTGTTTCTGTGGGGAGGGCCGGGGTGCAGACCCAGGGCAGGCCCCCACTTAACCCTTTGGAAAGTTCAACTGGGTGTTATGTACAAAGTTTTTGAGTTAGGTAACAACTTGGTTTTTTAGCTGTTCTCCTTAGAGAATGCTTTAGACATGGTTTCGGTAACATATTATTAGCAGAATACAAATCATTGTTAATGTGTGATAAATTTTTGATGAAACATATTTTATCATTATTGTTTTGGACACCATCTAAATTTGTTTTATCATTAGTAAAAGAGTTTCATCAGACTTACTTGATTTTTTTTTTTTTTTTTTTTTTTTGGTTTTTCGAGACAGGGTTTCTCTGTGTAGCCCTGGCTGTCCTAGAACTCACTCTGTAGACCAGGCTGGCCTCAAACTCAGAAATCCGCCTGCCTCTGCCTCCCGAGTGCTGGGACTAAATTCATGCGCCACCACTGCCCATCAGACTTACTTGAATTTGAAAGTTTCTTATCTCATTTCACTATACAACTAATCTAAGATGATGTAATGGAGTAAACAGACAGAAGCCTCCTAAAAATTTGTATTTTATTTGTATTAACTTTGTGGTTAGCCTTGACTTGCTGTGCTGCCTAGCGAGGGTCAGCTGAGTCTGTTCCTGTGTTACCACACAAGGTTCCTTTTACAGACGGCATCAGTCCAGTGTAGGCCAACTTGGAATTTGCTCCTCCTGCTTAGCCTCCTGAGTGCTGGGATTGCAGGTGTGCCTCACTGTGAACAGCCAGTCAGATTCTTCCAACTCTTCTTTTGCTACAAACTGCAGTTGAAAGCTTCCTAGTGAAGTGTATCTTACAAGAGCTTGCCGTAGCATTTGCTCTAGGAGCAGTTCTCCGCCATGATTACCCTGGCCGGCTTTTGTGCTCTGTGCTGATGAGGAAGCGTGTTCTTCCTGTGCTTCTGTATACTTGATAATCTCTTGCATGACAGTGATGTAGCACAGAGCACACATACGCATACATGTGTATGTGTATTCATGCTGGGATATCAAGCAAGTGTAAGGTAGATTATGATTTCTGAGGTGTTGAAGTGAAAAATAGACCTTTTAATCAGTAAATGAAGCAGTAAGGTCCATAATCAGATTGCTGTCAGATGAGAGAGACTTCTCTAATAAAGCCTACTGTTCTAAAGGTGGCACCAAGTGGTTAGTGCCGGAGCCCCTGCCCTGGCAACCTGAACAAGCTGGTTCCACCCTTTGTTCTCAGTGAAATAGACAACTAATGCTAAAGATGAGAGGGGAAATCCATTGAATTCTGAGAAGAATAAGATAGGGAGACCAGTGACCACGCCCCTCTTCTGAGTGGTGACATAGGTTAGACTTAAACAGAGGGTAAGAGAGGTCTCCATAACTAAGTAGTCCTGGTAAAAGTGAGACCCTGCCTACTGACTCTCCTTGTCTTGACTTCAGTCTCTCCTACAAGGTGGTCTACCCAGTTATCAAAGACTGTGATGAAATCCCTTTCCAGCTGACAGGCTCTCCCTCTACTTGGCACCAGGTCTCCAGCCTTCCCTCCTCCCAGCATGGAGTTACAGAGAAATTCCAGCTGCTTGGACCATTATATCAGTAGCCTGGCAGCCAAAGGGGGGTCTCATGGGACTCTAGATACAGAGTGATCAGAACCAGCCCATTCAGCAACTCTCCCCTTTGTCATATCTGATGCCTTTGACAGTCCATCAGCTTTTGTGCCTACACATTGTGTGTATGTGTGTCTGTCTGTCTCTATGTCTCTGTGTATGGGTATCTGCACGTGAGTGCCTTTGGGGGTGTCTGATTCTCTTGGAGCTGTAGGAGTTACAAGTGATTGTGAGCCACCCGATGTGGGTGCTGGAAACTGAACACTCTGGAAGAGCTGCAGGTGATCTTAACTGCTGAGCCATCTCTCCAGCCCCTTTACTGTAGTAAGTTTTTGCCTTTAGCAGTTTCAAGGATGTAAGTTAAACTGTTCTAACACTGTGGAACTAGAAAATAGTTAATTGTTTGAGCTCTGTGGATGTTAGTGGCCATAATCATCTTCTGTGAGGTGATAACTAACTAGTTGGTCCTTCTTATATAATCACTACTATTGAAAACAGTGAAACATTTTATGTATATTGTCTTCAAAGAAGAGAGACAGTAGTCATTTCTTAAAGTGTTACTATGTTTCCAATATTTGTTTGTGATGCTCAGTCACTTCAGGGGAAGTATTGATGACATTCTGTTGACAAGAGCTTACCGCTTGTTTTTCTGGCTATTAGAATTTTAATTCTAGAAAATAACGAGTTCTGCATCTTACATTGTGATTTAATTATTTACACTAGGCCGCAAGATAATTCAGCTCAGCAAACAAATACTCCTGGAAACAATGTGACCACTTCACCAGCTCCTGATAGTAGTAACCCCACATCTGGTTCTGCTGCTAACAGCTCTTTTGGCTTAGGTAAGTGGTGTGTGTGTGTGTGTACATGGAGTAAAATGTTCACTTCCTCCAAGGACAGTTTAATTAAAGTGACATAAATCACTCAACAAAACAATTTTTTAAACTTTATGTGGTTTACTTCTGTAATCATGTTTGAGAGTATGTTTGTTTAGCCTATTTATGTTTGGTAAGTGACGAGCCTCTATAGTAAAAGTGATGTAGCCTATGTATACATAGTAATCTGACTGCCACTTAACTGCATCTGAGGGTGTAGTTAATTGATGCTGAGCTGTGGTGAATTCAGTAATAATGTTTTTCGTTTATACAAGAAAGGTATCCAGTGATTATTCTAGTTGTTATACTTTTCTCTTTTGTTTTATTTGAAAAAATCTTGCAAATGTTGCCTGAGCTGCCCTTGAACTCTTCCGCCCTGGCTTTCCTGGTGTGGGGATTATAGATAGTTGGTGTCACTCTGCATGAAACTGTCCTAGGGACTGGAGAGAGCTCATTGGTTAAGACATGGCTCCCTGCTAGCCCCTGCAGAAGACCTGGTTCTGTTCCTGGCACCCATTCTGTGGCTCACAACAATCTATAACTCAAGGTCCAAGAATCTGACACTGTCTTCTGATCCTGGGGACACCAGGCATGCATGTGGTACCCATAACAAACACTCATACACAAGAAATAAAAAGTAATTAAATATAATACTTTTTTAAAAAAAATCTTGAAAGTGCCCTAAACACATGAAAGAACTGTTTGCTGAGTATCAGCAGAGAGGCATCTTTTCTATTATCCCAAACCACTTGCCTCTCCTCCTTCCTCCTCCCCTGCACCGCGTGTGCAATCCCTTCCCACTGAGCCTCCCTCCCCCCCCACACACACACACTGTTGTTCTTTATCCAGTTGCAGTTGTTGAGATTTTGTTGAGGAAAAATGTTCTGAAGGTGACAAAGGTTGGGCTGAAGCTTAATAGCTTAAATGTCTGTATCAGCCCTAAGACTGTAGCTAGTGGTATCCTTAGGTCTCACTTTCACAGAAATAGGAATGTATGTGAAATAAATAGGAAGTGTTTTAGGTTTACAGAGATGAGCCTACAGCTGCCTCTCTTCCCTTCCATGACTGGTGGGTGGGGCTGAAGCTTTACCTTTTATCCTTGGGCTTCCTGACAACCAGCTCCATCCTCTTCCTGTCCCTCCCAGGAGCCGCAGAGTGATCTGTGGGGCCTGCTGTGTATAACAAAAGGCACAGGAACCCTGTGAGAGATCAAGAAGGAATAAATATGTTTTATTATACTAGCAAGATTTTAAAAATATGTCTGCTTGGTTTTGTTAAATATTAAAGTTGAAAATTTGGCTAATTTTGATTGTAGGATGTGTTTGGGGTTGGGGAATTGTTGACTGTGACAAACACTGGGTGGAAGGAAGCAGTGGGAGTGAGGCACAGTTTGTTTTGGATTCTCAGTGGGTGGACTGCTGCTGGATAAAGGCCTGTGGGTGGCAGAGGGTGTAGCAGGGAGCTGCTTCTGCCTGCCACCCCACAGGCACATGAGAAGATGTGGATTGAGTCTATAAATCGTGCTTTATTTCCGAGCTGGTTATCTGGGAAGGCCACAGCTAATCTTCTGCTAGCAAATTATATGGGGTTGGGAAGAACAGAAACAAGGTGGTTGATCCTTTCAGAGCTCAGGTTTGCCTCTGGTCAGATAGTCAGCATGACTTCCTAATACACATACAGAAGCCCCATCCGTGGCAGCAGGGGCCCCGTGAAATGTGGGGCATCAAACAGCCCAAGGAGCTACGAGCTCATTAGCACCTGATCAGCTCCATCTGTGTCCCAGCTGAGGATGAAGGCTTTGGGGTACATGTCATATCTAAGCCACGGCTTAGGAATTAAAGCTGAATCACATGGTAGTAAGTATAATGTCATAAAAAACAAGTGATAGGAATTTCTTTGTTTGAAATGGTTTTTAAAGTATAGAGTTAATGATTCTTCATATTTTAGCACAAACTTCTGATTTTCATATTTTTCTTCTTTTAAGGTGGACTTGGAGGACTTGCAGGTCTTAGTAGCTTGGGTTTAAATACCACCAACTTCTCTGAACTACAGAGCCAAATGCAGCGGCAACTTTTGTCTAACCCTGAAATGATGGTCCAGATCATGGAAAATCCCTTTGTCCAGAGCATGCTCTCAAATCCTGACCTGATGCGGCAGTTGATTATGGCCAATCCACAGATGCAACAGTTGATACAGAGAAATCCAGAGATTAGTCATATGCTTAATAATCCAGATATAATGAGACAAGTATGTAGAAGAGTAGTTCTTTTCACTTAACTAAAAATGTGTGTGTGTGTGTGTGTGTGTGTGTGTGTGTATAAAATGTTACTTTCTGTGGTTCCAGGGGTTACCTTGTGTGTTTATTATAACGTTAAAGAGAATCCCAGCCATTGTTTAAGGAAAATCAGCAAAAACAATATTAATTTGGTTTGTTTGAACTCTGAGTTTTCTGCTATGCTTGAAAATCTTTAAAAACCCTCCTTAGAAGACAGACTTATCGTGCGTCTCCTCTGCAGTGCTGGGGTGGAGGGAAAGGTCCTGGAGGGAGGGAGGGGAGGGGAGGGGATGTCAACACCCTGCTCCTCCCACACTTAAAACGAGTCAGAAAACAGCTTTGAGGAGGGGAAAAGCCATCAGAATAAATTGTGTGGAAAGTTTTTCAGTGAAAACATTTAGACTGGGTTTGGTGGCACACACCTTTAATCCCTGTACTTGGGAGGCAGAGGCAGAGGCAGAAGGATCTCTTGTGAGTTTGGTTAAGGTCAGCCTGGTCTACAGAGTGAGTTCTAGAATAGCAGGGTCTATGTAGAGAAACCTTGTCTCAAAAATGGGCTGGGGGTCTGGGGTTGTATTTTTAAGAAACTTAAAAGTCCATTTTTGGAGATGGCCTGTTTACTTAAACTACTTTGTGATAGCCTATGAATATATATTGTATTTAGAGATGAAATCCATTGGGAATATTAAGATGTACTTTACTAATTTAAATATAGCAAAGTTGGCTTAAAACTCTTAATTTGCCTTTTTGATTCTGATTGGGTACCTCATCCTTTAAAATATAATCAGTGTTTCCACGAACTGAGCAAATGAGGTCAGGCTTTTAACAGGTAGACAACTGACAAGGATGCCGAGGCAGGCAGTGCTAGGCAGTTCCTGACAGACTGTGAGGTTGACTCAGGGTGACTGGAATCCCGTTTCCTATTTTTCAAAATAGCTGTTTAAAAGTTCGTTTGGCTGCCTGTCACTTAGCACGGTTGCCTCCCTTCAGTTTCCTTGGGCCCAGGGCAGGAGCTAGTCCACGTCAGTGGCTTCTCACAAGCATTAGCTGAACTCGAAAGGAATTCCTTGAATATTTCGGTGCTTTTTTTTTTAAACTGAGATTTCTTTCTTAGACACTGGAACTTGCCAGAAATCCAGCGATGATGCAGGAAATGATGAGAAACCAGGACCGAGCCTTGAGCAACCTAGAAAGTATTCCTGGGGGCTACAATGCCTTACGGCGCATGTATACAGATATTCAGGAGCCTATGCTGAATGCCGCGCAAGAGCAGGTGATCGCTTACTCCGAGGCTCAGGCCTAAGAATTGTTCTCGTCTAACATGGATAGTCTATGATCGCGGGTACTGCCATATGGAGAATCCTGGAAAATAATGCCGTACTTAATGTTTTTCTTTTATTACAGTTTGGTGGTAATCCATTTGCTTCCTTAGTGAGCAGTTCATCCTCAGCAGAAGGGACTCAGCCTTCTCGAACAGAAAATAGGGATCCGCTCCCCAACCCGTG
This sequence comes from Rhynchomys soricoides, assembly GCA_019843965.1. NCBI lineage: Eukaryota > Metazoa > Chordata > Mammalia > Rodentia > Muridae > Rhynchomys > Rhynchomys soricoides. The sequence continues at coordinate 2,436,317 of JADRCH010000062.1, forward strand.
GGCTCCACAGACTTCCCAGAGCTCACCAGCCTCTGGTAGCACTGGCAGTACCACTAACACCGTGAGCACCTCTGCTGGCACTGCCACCAGTAACCCCGCTGGACAGAGCACCTCGGGGCCAAGCTTGGTGCCTGGAGCAGGAGGTATGTGCACCTCGCATTGATGATGAGACTGGTGCTGATGCTCTTTATGTATCTGTGTGCATCCCTTTTATGAAGACTCTTTGTTGCGGGCTTTTAGGATTGTTTGAGGGGTAGAATTAGTATTTAACGTGTGTGAAATCAGAAAGGGGTGTCAGATGCCTTAGAATGGAAGTTGTGTATGATTATGAGCCATCACGCAGGTGCTGGGGGTTGAACCAGGTTCTCTACAAGAGCAGTAAGCTCGCTCTCTCGCGCGCGCTCGTTCTCTCTCTCTCTCTCTCTCTCTCTCTCTCAACTGCTGCTGTCTCTAACCCCTACAACATGTCTTGATCTGTGTATTCATTGTGACATGACTAAACGTAGTTACCATGATATACAGAAGATCTCCAGAGCTCATTCCTGGGAAAATTTAAAAAGAGAAATAACATATTTTAAGATGACAATGAAAGTGTCCTGGTTGCTATTCAAAGAACCTATGCTGGGTACTTTGGTTTGGGATGAGATGCTCCTCCCAGCTTTAACATAAAAATTACTGGTATAGTGGGGGGGCCAAGAGAGAGCTTGATTCTGAAGTCATTTGGGTAACCCAGGACGTATGAAATAATGGCTGAGTGACTGAAAAATAGGAAGATGAGCCATGTACCCACTTACTGACAAAAAAATAAACGTTGTCCTCATCCGTACCATGACTATCTTGCTACCGTTAGAAACATGCGGATGTCCCAGGAAGAGATTCAGATTTACACGTCTAACACCTAGGCTGTTGCCGTACTAATTCAAACATATGCATCTCTTGTTTCCTTCATTCCCTCAGTCAATAGACGGTCTTTAGCTCTAGAAATTCGAAGACATAGATTACACAGTGTATAGTTCTTTTGTGTCTGTCTGCACTGGTTTTGAAATTGATTTATTCTGTGTATGTCTCTGATTTGCTGAAAAGTATTTCCTTCTAGGGGTATACAGCTTCATTACCTACCACACGTGTGGCTTTTTTCTTTTCTTTTTCTTTTTTAAATCTAGTTTCTCTGTACTTTGTAGAGATGGAAAGCCATAGGAATTAGGCATGGAGCTTGGATGACAACATTGAGATTTTCCAGATAAGATCAAAGCACTGTATGTTGGATCTTAGCAGAGTCCAGAATGGACTTGGAAATTGTGATGTCTGCTGAGTTGGAATGGGGGGTGCTGGTGATGTGTGTGGACGAAGGCTTTGGTGTTGGCGTAGTCAGAAATAAGGGTAAGTTGATGTTTTCCTGGAAGGGTTGGTCTTGATGTCACCCTTAGGTAATTGCTGTTGGTGGGATCCT
>JADRCH010000062.1:2441916-2463575 GCA_019843965.1 Rhynchomys soricoides
GTATCTAGAGACACAGGAGGTTAGACCCAAGCTGGTTGTAGGGTGACTTTAAAGCCCCCTAATTTCTTAAGTAGTGCATGACTGGATATGGAGGTTACTTTTACAAGACAAGACACTATAGTTACCCTTAAAAATATCTTTAAAATATATCTCTCCATCTGTGAGTATTCACACATGTGTGTCATGTGGCCACAGGGCCCATCAGAACATCTGGAGCTACAGGCTGCCCGACTTAGGTGCTGAGATCAAACTGTTCCTTGAAAGAACAGAAGTGCTCTTTAACTATTGAGCCATCTCTAGCCCCAGCAGACATCTTGTTCTTAGCTATTGAGAGGACGGACAGTGGAGTGCCTCTGTGTATGACGTGGGCTGAGGCTCCTGCCTGCCTTCCCTCCAGTTAGCCCCAGTGACTTTTCTCCTTCAATGACGCTTCATCTGTTTGATGGTCCCAACACTTCAAAGGGCCACGTACCAGGGACCAAGCACACCCCTCTGTCTCTGTCTGTCTGTCTGTCTCTCTCTCTCTCCTAGGGGTGCCTCCATACTCCACCAAGTGCTAATAACTGGTGTATAAATAGGAAGAAGTTGAGTCATGGAAGAAGCGTCCTTAATGACGCAGGAAAGACCGGCAGTGATAAAGGACCCTTGTATTTTGGCAGGGGAGTACTGTGATATGAAGTGGTATTCTGGGCGCAGGATTTACTTCCAGACAGTGGCATGGGGCCTCCGAGACAAGACAGGTCTTGTAAAAATTGGAATAATGCCATTTTTAAATCAAGAAACTGTTCTGTGCTCTGCTTCTTACTTGATTCTTGTCTTTGGAGAGATGAAGTGTTCTCAATCTAATGGCTCAGGGCAGCAGCTTTAATCAAATGGCCTCACTAGGAGGTTGTTGGTTTTGTTTTTGTAATAGCATGTTGTCTACAGTGACAACTTTGCAACTTTTAAGTTGGAGTTTTTTTGTTTTTTGGTTTGTTTGTTTGTTTTAAGATTTATTTATTTATTATGTATGTGAGTACAGTGTCACTCTTCAGACACACCAGAAGAGGGCATTAGAGCCATTACAGATGGTTGTGAGCCACCATGTGGTTGCTGGGAATTGAACTCAGGACCTCTGGAAGAGCAGTCAGTGCTCTTAACCTCTGAGCCATCTCTCCAGCCCCATTAAGTTAGGTTTTGTTGAGAATGTCCATCAAAAGAAATTAAATAGCAAAAAGACTTATTTTTCCAGTACAAGCATGTCTACATCATACAGAGGTGATATTCTTGACTCTTTTGCCTCTGCACATTAGCTCTGAAAGTGAGGGAAATCTTAAAGCAGGAATTGGCAGCTTTCTCATGTAAACAATAAAGTGATAGTTTAGGGCTTTATACATAAAAAGTCGGAATTAAGACTCACTGCAGCTCAGGCTGGGTCAAACACTAGATCCTCAGCAGCTTTGAAAATAGACTTGCCAGCTGGTGGTGGTGCACATGCCTTTAATCCTGGCCCTCAGGAGAATTCTGAGTTTGAAGTCGGTCTGTTTTACAGAGTGGGTTCCATGACAGCCAAGGCTGCACAGAGACCTTGTCTCAAACTAAAGAAAGAAAAAATAGTCTTACCTGAGTGGGTCTGTGAAAAACTGAGACTTCTTTTGTTTTTAAGATTTTACTTTCTGTGTATGGAAGTTGTGCCTGCACACACGTGTGTGTACTGTGTGTACCTACTGGACACCCTGATGATGGTTGTGAGCATCTATGGGAGCTTTGGGGTTGGAACCTGGAACTTCTGCAGGAGCAGCAAGTGCTCTTAACCCTGAGCAGTCTCCAGCCCAGAAGTTAAATTTCTTTGTCCATTCAATCTTTGCAATTCCCTTACAATCTAGAACAGGACTCTGTCAGCAATGTCTTTTAACTTTTAAGAACCAAGAAGTAGCCGGGCAGTGGCGCAGCCTTTAATCCCAGCACTTGGGAGGCAGAAGCAGGCGGATTTCTGAATTCGAGGCCAGCCTGGTCTACAGAGTGAGTTCCAGGACAGCCAGGGCTACACAGAGAAACCCTGTCTAAAAAAAAGGGGGGGGGCTGGGGGGAACCAAGAAGTAACTACTCAGAATCAGTACTATTGGTTTTTTTTTTTTTAGTTTAATATTGGTGTTATGCCCACTGTCCTTAATTCTAAGAAAAACATATGTTCTCCCAGTTTGGGTGTTCAGTCTAGCTAAATTAACTGCAAATTGGTTACCACTGATGCATGACTCCTTTTATTATGGCTGACATGCCCCCTTGAAAACCAGCTGGTTGCTACACAAGAAACATAGTTTGAATGAGATATTTCACATTCATTTTGTAATTTTTCTGATTGTTGCTCTCCTATGGATGAGGAGGAGTATTGGCTGGGGGTTGGGCTTTGGTTTTGTTGTTTTGTTTTTAAATGCCTGTTTAAAAAAAAGATTATTTTACGTGTGGGTATTTGCCTGCCATATGTGTGTGCCGTGTGCATGTAGGGCCCGAGGAGCCCGGAAGGGGATTTGCATCCAACACTGGAGTTAATCGGTGGTTGTGAGTTGTTGGGGTGTGAACCTGGACTCTGCAGTAGCAACAGCTCCTGTGAGCCATTTCTTGATCCTACTTCATTGTTTGAGACCGGGTCTCACTATGGACTCCAGACCAGCTTGGAACTTAGCATCCTACCTTTGCCTTCTGAGTGCTGTCGCCCTGGCTGGGGTGTTGTGATAACCTTGGGGTGTTTGTAGCCTTTGATATGGGACAGGGTTTGCCTTTCATTTGGTAAAGTAATTCCCACTCCACTGTGCCTCTATCCCGCAGTGGTAACACTCTGCTTCTCTTATTTTACTTCTTACTTGATTCACTTGCACTTGTAATTAAGAGAAACAAGAGGCTAGAGTGAGTGGTTTCTGGTGGCACAGCAAAGCCATATGAAGGAGGCAGGGTGGTGGATCCACCAGTGCCTGGCCCAGTGCTCCTGTCTTCCTAGTGTGCAAGCGCTCAACAGTGGAATCAGCAAAACAATACTTACCGTTACTGGGTATCGGATTTCAATAGTTCCCACACTTCTATAAATATTTATTTGTAGACGTTTTTCTCTTAACTGTGTAAAATGTAGAAACAATATACACTTTGTGGGCTGTATAAAAACAGATTGTGAAAGCCAGATTGGTTTTGTAGGCCGAAGCTTGCCAAATTGTCTTAAGATATCTTTGAACGTTAGAGTGTGGAGAAGCTAACTCGAGACTTGAGAATACAGGAGCACCACAAACACAGGCGTCACGGCACATCAGAGATGAGTGGGGATACCCAAGTGTTTTAAGCCAGATAAAGGGACATGGGACATTAGTCCAAACACCGGAATGGAAATGAAGAATTAAATAGTTCAGTTAACATTGTACTGGCATTTCCTCCCTTGGTACTGTGTCGGAACTCTTCTCTCTTTATTTGAAGGAAGCATACTTGTTCTTTTTGGTGCCTCTGAAGTACCAGTGTCAGAATTCTCGTGCCTTGGAGCCATTATTGAGTACAATAAAGGTTAATCTGAAAACTGAACTTAGTAACTAATAGTAGGTAGCAACTTTATTTCTGTATCAACCCTTACTGAGTGTGGAGGGGGGGGAACGGAGCAGGATGGGATAGCATTTTCTGGTGCTTCCCAGAGACTCCATAGTTTAAAACCTAGCTCTTGTGAAGGTCGTCATTTACTATCTGGGCCTGGGCTTGTCTATAGGAAGCCAGGCTGCATAGAGTGGATGTATTGCTACGGGCACATGCCACTTCTGTTGGTGCGGGATACACTGCGTTTTTAAATATTGTAAGTAACAGTGTACACTGTGTTTTAAAACATAATTGTGTGTCTTAATCTGTTTTTTGTTTGTTTTGTAAATAAAATTTTAGCTAGTATGTTCAACACACCTGGAATGCAAAGCTTGTTGCAACAAATAACTGAAAACCCACAGCTCATGCAAAACATGCTGTCTGCCCCGTACATGAGAAGCATGATGCAGTCGCTGAGCCAGAACCCTGACCTTGCTGCACAGGTGAGCTTGTGATTGTGCTTAAGAGTATTCTGAACTAAACAGTCCTGTGATTCTGTTCTTGGCACATTGTCTTGTACTCTCAGAATACTAGAGATGTGTGCAAACTGCATCTCCAGCTTTTGGGGCAGTTTTAGTTCAAATGTATTTGAAACAGCCTCATTTCTGATGATGATGTTGATGAGATATGCTTTTAAAAACAAAACCAGGCTTTTTTTTTTTTTTTTTAGAGAGTCTGCTCTGATCACTGCTGCTATGGCATGTGTGTAGTTTGGTGCTAGCTAGCTCTCTGGGTAGTGGTCCTGTACCTAGAGCAGCACACTTGCTGTGTTTGAACAGCTGGAGGGTGTGGCGTGGACTCTGAGCACCCACCGTGGTCACTGCTGCCAGGAATTTAGACTGCTTTCCTTTATAGCACTCACATTTACATGTAAATGCTTCTCCTCTTTCATGATGCTGAATGAAATGGTTTTTATTTTCAACATCCTGAGCCCCACTGATAGAAGGAGATAGCAGATGTCGCTGAGGTAGGGTCCTTAGTGATGACTTACATAACAACAGATAATTAGAGAACAATGCTTCTGGGTAATGTTAATCTTAAAGCCTGCATGTTATGGGTGGTTGTGGTTTTTTGAAAGCTGGTTTTGTAAATTTACTAATTAAGTGCTTGATGTTAATGTGTGCTAAACATTTTTGTCACTTGGGTCCCTGAGATGTGGAGATGTGTGAAATGACCTGTGTTCTCAAGTGTATTCAGTTAACAACGAGTGTGCGCCTTATCCTCACGGCTCCTCTTTAGTGAGCGCTCTGTCTGTAAAGGACTAAGGTGCTTCGCACCTTTGTCTGCTAACTGTAAAGCAAAACACTGGCAATGTGAGGTGATGCCTCTTACTACAGAATACAGAAATCTTAGTGTGCTCCGACATCAGCTGTTCAAGTTATAGTCTATTCTTTTGAAACTGAAATATTTAAAATATTTTAAATGTAAAAACTTAATTGTGGAATGGAGGTTCAGGTAAGTTAGGGAAATATAAGTACAATAAATGAAAACTGTGTGTGTGACGTCTTCTGTGCGAGTGGAGTGACTTAAGGTGAAACTGAAAGTGGTAACTGGCTGAAAGCCTTGCAACAAAGGAGGGTTGCCTGGAAGACTTAAAAAGAGGTGTCCCTGACCTGGAGCAGCTCTTGGTAATTGACTGCTTACTCTAAAGCACGCTCTGTATTCATAGACACCGAGTGTTTCCTGCTTTGATGATGTTGAAATTAAACAATCCACTCTGAAGGAGGGAGGGAGAAATCTTTAAAATAAACAAATAACAGGATCTACATGCATGCAGTTGTTATTTGGTACGGTTACCTAACTGAGGGCCGCGATCATTCTCTCCCCAGACTTTGGACAAGTAAACAGGCCATCAGTGATCATCTCAAAGCAATATGCAATTTGTCTTTTTTGAACCTTGTAGTTTCCGGTTTGCTTATTGTATGTGATGGTCTTCTCTTCAGGCAGTCACATCATGTCAATACTGGTCATACTTTGAAGGGTAGGTGTCCCACATCTACAGTGGTGCTAGTGAGGAGGAATCCAGATGTTAATCTTGGTGTTCTCATCTATAGCTTTGTGTCTTAGATATGTAAGCACTTCCCCAGAGGACTGTTGGTGCCAGTCTGGGCTGGTTTTCAACTAGTAGCTCCATTTCTCTGGCAAGTTGATTGCTGGTTTGTGGTTATTCTGGACCTAAGATCAACTGTTAGTAGTGGGCAGGTAGATAAGTGGTCCCAGACCTGGGTTTTCTCTGTGCTTGCTGTTTGTGTGTTGAGGTTTCTAAGCAAGCCTTATTTAAGCTGTTACATGTTGATGTTTCTTTTACTCTGTAGTGTAGCAGAAAGCATATCTTCCTGAGAGCCTGGCATTCCCGGGTGTTTGTTTGTTTGTTTGTTTGCTTTCCTTTCAAAGGCAGAAATTCACCTTTGTTCAAGGAAAAGGCAACAAAACAATTGCTTTTATTTTTTAGGGCACTGCGTGTCATCCATCACCCACCATTCTTGTTGAAAGAGAAGATGCCTGCCTGCCTTCCTTCTTTCTTTCCTTCTTCCTCTCTCCCTCCCTCACTCCCTCCCTCTCTCTTTCCTTCCTTCCTTTTCCCTCCCCTGGGCTCCTTGTGGAGCGAGCTCACCTGCCCTTTTTATTTCTGTTCTCCCTCCCTTTCTAGTGCCAACTTAGGCACTTGGAGGAAGGTAGAATATTAAACCAGGTACATTACTTGTTTCAGATATTTCCAGTTAAAATTGTTTGAATACTTGCCCCATAGATGATGCTGAATAACCCCCTATTTGCTGGAAATCCTCAGCTTCAAGAACAAATGAGACAACAGCTCCCAACTTTCCTCCAACAAGTGAGTAAGAGAAGACGCTGCTGTCTTTGTAATGATCTGCTTGAAAGGTCTGATGGTGAACGTGTCCTTCTACCTGGTAATAGATAGCACAGTGCACAGGAGCGTGGGATTCCACCCACTTGGAGACACTGAGCCTGACCCTCCTGGCCCATGTCACTCCTCCTGTGAGGAGAGAACCTGCTGCTTTTGCTCGTGAGGATTTCGGGCTCTGAACGCTTTGTGGGTGTCATAGGCCATTTCCCCTTGCTGTGCTGCCCTGGGAGTGCCGCCTTATAGTCGCTGCATATACACATATACACATATACACATACTGTGTGGTTTGGACTAGCTTGGAGGGGTAGGGAAGTGCTGCTGCCCTCAGGTTGGCTTTTGTTGGAGTGTCTCATTCTCTTCCAAGTTAGTAGAAAGCTTGTTCTCCGGGAGTACCCCTCATTTCCTCAAGTCAGAATTAGTGAGGTTAAAACTGTCAGTGTTGTCACCTTAGGAAGGTTTAAAAAACACTCCCCAAGATTGTCACAGTGCTATTTAAAAACATAAAAGTGGTGTTGGTGTTTTTGAAAGTGATAGTTGTCGGGGTTCTTACCCGATTGAAATCACTGTTAGGCAACAAGCATTACCTACGGTTAGTGACTGTCCTTGGTCTACAGGTGTGGGCATTTGAAAGCCAAGAAGCTAAACTAGGGACACTGCATTGATTTCAGATTTGCAACGGTTGTTTCAGATGGCGACTGGTAAGACTGTTAGATTAGCAGTAGACAAGGCTGGTCACCAGCTCACCACCGTCTAATAGATTGTGCATTTGGAATTGCCTAGAGAATTTTTTCTTCTGTTGGAGAAAGGGGATGTGGCTTCTGGGATTTCTCCTCCTTGTCTTTGCTCTGGAAATGGCTTTAATGGTAGGCTTACAAGTGAGTCGGGTAATAGTTTGTGTACGGAATCTGCTGTCAAAGAGGAGGGTTTGTGTTCATTTTGGGAAGAAATATGGTATCTGGGCTTAAGGTTTTAGGTTTTCTTCAAAAGTGTTGCAGAATTGGAAATATGTCCCTACCTTGCTTCTTGGTAACCACTGGGCTTCCTTCCTCCTCAGATGCAGAGCCCCGACACACTCTCAGCAATGTCAAACCCTAGAGCCATGCAGGCGCTCCTACAGATCCAGCAGGGCTTGCAGACGTTGGCCACAGAAGCTCCCGGCCTTATCCCAGGGTAGGCTCATTTTTCTGAGAATTCTAGATTTACTATCATTCTGCCTTTATTTGAGTTATTGAGTTATTTTTAGTCACTTTGTTTTTAAGAAAATAACCTCGCCAATGTTATCTTAAATGTAACCTGGTGGGGTCGCTTTCCCTAGGTTTACCCCTGGCTTGGCAGCAGCCAACTCTGGAGGCTCCTCAGGAACCAATGCGCCCAGCACCGCACCTAGTGAGGACACGAACCCCCAAGGGGGCACTGCTGAGCCAGGCCACCAGCAGTTTATCCAGCAGATGCTGCAGGCCCTTGCTGGGGTGAACCCTCAGGTGACCATGCTCCACAAACTTTGCTCTTGTTTTCAAATTTTCAAAAAAGGCAAAAAGAAAGCAGCAGTCATTTCCTGTTCAGAGTAATGGAAAAAATGCTATTCAAGGGTAATAAATCAACAACAAAACAGACATTACAGAAATTGTTAATTTTGTTGCTATATCACGTAACGAAGGAAAGAATTCTTCCATCTAATGCTGTGGAATTTAGAAGCAGCCTTCTAAAGTATGGGTTTGAAGTACTGTCTTCTAAGCCATTTGAAATAAGTTTTATAAGAATTTATCAGGGAGAATCTAAAAACATTGCCAGTGTTTCAGCACAGCCCTGTCTAGGCTTCCTGTCTGAGCCTGTCCACTAGTCCAGCACTTCCTGTAGGTGATGAACCCCTTAATGATGTTTTTTGCACCTTTACTAAGAATTTACCATTACAGGGGCCTGGCGAGAAGGCTGGCTCAGATGTTAAGAGCACTGGCTGTGCTTCCAGATACTAAGTACCCAGCATGCCTATGGCAGCTCAGAGCCGTCTATAACTGTAGTTAGTTAGCTCATCTAACTTCTGTGGACAGCGGGCATGCTATCAGGCTAGCTGCTATGTAATTGAAGTACACTCTGAACTAATACAAGAGAAAGCAGCCAATCCTAAACCATCTGCATGGCTCTGCTAGTTCGCAAGGCTCTGAAGTAGTGAACTTTATTAAGCTTGTTTTACCCTTTGTGGGAGGAGAGAGAGAGAGGGTTTCAGGGAATCAAATCCAAAGCCCTTGTGTGCTCGCTGTAGGGTTTTTTAAAAGGCAGAATTATATGATCTATTTGTTATGGTTTAGGAATAAACTATTCTACAGTGAGGTGCTAATCAGCTTTTAAATATGCTGGATATTTATAAATTATATTTTGCTCATTTGAAGTAAATATGCAATTTAAATGCAAGGATAACTTATAGATGTATATAGATCTATTATTATAATAATTGCAGGTGGTCTTGTGTATTTTAGATGAGTAAGTCTGTTCTATTTAGTAAATAACCAGATATGGTGGCTGTAGCTCAAGGCGTAGGTAGCAATTTAAAGAACGCTCAGCAGACCAACATAGATTATTTAAAATGAATTTTTAAAGAGTGACTTGGGTGTAGCATAGACTGGCCTTCCTTAGATTGTGCTTCATTGTTCTTTTCAACAGCTGCAGAGTCCAGAAATCAGATTTCAGCAACAACTGGAACAGCTCAGTGCGATGGGATTCTTGAACCGGGAAGCAAACTTGCAAGCACTGATAGCGACAGGGGGTGACATCAATGCAGCAATTGAAAGGTTGCTGGGCTCCCAGCCGACATAGCAGCATTTCTGTATCCTGGAAAAATGTAATTTATTTTTGATAACGGCTCTTAAATCTTTAAAATAACCTGCTTTATTTCATTGGGATTCTGTGCTGTCATAAAGGAAACCAATAGGTAGTGTCTGGAGGTGGCGTGCAGGAAGATGCTCGGGTTTCTGTGTCTTTTTGGAACAGTGGGAATCAATGTTTCTGGTTAAGGCTGCTGCATGCATCAAACATTTGGCGTTTATTGTAATTTTTTAAAAATATCACCTTTTCTAATTGGGTGAACAAATTTTTGTCCTGCATCTGTCCAACTAACTTGCTTTTTAAACATAACCCTATGGTAGTAATTTATGTAGAATAAAGGCATTAAAAAGAAGATCATTTGCGCTCCATGATTTCTGGTACAATATTGCTTATTGTGACTTTGGCATGTACTTTGCAAATAATGCTGTAAGATTTATACTACTGACAGTTTTGTTTATTTGTATACAATACAGATTATTGCACATTTCTAGGCCATCTAAGCAAAATTTCTGTAACCAAAAAAGGTAAAATAAGGATTCCTAATTGTGTAGAATCTTACAGCATCTTTGATAAACATCTCTCAGCAGCAGTGCCATTTAGTCAGTGTGGAAATTAAAGAAAAACTAATTCTGGTTATCTCCTTAGGGACCTTTAGTTGTACAGATACCACAATGTAACCAGACCTTATACAATGGCTGTAAATTACCTTTATTTGTGCCGGCTGAAGGGGCACTGTAAACTGTAACGCTCTCTGATGTGCTTGCTGGGGCTTCCTGCTCCCCATAGGTGTCTAAGCAGCATTGAGTTTTATTGAAATGTCGCTTTCACTGGAAGTGCTGATGTTTCAGTTTTAATCGCCATATAAAAGTAGAGCTGTCCTTTGGGCTTATAAGCTTTCTCGTGCATAGGCAACACCTGGATTTAAATGATTAGTGAGCCACTTGTTTCTCAAGTGTTCTTTTAAGAAATAGTTGAATGTCGTGCGGTTCAGAGCCTCAGATGGGGGTGGGGGTGGGGTGAGACAGAATCTATTGTGGATTGGGCCAGCCTGAACTAGGTAATGCTGGCAACTAAGATTCTGTGACGGTTCCATGCATATAGTAGTGTCAGTCGGGTGACTAAGAGCCGTTTTAACAGTTCTGAGTAAGTTTGGCTTTTCTGTAGCCTCTTCCTTCCTTCCCCAAAGACGCTCTACTTGCCTAACTCTCTAACTGTTGGGGTGATGCATTCCTTTGGGACCAATTAAAATATAACCTTAGGGTCGGTGATATATGTGACTGACTCTGGTTCAGTATTCTCTTAGGTCACTGTTTTCTCTCTTGTATGGTTGCCTGGAATTATAATGTTAAATGATCTCAAATGAGTTCAGACAATAAAATTAGGGGAAATAGAAGGTGAATTGTATAAGTTCTTTAAGTCACTGAGTATGAAAGGTTGAGAGGCAGGCTGGCCCCAGACTGCACTTTTCTGACACGTTCCCCCGGAGGAAAACATGACTGAAGAGGTCCGCACAGTGCGCATGTGTCTGCTCTCTCTGCCTTACGCCTCAGTCTGTCTGGTTGAAAGACTTTGTACTGGTGAATGGCATACGCAGAGGGGCAGTGTCGAGAGCAGTTTGGTTTAATAAATCACCAAATAACAATAAATCTCCAGCTTTTACACTTGGTTGTCTGGCCTCTTTTGTAGAAAAATGCCTTTGGTTTTTTGTTTGTTCTCATTATGTCTTAATGTAAAACCTATTTGGTTTACCCCAGATTCTGTGAACAGTTAAAGATTTCTTTTGGCAGGGAGCTGGGTAGTGGTGATGCACTCTAATCTCAGCAGTCAGGAGGCAGGGGCAGGCAGATATTTGAGTTACGGGCCAGCCTGGTCTGTAGAACAAGTTCCAGGAGAGCCAGGGCTACACAGAGAAATACTATCACTAACAACAACAACAAATTGTGTTGTGGGCTGTGGGGGTTGGTTTGTACAGCAAAGTCTTACTCTATAAGCGGTGGCTACTTTGAAATCCATTATGAGTCTCAGACTGGCTGTGAATCTGCACTTATCCTAAGTATTGAGGTAACAGATGTGAGCCATTCTATCCTGCAAGTACAGTGAGCTGTCTCGTAGATTAATTAGGTCTACCCAGTGTGCTTTTGGCTTGATGTCTTCAGCTCACAGTAGGTTTATTTAGGAATGACCCCCATGTAAGAACAGCAGTGCCTGTGGTTGAGGTTCTTAGAAAGGCAGAGAAGGCATCGCATGCAGGCCACATTGCCTGAGTCCTTAGCACACACAGAAAAGAAAAGAACGGTGAAATTTAAACTCAAACAAAAGTTACCAGATAGAAACAGTCTTTCTAATTTCAAGCTAGGGGCGGTGTGTGCCTGTAATGGGAACAGTGGAGGGGGGGGGGTGTTGTCCAAAGTTTGAGGCCAGTCTGGATAAGCAGTGAGATCCTATGTGTCAGAAGAAGAAAGGGGAAAAATACTTTCATCTTGGATTTTCAGGTTTGGCTTATACAAGTGATGAAAGGGATCATTAATTAGATCGGGCCTTACCATGCATCCCTGGGTGGCCTTGAACTCACAAAAGATTCGCTGGCCTCTGTGTGTTTTGTTTTAACAAATAGTATTTCTTTTTATTATGGGAAAGCAGCTTCATGTAATTAAAGACAGCCTGTAGAAATAGACTGAAGTTGTTACAGGGTACTATGACACGACCACAGGGTACAGAGAACAGAAACACCTGCAGTCTGGGTCGTAACCATGTGCAAGAAGCTTACCCTACTCCTGAGTTTCAAAGTTAGGTAAGTACACACATGGAAACGTCCAGTATGGCTAACAGACATCTCATGATGTTGAAAGCATCTCTGTCTCGGCTAGGGTCTACTGCTGTGAGCAGACACCGTGACCAAGGCAACTCTTATAAGGACAACATTTAATTGGGGCTGGCTTACAGGTTCAGAGGTTCAGCCCATTATCATCAAGGCTGGAGCATGGCAGTGTCCAGGCAGATATGGGGCTGGAGGAGCTGAGAGTTTCACCTCTTGTTCTGAAGACAGCTAGAGACTGGCTTCAGGCAGCTAGGAAGAGGGTCTCCCAAAAGCCCAATGACACTTTTCCTCCAACTAGGCCACACCTCCTAATAGTGCCACTCCCTGCACCAAGCATATTAAACATCTTCAAAGCCTCTATAGGCTTGTTCAAACGCATGAGTCTCTGGGGGCCATACCTAGTCATAGCATAATAAAAGGTATATTTAGTCCAATTTCCAAAGTCCCCATAGTCTATAGAAATCTCAACAATGTTAAAAGTTCAGTCTCTTCTGAGATTCATCCACTCACTTAACTGTAATCCCCAAAGCAAGACAGGAAACCAGCTGGGCAAACTCCAAAGTCTGCATCTCCATGGCTGATGTCAAAGCAGTCTTCAGATCTCCACTCCTTTTTCATGTTGTTGATTGCGACACACTTCTTTCTCCAGGGCTGGTTCCACTCCTTGTTAGCAGCTTTCCTCAGCAGATATCCCACGGCCCAGGCATCTTTAACACCTTGGGGTCCCCAAGGCAACTTCAGTGTTACAGCTTCTTGTTCCAATATCTGGGATCCACACAGGATCTTCTGGGCTTCTCTAAAAGGCTGGTGTCACTTTTCCAGCTCTGCTCTCTGTAGCATTCTAAGCTCAGGTTGATCCACTCCACTGCCGCTGCTGTTCTTGGTGATCATCCCATGGCACTGGCATCTCCAATACACTGGGATCTTCCACGGCAACTAGGCTTCATCAATAGCCTTTCATAGGCTCCCTTCATGGTACCAAGCCTCAACTCCTTTGCATGACCCCTTCATTCCTGGGCCTTCAACTGCAACTGAGGCTGCACCTTCACCAATGGCCTTCTATGGCCTCACAGTGCCAGTCCTCGGCTGCTCTCCATGGCCCCTTCATGCCTTCAAAACCAGTACCACCTGGGTGACTCTTACACATACCAAGTCCAGCCACAGCATGGGGTACAACCTGGGCTAACTCTGGAACACAGCTTCTTTGTGCTCTCAGAAAACACTTCCCAGAAGATTTCACCTCAGTGATGCTGGTCTCTTCTTAATCACCACTAATTTCTTAGCTCCAGCTAACCAGCATCAATTGTCTCGGTAGTCCCTTCTATTCTTGACTCTAAAGCCAAAGCCATGTGGCCAATGCTGCCAAGTTCTGCTGCTTGCTAGAGCTGGAACATGGCCCCTTTGTTCTGTTATCACAAGCTTATACTGTTTTCCAACTCCTTCACTGCCTAAGCTTGGCTGTCCTGGAACTTCCTCTGTAGATTGACCTTGAACTCACAGATCTGCCTGCCTGTCTCCTAAATGCTGGGGTTAAAGGTGTGTACCACCACACCTGAATTTAAGCTTGTCTTCACCTAGAATTTGCTCTGTCCCAGCCTGGCCTTGAACTCAAGAGACCTGCTTGGCTTTGTCTCCTGGGATTAAAAGTGCCTGGGCCTAAGCTTTTCATGGCCACTATTCCTCAAGATCCAGATCAAAAGCCTATGTTTTCCAGCCTCAAGATCTGAATCACAAGTGTGCCCTCCATTTCTGGATTGTAGTTCATTCCAGATTAAAAACCCAAACTATATCTTATTCATCTGCACACACAAGCAGTAAGCTTATCTGGGTGGGATCTTGCCCTGAGATCACCACTCCCTTAATCTCTGTCTCCTTGAACACAGGATTCCGATCCTTTTCACATCCTGGTGGTCCTTTAGTACTTGAACCATATATTTTATGTTTTTTTTTCCTAAGCTTGTTCAAAACATTCTTCATGAGACTTAACCAGAAAACTCTCTACCTTAGCCTCAGGTGGACTCTTCAGAAATGGGCAAAAAACCAGATATACACTGTAGCTGTCTTCAGACACTTTTTCTTCTCCATCCGGTCCTGCTCAATCTCATTACAGATAGTTGTGAGCCATCATGTGGTTCCTGGGATTTGAACTCACGACCTTCAGAAGAACAGTCAGCGCTCTTAACCATCTCTTTAGCCCCTGGCATCAATTGTTTGCAACTTACTCTAAATAAGGGTTCAACCTCTCCCCTAGCCCACCACCCAGAAGAAGTAGAAGAGAAAAGTTACTGGGATGTGGGAGAAGTGGACCTGTTCAGCAGTGGCTCTTTGGGAGTGAGCTCAATCATCTTTGGCAGCAAACACCATAGCAGAGACCAAATACGACTCAGCAGCTGCAGACCAGTCCTGTCAACAAGCAGACGCCAGGCAGCTATAATTCAATCCTGAAGAAACCACCAGGCTCACTAACCAGCCTGAGGAAGCGGCAAGCTGCCACAGGAGCCCCATGAGCAGTTAGTTCTTGGGCAAGTTTCTCTCAATGGGGTGTTATCGTAAGTTAAGCTCAACAATGCTACCTAAGGCAATGCATGTGTGTCATTGGTGAAGAATAACAGAGCAAACCAAGCCAATGCTCAGTGCTCGTCTTCCACGTCTGTGGGGTCACATTTACACTCCTTCATCAAGCGTCCCTTCACCTGTGTCTGCTTCAGGAAAAGTCTTTCACGTGTTTGTTTTAGCAAGACATCCTCTCACCTTTGAGCCCCAGCAAAACGTCATTTGACATAACTTACTTTCCAAAGAACTAGAAGTTTCCACTTCACACATTCTTCACCAAAATATCACAAGAAGAGTCTCTTTACCACATATTAAAATTCTCCTCTGAAACTTCTAGAACCAGGTTTCCACAGTTCAAATCATGCTCAGCAGCAAAGTCTTCCTTATTCCTGCTAGGATGGCCCATTGAGCCCCACTTAAAGCATTCCACTGTCTTTCCAAATCCAAAGTCCCCAAATCCACATTCTTCCATACAAAAGCATGTCAGGCCTATTACAGCAATACCCCACTCCTGGTACCAAATTCTGTCTTAGGGTTGAAAGCATCTCTGTCTCGGCTAGGGTCTACTGCTGTGAACAGACACCATAACCAAAGCAACTCTTATAAAAGATAACATTTCATTGTGGCTGGCTTACAGGTTCAGAGGTTCAGTCCATTATCATCAAGGTAGAAGCTTGGCAGTGTCCAGGCAGGCATGGGGGCAGGAGGAGCTGAGAGTTCTACATCTTGTTCCTTAGGTAGCTAAGAGAAGACTGGCTTCAGACACTAGGATGCGGGTCTCTCAAAGCCCACCCCCACAGTGACACACTTCCTCCAACAAGGCCACACCTCATAACAGTGCCATTCCCTGGACCAAGCATATTCTAAACCACCACAATCTCTTACCTGAAATGTCTGGATCAAAAGTGATTAGTAGTTTTGGGTTTTAGAGTAGTTACTAATGACATCTAATGGGCACACCCCAAGTCTAATACAAAATTCATTAATGTTTCACACACCTTATGCATACAGAAGAAGGCAATTCTACACAGTATTTTAAATAATTTTGCAGATAAAGTTGGAGTGCACTGAGTCATCAGAAAGCAAAGGTATTGCTATCTCAGCTCCCTATGTGAACACTGGCTGTCTGACGTCACCCTGACTCCTGGCTGGATACATTGCCACCAGTGGGCAGACATTGGGCACTCATTCCTTTACACCTGTTTACACGTAAGTCGTGAGACTATAACACACTAACACAGTGTGGGAGCCCAGCACAGCAGCCTCCCTAGATTCCCCACAACCACTGCGCCCAGCGGTTCAGTTCTGTCAAGTGTTACTGTGCCCCGTGTTATTTAGAAACATGAGTAGCCCCTGAGCAATTGGAAAGGGAGCTTCTAGTGATGTGGAGAATGTTGCTGACCAGCCTTTTCAAATGTTTCTTCCAGAGCCATCTGCCTCATGAAGTCTCAGAAGTGTCTCTTTGATAGGCCAACATGACTTCTGGTAGGAGTGCATACTGTATAGCCTCAGTAAGACCAGCCTACAATTGAACCATGCTGTCTAGAGTAGCCTAGAATTTCTTTTCTGAACTCGGTCACCAGGCACACACGTGTGGTAGACATACATAAATGCAGACAAACTTGCATATAAAGTAGCAAAGTATAAGCTAGCCAGGTCAGGATGATAAAAATCTGTGAGATCTGATAGAGGTCAAACCAGTGGGATTTATTGACACAGAGGTAACGTTAAAAGCAAGGTGACAAGGTAGAAAAGTAGAGATAGGAGCAGTGACAGAAGCTTGGTTTTGACACTCATAATCAACTAATTGTGATGAGTGGTGACCAAAGAGCTGTGAGGTGAAGTCTCGAGTAGAGAAGCTTGGTCCTGGGAGGTAGGTGTGGCTGCCGTGTTGTCGGTCCCTGCTTTGCTTTGCATGCTCACCATGGACTGATGGCTTGGATTTAGTAAAAGAACGCTCCTTACAGCTACAATAAGGAGTTTGGCGTGGTGGGATTAGATCGTTGTTATGGGAACCTAGGGGGCAGCATGATAATTAGAAATAGTTTGGGCAAAGTGGGGTGAACACACTTGGGACGACACCAGATCCTTCGTGAAGGATCGCTCATGACTGGGTCTTGACATTGGTGCACGCTTGTGCCTGGAGGTGTGCTAGGGCACCATTCTTCCGACGCTACTACACGTTCCTTCAGCTGCTTGTAGTCAGCTCGCAGACTCCGTTTGATCTATTTTCGTTTAATATGTGATTGGTTTTGTAGATCTGGGTGTTCTAAGGAAAGATAAATATGTTGCCCGTTGCAGCCCCCTCCCCTTGATGGAAGGGGGAAAGAGGACAAGGGATGCATCAGAGAACTGGTCACTGAGGTTGCCAATTGGATTCCAAGGTGGCTTCTAGGGACAGTGACTGCTTCAAGGTTGGTGCTCCAGAACAACAAGGAGAGTTGGGTGGGCAACAACCACACACTGAGCATGGCATCTTGGGCTTAACTTCCATCAGCCTTTTGAGGACCTTGTTGTGCCCGCTCAACCACACATGCACATGCAGGGCTCTGAATGTACAAACGAGACCTGCCTTGATGTGTAAGACAAGGGGTGGTGTCTGAGTTGTCCCCTGACCTCCACTGCAACAAGGAACATACTTGCCAGCATTCAGATGAACATGCCTGCATACACATATATGAAATAGTTGGCCATCTCCAAATGACTGACTGTGTGTTAAAATCCTGTAGATCCTTTCCCGAATCCTCCTGAGATTTCCCCACTGTAGATAAAGGAGTATGTTCTTTTACAGTAAGCAACAAGCAGTCTGTTCCACGCAGATAGGCTCCTACATTATCTAGCTGAAGAGCGGTTGTCCTATTTAGCTAAGGCTAGATAGTCTTCCTTTTGCCAACGTCTGCAGGCTCCACAAACCACCAGTACTGTTTTTAAGATGACCTCTGGGCACTGAAGTTCGCACTTACCCACATGGACTGGACGGTCACAAAGTCTGAGAGAGGAATTCCATTTGCACAACACTCAGGCTAAGTTGCCAGGGAACCTTCTGGAAAGATGTGAGATCAGGAAAGACGGCCTACATTTCCACCTGATTCTGAAGCTGGTGGAAACACGTCTGGGTTGATACTGGGCTCTACAAACAGACTAGCAGTCCAGTCACGTTCTAACTTGGTAAAATGCTGAGCATTCCTGATGTCGACAGTACACTTTGTGTCTTGGTTACTTTGAACATAACAGTACGGGGAGGACGTGCTAGGATGTGGTATTTAAAACCTCCTCTTTTCCGCTCATTTCTTTTTCTTCTTTCTCCTGCTGCACAGGACTGGACACCTGGTCTAATTTCTGGTTTAGAGAAAATGCCTTCTGTTTTTTCCATGTATCATACTGTCAGGCTCAGGTTGATTACATGTATCCTGCAGTGTGGTGAGGTGTGTTCTGGTATTCTCGGTTTTTTTCTGGGTTTTTTATCTTGAGGTGAGTTTAACTTTGTCAAGATCACTTTCTCTTACAAAGGTGAGGTGGTCATTCCATTTCTCTTTGGTTCACAAGTCTGACTCTTAAATTCTTGGAATGGAACTAACTTAATTTTTTTGTGGGTATGTTGTTTGTTTGTTGTTGCTGTTGTTGTTGTGTTTGCTTGTTTGTTTTGCTGAGGCTGGAACATGCTAGGTAGCTCTACCTGACCTGGAACTCAAGAGATTCATCTGATTTTGCCTTAATAGTGCTGAGATTAAAGGCAAGCACCCACTACAGCAGCTTTGTTGTGTACTAAAAAGAATTTGTTTTTGTTTCTCATTATGGTATGCGTGTATCTGTGAGCATCTGTTTGTTCATGCAGGTGCCTGTTGGGCCAGGAAAAGGTGTCCGGTCTCCTGGAGCTGCCATTCAGGAGATTATTTTCCACCTGATGTGGGTACTGGGGACCCAGCTTTACCCTCAGCAAGAGCAGTATGGGCTCGGAACCGTTGAGCCACTGTTAGAAGAGGTACAATGTGATTTCTAAAATACGTTGTTCAATTTGATTAATATTTTGTTGAGAATATTTGTGTCTATATCATCAGTGAAATTGGTCCTGTGTGCCTCTGTGTGTGGGTGTCTGTCTGTCTTGTCTGACTTTTCTGGGTTGTCTACAGGGCTGATAGAATGGCTTGACAGCATTCTTTTCCTGTGAGCACCACATGCTAATGGCTAACTCTCTGTGCCTTGGTAGCCATTTCCTGTTCTACTATGGGAAGTAGTTTGAGAAGCATTGATATTAATTCTTAAAGTCTGGCAGGGGGCTGGAGAGACGATTTAGCACTTAAGACAAATGGCTGCTCATGAAGAGGACTCACAATTGGCTCCTGCATCCATGTGTTGGCTCACACCCACCTGTAACTACAGTTCCAACCTCTTCTACTCTCCGGCTCCTAGCATGCATGTGGTACTCATCATGTATGTATACAGGCAAACACACAAAACAGTCTTTAAAATCCAGCATTGTATAAATGCTATTCAAAGATACACCAGTTTGACGCTGACTCGTTGAATAACAGTAGGGAGTAGAGTATACATCATTAATTTCTTAGAGGAGCAGAAAACTGTGTGTGCAGCAAAATATACCCTGGTCCAAAACATATAAGTCACACATCTGGTCTGAGGTGTTTCAGAGGCGGTTTACAAACATCTGTAACCACGGCATGCCCCTTGGGGAGACTAGAAGCAGGCAGAAGCCTCAGGAGATTGCAGATATGCTAGTCTGGCTAGCACCACTACTCTAGTTGGTGGCCCAAACCTGAGAGAACTGAGCCTAAAAATGAGGCTGACTAAAGTCACATGATAGCCAACTTTATTCAGAGCATCTGACAATTTATATTCTGAGGGTTAGGCAAAGTCATATGTGCAAAGTTCACCTGAGTCTAAGCTGTATGCAGTCACAGGGTGACCTGTGCTTGGAAACATGCCAATAACAAAAGTGAACAGATTGAAGTCTGAAGCAAGCCATTCCCATGTACTACATGTGGGCGGGGCATAGGAACAACCTGTGAAATGGAGGGACAGGTTACAAGCCTTGCTTTCTTACAAGCTCCGGGGAATCTCACACAGCTTCTTCCACAAACTTCTCCATCGGGTAGAGGGTTTGCTGCTGTGTGGAGAGACTTCAGTGCTGTGCTGTGTGCGTGTGTGCTCAGAAGTAAGCTTCTGGAACACTACAACTCTGCTGCGCTCCAGAAATATCCAGGGTTCTCTGTATGCTTGATTGTAAATTAATCTGTGGTTGTTGCAGGTCAGACACCTGTTACTCTCACTGGACTCCTGACATGTGGGATGCCAGTGAGTGAAGACAAACGGAAACCTTCCTTTGAGTTGCTTTTGTTTATTGAGACTAAGTCTCTCTGGGTAGCCTTTGCCTGCTTGGAATTTACAATGTAGAGTAGGTTGGCCTTGAACTCAGAAAGACTCAGCTAATTCTGCCTCCTGGGGGTTAAGAAAAATGACCTGTGCCTCCAATGTGCCTGTGCACCCAGCTGAATCTTTAAATTCCGAATTCAAAGCCAGCAATCTCAGGAGAGTTTAACTGTCTGAGACCTGCCTTTACCTCTCTAGTCAGTCAACCTTATAGAGGTATGGTGGGTGGAGCTGGCCGGCTTTGTAGAGTTAAGTGTTGTCCCTTTGGAGGCTCAGCCAGATCTCTAAGACGTGTGTGATGTCTGACTCTCACCATCTCTAGCTTTCTTGGCATGCCTGGGCTCAGGCAGTTCTTTGAACCCCAAGTCTAGCTACCTCTGCCAGTACCAACCTTGTTCTCCAGGGGCATCTGAGTTGTAGGGACGAGATGGGAAGGGTGCTAACAGAACAAACATAGATGGTGTGTGTGTAGAAACTCACATACAGCGGAATCCTCTCGGCAATGTGGGTAGAAATGTCTATTGTACAGAAGAGAGCTGTGCCTTCCTACGCCCCTGTGGCTGTGCTGGAACTCAGACACCCACAGTCTCAGTGGGCACCACTGCATCGGCCCTTGTCCAGTTAGAAGCTGGTCTGTTGGTAATTCTTCCTGTCGTGTTGATTTATTAAGCTGTATGTTCCAAGCTTTTTGTTTTTTGTTAGTTTTTAGACTTTGAATTTCTCATTGAAGTTGAATTTTCATCCAAATGTATGAATTGACTTCATCGAAGTCTCCTGGGGTCATCCGTGACTAAGACAACATGTTTGATGTTATGTGTGTGCTTCTGAATGTATGATTATATTCCACATGTGTGCAGAAGTCTGCAAAGATCAGGAGAGGAACTGAGGAGTTAGATCTTCTAGAACTGGAGGTCCGGGTGGTTATGAGCCACCATGTGGGCGCTGGAAACCAAATTTGGACCCTCTGCGACAGCGCTGGCACTCCCTCCCATTGCTGAGCCGTCTCTCCAGCCTCTGGCCACCCTTTTTCCTTTTCCTTTTCGGGTTTTGCTTGCTTGTTTTTTTGTGGTTTTTTGTGTTTTTGTGACAGGAGCTTATTGTGTAGCACTGACTGACTGACCTGGAACTCACTCTGAAATTGAACTCAGATCTACTTGCCTCTGCTTCTCCAGTACTCCAGTGCACCTCCACTGCCCGGCTTCTATTTATCGTTTGTTAAAACTAGGCTTTCCAGTTCTTTATGTAGCAATTCAACCATTTTAATATCATTAAATCCAGCCGGGCAGTGGTGGCACACGCCTTTAATCCCAGCACTCGGGAGGCAGAGGCAGGCAGATTTCTGAGTTCCAGGCCAGCCTGGTCTACAGAGTGAGTTCCAGGACAGCCAGGGCTACACAGAGAAACCCTATCTCCAAAAAACAAAACAAAACAAAACAAATCATTAAATCCAGCAATTGGAGTGTTAAGATCCAAGACAAAATAAAAATTAATAAAAGGATATAATAATAAAATACAATAAAAGGTAAAATGTTGAGTATGTGTGTACATGTGTATATGTGTGTGTACATGTGTATATGTGTGTTTGTGTGTGTACATGTGTATATGTGTGTACATGTGTATTTGTGTGTACAT
>JADRCH010000062.1:2463585-2497504 GCA_019843965.1 Rhynchomys soricoides
TACATGTGTATTTGTGTGTACATGTGTATATGTGTGTACATGTGTATATGTGTGTGTACATGTGTATATGTGTGTGTGTGTACATGTGTATATGTGTGTTTGTGTGTGTACATGTGTATATGTGTGTGTATGTACATGTGCATATGTGTTTGTGTGTGTACATGTGTATATGTGTGTGTACATGTGTATGTGTGTGTGTGTGTGTGTGTGTGTGTGTGCACACATGCATGCACATGTGTGTGAGTGAAATGTGGCAGCTTCTTTTAGGACCTCTAACCTTGGAGCCCGGGTGGGAGTTACCCCATCTGAGGCCTGCTGGTCACTATGGAGTTACCAGGGTCAATGCTGATAACCTTAGAACTTCCAGGTCTCCGTGCATCAGGACCTGCTGCCGCTGGCTCCAGTAGGGTTTGTAGCCTGTAACCTGTTTGTTTCCATGCTGATGCTTTCAGACCCACTCGGAGGCAGACCTCCCTGCTGGAGAGGAGGAGCAATCCAAGACCTGTGCTCAGAGCTTTCTGTTTCCATGGCAATGTGCAAGCTAACAGAGGGTGGTGACAAGAGCTCTTCATTCTTCAGCACAGGCTCCTCTCTCCAATGTGTTCCAACCTCTCGCTGGGTCTACATCTGGACCTCCCCCTTTCCATGCCTTTGTGGCTGTCTCCATAGCAACACAATGGCAGGGAGTCCCTGGGATCCCTTATATTGATTGCTACTTGTTTTCTGATCCCTAGAATGGCTGGGTCTCAAACAATAGACCCTCCTCAATATGGTGGTCAAACTGTATAGCACTTTTGAGATATGGGGCATGGATTCTTCAAAGCCTGCCTGCCACATAGTCCGAGTCACCCCACACTAGATTAAAAACCTGCAGGAAGTGTGGTTGTCAATGACTAGGAAAACCCCCAGCCCAAAAAGCTCAGGCCATTTTGACTACGCCCTCCACAGCCTTTCTGTTCTGTCACCTCTGCCTGATTCCCAGTGCCCTTTCCCCCCTTGGACAACACCCTCCCCTTTAGTTACCCTGACTCTCAGCCTCATCTCATCCAAAGTGGAGTGGCTCAAGGCCTCGCTAAAATGGCATTAAACTGACCACGCTAACTCAATCAGTCAACAGGGTCTCGAGGGAGTGAGCGAGTGAGTGAGGCTTAAAGAAAGAAAAGACAATTAGACAATTAGACAGCACTATAACCTGACTGCAGCCAGGGCTGAGGCTGGGGCTGAAGTGGGTTTTGTTTTGTTTTTTCCATTCTGCTTTTATACCATTCTAAGTACGTATAAAGAATAGGATTAGTTCTAGAACAAAGACAAAGTAGTCAAGGAACAAACAAGGCAATAAACAAAGTCCTATGGTCTATGTGTCTCTGAGTTTATCAGGATGACCAAGATACAAGGAATACAATACATTCCTTGACTGTATTCATCTTGAGCCTACTTCCTTGCCCTAGCCCAAAGTCAGATTCCTGCCAAATTCCTAGAGGACCACACCAAGTGCTCTTCACATTAAACAGAATATCCTTTTTTGTCCCAGTAAGCACAGCCTATCTAAGCCCAACCCGCCCACCCCCTTTCTATGCTCCATTCTCCTCTGATCTTGTCCAGATAACAGCCATTCTCTGTAGATCCCACCTGATCATCAGCCAGGATCATCATGGTAAAGGTTGCTTCTCATCTGCAGTTTTGTGACCAGCTTTGCTTGATTAGAAGCTCACCAGCTCTGGACTTCACCATCATGAAATCTCTCTGATGCTTTCTTCTGGTGATGGTGTACACAAACTGTAAGACTCCCGACCCTCAGTCAGTGGCACTTACTTTGGGACGCTCAGAGTGAGACACCAAAATGCAGGTCAATGCAAAAGCAAGAGGTTTATTTTCCGGTGTATTAGGATGGACCTTCAAATAGTCCCTCAAGGGGAGTGAATAGAAGGTGACCCCCGAGGGCTGGAGCGATGGCTCAGCCGTTAAGAGCACTGATTGCCCTTCCGTAGGTCCTGAGTTCAAATCCCAGCAACCACATGGTGGCTCACAACCATCCATAATGAGATCTGATGCCCTCTTCTGGGGTGTCTGAAGACAGCTACAGTGTACTTGCATAAAAGAAATAAATAAATCTTTAAAAAAAGAAGGAGGAGGAGGTGACCCCGAATGGCTATTACAGGCAGTTTATCCTTTTTAGGGTCACAGGTTACATCAACAAGGTTATAGTTCAAATTTATTGGCTAAGCATATTGACCTTTAAATCGATTGGCTAGCAAGCATGACATGCATTTGAACTCTACCTGGGACTTTCCAGAGGGTCAGGTGACTATCAGTCAGTACATTCTGAGAATTTTTTTACTCAAGAATGTTCCTGTGGGTAGAAAATGGAATTTGGCCTAGCCTTGACCCCAGGTTGCGGGGGAGGGGGGGCCGCACTGTAAGGAGGGTGTGGGACTGGAAAAAGCCCTTAGGGTCCCTCAAAACTACATGGGTTTTTGGACTAGACTGTTCTGCACAGGCGCGAGGCTCCCAGGTCAGCTACCTGAACACCCTGGTCAGGATGGTTTTGTACACTGGCTGTGAAGGCACATGGTGGTGCTTGCAGTGCTGGAGTCAGACTTGGGGCCTTGCACATGCTAGGCAAGTGCTCTACACTGAGTGCTCTAAATGTCTGCTGCCCTGAGACATTGATTCTAAGATGCATTAGAGGTTGGAAAACACTTTGTCTTTCCATTTCTTGCTGTGGCACATCTGGGCTGGGCTAGTCCAAGTCTAATCCAGGACATGCTTTCAGTTCCATCATGAGAAGGGAGTCGAACAAGGGAACAGTCTATGAGGGACTCTTATCTTTCAGCAGATCTGGACCCAAGTGTCAAGGCTCCTGCCATGTCCTCCCTTCCTCATGAGGACTTTAGTCTGAGAGTACAAGGTGGCCTGTCTCTCCCTCTTCCTCTGAGTGGAACCAGCTAAGAACCACAGCTTTGTGCTGTAATCCTCCAAAACTCTGGAGCACATGTCATGGGTGTGACTCAGCAAACATGCTTGCTTCTTCTATTCAGTGTGGTGTACTGGCTGGTTTTGTGTGTCAACTTGACACAAGCTGGAGTTATCACAGAGAAAGGAGCTTCAGGTGAGGAAATGTCTCCATGAGATCCAGCGGTAAGGCATTTTCTCAATTAGTGATCAAGGGGGAAGGGCCCCTTGTGGGTGGTGCCATCCCTGGGCTGGTAGTCTTGGGCTTTATAAGAGAGCAAGCTGAGCAAGCCGAGGGGAAGCAAGCCAGTAAGTAACATCCCTCCATGGCCTCTGCATCAGCTCCTGCTTCCTGACCTGCTTGAGTTCCAGTCCTGACTTCCTTTGGTGATGAACAGCAGCACTGAAGTGTAAGCTGAATAAACCCTTTCCTCCCCAACTTGTTTCTTGGTCATGGTGTTTGTGCAGGAATAGAAACCCTGCCGAAGACAGTGTGGGGAACTCATTTTTATTTATTTGTTGTTCTCCCAAGGTCTTATTTAGGAGCTCTGGGCTTGCCTGGAATTAAGAATGTAGGCCAGGCTGTCCTTGAACTCACAAATTCAGCTGTCTCTGGAATGCTGGGATCAAAGGTAAACATCACCACACCTCACCCACGTAGGGAAGTCTTTTGTCCTCATCTGAGACTACAAGGTGTCTCTCTCTCTTGACTGTGTCAAGTCTGAGGCCAAGCAGGCCAAATTACTTGGCAAAGGAGAGCAAAGGCTTCACATTTCCACAGAATGTAAGGTCTCTTTCCTTCTTGTTGTGACCAAGCATTTGGCAAGCATCAGCCTGAGGAAGAGTGAGTGGGCTTATTATGGCTTTACAATTTGACAGGATACAGTCCATCGAGACAAGGACTTGGTGGCTGGAGCTGGTGGTGACTGGTCACACAGCTTCCATAGACAGTGGAGCCTGGACTCAGTTCATTCATTCAGTGTAGGACCCAAACCCATGGGATGGTGCTGCCCACATTGGGGTGCCTCTTCCCTCGTCCATTAACCTCATTAGAAAAAAAAAAAAAATCCCTCACCGGGCACGGTAACCACACAGCTTTAGTCTTCCTACTTGGTGAGTTTGAAGCCAGTCTGGTCTACATAACAGGAACTACAGAGACAGTCTCAAAAAACCAACACAAAGGTGATTTTAAAAAGGAGAACTCCCCCACAGGTCTTCCCCATGGTGATTCTAAGTCCTGTCAGGTTGAGGAGATGATCCATCACACTCACTGCTCAACCAGACAGCCCTTTGCTTCGGTTAGCAAGGCAGCTGCTTGTAACCCTACCAGGAAATGAAGCCAGCCTGAGACGTCCATCAACAGTTAAAGAAAACATAGGTGCACACACAGTGACATTTTGGCTAGTTGTGAAAAGACCCCATTCTCTCCCAAGCAACTCCTAAACTTGCATATACGTGTGTGTGTGTGTGTGTGTGTGTGTGTGTGTGTATGTGTGTGTGTGTGAAAAGGTGGAAGCCAGGATTGCAGGAAGATAGCCATCTGGGGAAAGGAAGGGAGCCAGCCAGAGAGGAGCAGAAGACACAGGGTGGGGGAGGGCACTGAGACCAAGATGAATAAAGACAGAAGTTTGGAAACGAAGTCATTTACGGCGAGGCAAGTCTTTAACTCAGCGCTGGAGAGGCAGAAAGGCAAATTGTCTGTTTGAAACCAACCTGTCTCAACAATCCACTAATAACAATGACAATGAATAAATGAGATTATAGATAGCAAATGACAGAAGATGAAGTCTGTGATTTCCTATGCTAACCTAAAATGTTTAAAAACAGTTGCCATCGTACTCAGCAGTGGGTGGCTCGGTTCTGCTCGGGTTTCCACTGCTGAAACCGGTTTCCAGGATAGCAAATTTCATTTCTTTGTACAGATACAGGCACCAACCATTGTTCTTTTGAAAGGTAGTAATTTCTAGCATTGATTACAGAATTTTCTCTGGCCATCTGGTTACATTGTACATGAATTTAAACTTCAGTTTTTTAACTTTCTTAAAAAAGATTTATTTATTTACTTTATAAGTTCACTGTAGCTGTCTTCAGACACACCAGAAGAGGGCTTTGGATCCCATTACAGATGGTTGTGAGCCACCGTGTGGTAGCTGGGAATTGAACTCAGGACCTCTGGAAGAGCAGTCAGTGCTCTTGATCACTGAGCAATCTCTCCAGCCCGTTTTTAACTTTTAACATCACCCCCTTGTCCTGCTGCAGCTGCACACTGCCAAGCACACCATAAACTCCCAATACAGTCACACAGCAACCTCCACAAACTGCGGTCTCTTCCCAGTTAAGAATTTATTTATTTATTTATTTATTTTTATTTTTTGTTTTTTCAAGTCCAGTTAAGAATTTACATGTCTCAAAAAAAACAAAAACAAACAAACAAAAAAGAATTTACAATACAGCCTGATGGTGGTGGTGCACGCCTTTAATCCCAGCCCTCTGGGGTGGCAGAGGCAGGCAGATCTCTGAGTTCAAGACCAGCCTGGTCTACAGATAGAAATCCTGTCCCTAAAGCAAAGGGTTTAGAAAACACCATGGGTGAGGAGCTTGGATGCAGAGTGCACTGGAAGCCACAGGTGTGAACGAATACTTCATTTGAGGGCTTCCATAATGGCAGCAGCGATCTCCTGGAGATCTTTGTCCACACTGATTTCGATGAAGTTTTCAGGAGTTGATGGGGGCTCCAGAATACTGAACTGGGACTGTAGTAACTCGGGCGGCATAAAATGTCCTTTTCTTTGGAGCAAGCGTCCGTAAATGAGGTCAAATGACCCGCAGAGGTAGACCACAAGGAGCTTCCGGCCAGCAAGCGGTTCCTCCTTTGCTGACTCATCACTTTTCAGAGGCGCATCACTTCCTCCTCGGATCAAGATGTCTCTGTACATTTTCTTCAGAGCCGAGCAGGCTAGAATGACAGGCTGTCCCAAAGCCACCTCTCTGTTTTCAAAATATAAGAAAACACATACCCCCGCCACCCCCCAAAAAGGATGAGGGCTGAAGAATGAAGCCATGTAAAGGCTGTCAATCATAGATGGGCCAGTCTCTGCCAAAGTAAAGTGCTACTCTAAAATGGAAATTAAGTAGTGGGCGGTAAGCAATCTTAAATTGAAGCAATCTTAAATTGAGGGTCTTTCCTCCATGAACTGAATAGTCTTAGGCTCAAGTGTTTACTTCCTCACCTGTAAAATGGGCCCATTCAGAGCTGTCCTGAGGACAGAGTTTGGCTGGGCACCTGGTATGGGCAAGCACTAAGTGTTTGTCTCCGCCCTGGTGGATGCATCCAGTTGTGGTTTCAGAAGTGATTTTATTACTATTATTATTATTACTATTACTATTATATGTAGCTATAGCTGTCTTCAGACACTTTTTCTGCTCGTTCCGGCCCCACTAAGACGGCATCAGATCTCATTGGGGATGGTGATGAGCCACCATGTGGTTGCTGGGATTTGAACTTATAACCTTCGGAAGAGCAGTCAGTGCTCTTAACCGCTGAGCCATCTCTCCAGCCCCAGAAGTGATTTTTAATTTACTGAACCATACCACAGGCAGGCATGACGTCATACCTCAGTAAAATGTCGTGCAAGCTGCAAAGCCACGGAATCCTGTCCTGAAATTAGAACAGAATCAAAGTAGCCTTCCCGGTACTGCTGGTACAGAAATGCTGTACCATAGTCACAACAGTCAACTTCAAAGAGATCTCAGTGGTTATGAGAACTGGGCATGAACAGGTGTGGGGGCAAACCAGAGACCTGCAACCACAGAAACATTTTTTTGGTTCTGCTGCCAACGGCTCATTTCATAAAACTGTAAGTTCCCTTAAGTTACAACACTTTATTGCCCCCTCCTACCCCCACGGGCGCAGACGTTCCCCCTGTCTTTCATGCACCCATCTCTTAGGCGGCTCACAGATTCTTTCAACTTGTCAGATCAGAACCCGCCGCTGAGTTCTACCCCAGCCTTGAGTTAATGTCTCAACACACCATTGGAATTTGTCTCCCAAAACGGCTCTTGTGAGCCGAGGTTTCCTACCACACTCAAGCATGGAAGGAGATTAGAAAGATGATATTATTATTATTATTAATTATTATTAACTTTTAAATTTTAACTTCTTGGCTATACTTTTTCCTTTTTAAGTTTTGTTTTACTTTATGTGAGTTTTTGCTTGCAGGTATCTTAGCACACTGAGTGCTTGCGGTGCTCACTGAGGCCGAAGAAGGCTGGGGAATCCCCTGGAAGGGGAGTTCCAGGCAGCTGTGAGAGCCATGTGGGTGCTGGGCACAGGACCCCAGACCTCTGCAAGAGCAGCCAGAGAGCTCTTAAGCTCTGAGCCGCCTCTCCAGCCTCTCAGGTGTATTCTCTAAAGCAGCTCCTGCGGCTGTGTAGCAGAAGGGGGCTCAACTTGAAGTCCCAATGTCAGCCAAGAAAGTTCTAGCCTCCTTTCCTGGGGTTCTGTAGAAGTGTTGCCATCCCACACCCCACACCCCCACTCCTTTTCTTGCATCTGTCTTAGTTAGGGTTTTACTGCTGTGAACAGACACCATGACCAAGGCAAGTCTTACAAAGGATGACATTTAATTGGGGCTGGCTTACAGGTTCAGAGGTTCAGTCCATTATCAAGGTGGGAACATGGCAGCATCCAGGCAGGCATGGTGCAGGAGGAGCTGAGAGTTCTACATCTTCATCTGAAGGCTGCTAGCAGAATGCTGGCTTCCAGGCAGCTAGGATGAGGGTCTTAAAGTCCGCACCCACTCCAATAAGGCCACACCTCCTAATGGTGCCACTCCCTGGGCCAAGCATATTCAAACCTTCACAGGATCTAAACAACTTAAATTCACTTCTCGGGAAGCCTTATTTTTGGTGGATTATTAAGACCTTCAGCTCAACAGGGGAAGTACCGCCTCTGTGTAGGCTCCCCCAAGGAGTTAGCCTAGGAATTGAAACATTAAGATGAACATGGGTCAGTCATGAAGGAGGAAACACATTCCAGAGAGCAGTGGGACAGTGGACATAAAAGCCCTGTGAGGAACAGGGTCATGGGAGGGACCAAGGGGCTGAGTAGCTCCGATGGAGAAGGAGGATTACCTAACAATTCTAAAAGAGACTCAATGACCTTGAGATCAGTTACACTCAGGGAGAATCTCAGACTCGGTGGCATGGAGTGGTGGTTTGAGGAAGAATGACACCCATAGGCTTGGATGTTTGAATAATCGGTTCCCTGGTCAATGAGGATTAAGAGGCGTGGCCTTCTTGGAGGAGGCGTGGCCTTCTTGGAGGAGGCGTGTCCTTGGGCTCAGGAGTTGAGGTTTCAGAGTTGTGCATTCCTAGCATGCTCTCTGCTTCCTGCCTCAGATCGATAGGTAAAATCTCAGCTGCCCCTGCTGCCATGCCATGCTCCACCGTCATGGATTCCAACCCTCCTAAACCCAATTAATGCTTTCTTTTATAAGATGCCTTGGTCCTGCTTTATAGCACAGCAACAGAAAGACGCACGGCCACAGTGGAGTTTGCACCATCGCTGTGGTCTTGGAGTGGAATTCACTAGAACTTGGTGGTGTTGGGGAGGTGAAAGGAGCCGGGAGGCGCTAACTTCCCTGTACGAGCACAAAGGAGCCTCTGCCACTCGAGGGCTGCAGATTAAAAATCCTGCACCCACGGAGGGCGGAGGTAGTTCACTCCTGGGGTTGAATTCACGGAGGAAGTTAAGGATCTACGCTGAGGGATGTGGAGGCGTGTTCCAGCGGTACTGGACACCGTAGCCAATGTTACCTGGTCGCTCAGCGGTATCCCTTTCCCCATCTTTATCCGATTCTCCTCGGAATGGTAATCATCGGCATCATAGAATTTCCACCCCAGCTTTAGGAACAAAAAGGAAAGATAGGCATAGCGTCAGCAAGATGGCCCTTGTGACAGTCACCGGGAGCTTACTGGGAAGCAAGTGTCGATATCACTGGTCTTCGACTGCCCCTCTCTCACAGATAACTCTGATTTATCACTACCAGGAAGAAACCTGGATTGCCATGTTGAGGTGTCTGCACAAACATAGGCCAGAGGAAAGGGAGGAAGCCGTGGACAAAAACACAGTGGGCGAGGGGAGTTACCTTGGAGGCCAGCAGCGCACCCACAGTGGATCTGTGGAGAGAATACAGACGATGCTATTTCTGCCCATCACGTGTGAGTGCCCGCTGTTCTGAGAGAGTGCCTGAGAGATGCACAGCCATCACAGCAGGTACTAAGATGCAGGCCCCTCTGTGGTCCTAAAGCAAGCAGACATGCCCTTAACCGTGGAGTCTAGAGACCGCCTTCACTGTCCTTAGGAATACCAGTGAAGATGTATTAGCCAGAAAGCAATGCATCAAATCTAACTAAAACTGTGAGCCAGGGGTGGTGGCACATACCCGAGATCCCAATACTTGGAGGCAAAGGGAAGAGGATCTCTGTAAGTAGATCTCTGGCCTACACAGACAGTCGTATATAGACACTGTCTGGAAAAATAATTCCCTACACATACACACATACACACACACACACACACACACACACCCAGTGAAAGGTTTTTCTCAATAACCAGTGTTTTGTAGTTATCGGTGGTAGATATGAGAATTGGAGGCAAGAAAGTGGACAGCTGGTTCTAGGCCAGTTGGATAGCACACGGAGACGCTCAGCAGGTAGATCACTGGCTGCTCTTCCAGGGGCTCTGAGTTTGGTTCCCAGAACCCACTAGGCAGCTTGCAACCATCCCTAAGAAACTCCGATTGCAGGGACTCTGGTGCCCTCTTCTGACCACCTTGTACACTGCACCCATGTGGTACTCAGATCAACACGCAGGCAAAAACCCGGTAGACATAAAAGACGCACCAGCAGGAGGAGCAGAGATGGACCCCTCGCCATCAACCCCCTCCTCCATCTCTCCTGCAGAGTTCCCCTTAATTTTACACCCTGCAGTACCTGTCACTCAACTGAGTTCTCATTCAGCTTCCATCGATTTCCCAGCCCTTGAACTCTGCTTCCAAATCAGCCCCGTCCAGCCACTCCATTAGAAAACAAACACGGGTAATGCTCTCAGACTCGTCCTTCCGGTGTCTACCACAAAGGCAATCTGAGCGCTTACTACGGGCTGGTGCGGTTCTGGACAGAAGAGAAAGGGCTTCTGGGAAGAGACTGTGAACACCGCAGACGGACTTCCCAACTGTACTACAGCGGGGTTTTCGCCTCTGGGATTTGTTTGTTCATTCAGTGGTGCTGGGATTGAATCCCCGGCACGACAATCAAACACTCCACCACCCAGTTACTGTGTTCCATTTCACTTTCAGTTTAAAGAATCTCGCAGTTAGGTGGCGTCTATCAAACCAAAAGCCTATCGCTTGCTTACTTCTGAACCTCCCAGCACTGGGCTGAGAAGACACCGCCTATTTTGCTATTTTGCAGCACTTTCCATGTGAGCATTCAGCCTAAGCAGGAACACGATCAAGGCTGGTCTTCACTTTTCAAAACCTATTGGAAAAATCCAGACACTCATCGAGGAGGGACACCATCCGCCAAGGCAAAGCTTTGTAAAGACCCGGGCGAGGTTGCCTCTTGGTTTGGGGTTTGCACCCTCCCACCTTGTTCTGCAAGATGCTACCAGGTTTGTAAGGCGGAAGGCTGAGAAGGGTCGCTAGCCACCGTTCGTGGTGACCCTGGGGAGCTGCCGCGGGGCAGGAGAGCAGGGGACCTCGGCAGGGGCGGCAAAGGCATGGCTCCCAGGGCTCAGGTCCACCACAGCCTCCCAGCTCCCGCCCGCCCGCCGCCCCCACGACCTACTTCCCGGAGCCGCTCACGCCCATCACCAGCAGCACCCCAGGTGTCTCCATGTCCCCGCTCCCTGGTCCTCAGCGCCGGCTTCCGGGGCCGGCCCCGCCCAGTCCGTGACGCCACAGGCCACGCCCCCGCCTCGCCTGCGCTGGCTGCTGGGTGCTGTCCCCGGAGGACACCTGCTGGCGTTTCCAGGTGATAGTGTCCTGCAGCAAGGAAACCACCCGGGTGCAGGGACAGTGGTAGAAACAAACAGTTTACTAACAAAGACAGCAATGAAGGACCAGGAATGGGCCGGGGAGATCTCTCCTCTCTCTCCTCTCTTCTTTTTCCTCTCCTTTCCTCCTCTCTCCTTTCTCGTCTCTCTCTTTCCTCTTTCTCTTCTCTCTCTCCCCCTTCTCTTTTCCTCCCTCTTTGCTCTTTCCTATCTCACTCTCAGCCCACAGACCCCACCCCGATCTGGAAGCCAGTTCCTCTGGCTCTAGTTCCACCTGTGCAAACAGCGAATTTGTCTCAGAAGACATCAGTGGCTGTCATCTGCCCGACATGACAGACAGAATGACACGGCGGACTCTCGCTAAAACCAGCGGGCCGGGCCGACCGTTGCTCACAGGCTCGCTGATGCCTCACTGACTCTTCCAGAGGGAGCCCGCAAAGCAGGCTCAGGAAAGAGCCCCACCCAGGACAGGGACAGATTGCTCTTCCCGGCAAGGGCTTGTGTCAGTGACACAAGAAGTGGCAACTGCGGCTCTTAGCAATGTTAGCAATGAAGACAACAGGTGCACGCGGGAGCTGGAAGTGAGCTGCAATCTACGTGGACTTCTTCCTGAGAATAAGCAACACAGTCTGGGCTTCCGAGCTCTCCCTTAGTCCACAAGCTTCACCCACACAGCGACCACCATCCAGAGGCGCTCTAGGGACAACGTGAAGAAGTAGAAGGGACTGGAGAAGTGTGGACTTCCGAGTCACCCGAAGCAAAGCTTTGTCAGAGAGGTAAAGTCACAGTCTTCCCAACAAATTTTTGTTCATTTTAAAAAATGGTGTGTGTGTGTGTGTGTGTGTGTGTGTGTCTGCAAGTATGTGTTTGCACCACGTGTGTGCTTGCTCGAGCCTCAGAAGGCCGGAAGAGGGTGCGGATCCCCTGGAGTTACAGAAGGGTTACAAGCCAACCAGGTCGAGCCTCAGCAGGAGCAGGTGAACCATCTCTCTAGCTCCTTTAAAATAATTTTTATGTGGATACATATTTTTACTGTGTGTGTGTGTGTGTGTGTGTGTGTGTGTGTGTGTGTGTGATTCTTGGGTCATATGGTATCTCTAGATTTGAGAAAATACCAAAATGTTTCCAAGTTGGCTGTGCCAATTATGCCCACCAAACAATGTGTGGGCCTCTGGTTTCTCCACTTTACCACTAACGTTTGTTACTGTCATTTTCTTTTCTTTTCTTTTTTTTTTTTTTTTGTTTTGTTTTGTTTTGTTTTTGAGACAGAGTTTCTCTGTGTAGCCCTGGCTGTCCTGGAACTCACTCTGTAGACCAGGCTGGCCTCGAACTCAGAAATCTGCCTGTCTCTGCCTCCCAAGTGCTGGGATTAAAGGCGTGCGCCACCACTGCCCAGCTTGTCATTTTCATCCTGACCATCTCTCTCTCTTTAAAAAAAAAAAAAAATTATTTATTATATGTAAGTACACTGTAGCTGTCTTCAGACATCCCAGAAGAGGGCACCAGATCTCATTATGGATAGTTGTGAGCCATCATGTGGTTGCTGGGATTTGAACTCATGACCTTCGGAAGGGCAATTGTCGCTCTTAACCACTGAGCCATCTCTCCAGACCCCCCCCCCCAACCGTCTCTCTTTAAAACAAGAATTTTGCTTTATATATATGAGCGTTTTGCCTGCATATATTTAAGTTTACCACGTGCATGCAGTATTTGCAGAGACCACAGGGGGGCACTGGATCTTATGAAACTGGAAGTACAGATGGTTGTGAGCCAGCATGTGAGTGCTGGGAATCAACCCTGCATCCTCTACAAGAGCAGCGGGTGCTCTTAGCTGCTGAGCCATTACATCCCCATCCTTCATTGCTGAGACGTCTAAGACATGACCTTCTCCTAGTTCTACCTCAATGGCCGCTCTTTCTTAGTCCCTTTGTACGTATCTGTTTCCGCCTCCTCCTCCTCCTCCTCCTCCTCCTCCTCCTCCTCCTCCTCCTCTTTCTCTTCCTCCTTTTCTTTTACTCAGGTTCTAAATATTGGAATGACTTTATCTTGAGTCCGCTTCTCTATTACAGGGTCTTACTATGTGACTTTATCGAGTGTTTGCATACTATGTGTAAATTTCTTCCCAGTCCAGAGCTTTATCCCCGATCTCCGTATAGCCAACTGCTTAGTTTGTCTAATTAAGTTTGGAGTCTTAAATATCGACAAAACAAAATCCATAAGAATGCCTGTCTCCTCTCTCGGCCTTCCAAATTTCAGCCAATGAATTTGCTTTCCACATGGCTGGTCAACTGAACCTCCTGTGAGCTAGTCTTTACTCTGCTTTTGTCTTAGATCCTGATCAAGATCACCAGCAGATTCCTTTTGGCCCCGCCCCCACTCCTCCCCACCCTGCTCCCACCCCTACTGTGTTTGAAGTCATCATTACTTTACATGTCTTCTACCACAAGCCTAGTCCTCAGCAGCAGCATCTTCTCCCAGGATCACTGAAGGAGACTGCCAGATGATCTCACTTCTGTCAACTGTCCAGATGCACAGAGAAGCCCTTCATTTAAAAAGTAAAATTTTGCCGGGCAGTGGTGGTGCACGCCTTTAATCCCAGCACTCGGGAGGCAGAGGCAGGCAGATTTCTGAGTTCCAGGCCAGCCTGGTCTACAGAGTGAGTTCCAGGACAGTCAGGGCTACACAGAGAAACCCTGTCTTTGGGGACGGAGAGATGGCTCAGTGGTTAAAAACACTGACTACTCTTCCAGAGATCCTAAGTTCAATTCCCAGCAACCACATGATGGCTCAAAACCATCTCTAATAGGACCCGAAACCCTCTTCTGTGTGTCTGAAGACAGCTACAGTGTACTCATATAAAATAAATAAATAAATCTTTTAAAAATTTTCAAAAAGAAACAGAGAAGTCTTGATCAGATAAGTATTGCATATGGCCCTTGTGAATTTAAAGCCTGCCCCTTTCCCCTCCTCTACCCCTCCCTTCACTTTGTCCTTGCCTTGAAATCCAAAAGCCGTTTGGAAGGGCTTTGCAAAGGAGACCTGTCATGGGTGAGAGGGGAATCGTGATAGCCCAGCCTGGGAGGTGGGGGAATTTCTGTGTGGTGGTAAGGTGGTCTGTAAGAGGGAAGGCAGAAATGTCAGTGTCATTCTTATTTGTGCGCATAATGGCATTAAAAAGGCCATGTAACAAGGGGGAGAGAGGCACCTGAGTAAAGGTCTTGAGCTCAGACAAGCATGCCATTTAAAATTGCAAGGAGGTGTGTGTGTGTGTGTGTGAGAAGCAGGATTCATGGGGTGAGTGGTAATCAAGGGAAAGGCATCTAGCACAGTAATGTCCTGCAGTGACGTATTAGTGACGTGGTAATTCACTGATGTGCCCCTAACCCTGACTATAAAGGGGATGGCATGAGGACAGACTTCTGTTTAACGCCGCCACTGCTGCCGCACACTCAATGCTTTTGATCTCAATGTTCAACCCAAACCTCCCTAGAGATGCTGTGTCTCTAGGGAGCACGTCTCAGAAACGCAAGGACAGAAAGACAGGCCTGTGAGGCCTGGGAAGCTTTAAGAGTGATTTCTCACACAAGGGAAGGCTCTCTGAAGGAGCAGGGATCTGACCCCTCTGAGTGATCTAGGGATGCATCCTGCCCTCTCTGAAGGGCAGCCTTGTGGGGCAGTGCCAAAGGTGTCCCTTCTGCCATGGACTTTCTAGGGCTCAGAAGGCAGCACTGGAGTGTTTGAAAAGCCGAACAATCAACTCTCTGTAAGTGGCCATGAGGTTTCTGACAAAGTAACCTGCAGTAACCGTCAGTCAGAACCAACGTTCAGAGAATTCTTCCTAAGTATTCTGTGACAGAGAAGACTGCTCAGACATGGACTTAAGCCAGTAGAAAGTCTTAGCTGCCAGTGACTCCACTGGGTATTTGGGGGCCCAGTGTAGCGCTGGGTGAGATTTTAAGCACACATAAAAAGCATATTCTTGTTGTCATACTTCAGTCAAGAAGAACAGTTAGTCAGAAGAGGAGCTACTGATGCCAACAGGCAAGGCAATGGAGAGACATTCCCACAACTGTGGACTTTGATGGATTAAGTAGTTGTTTTCATTTTGGCAGGTGATTTTGTCTGTGTGCTGACTGTGTGGCCTGAACAGTAGTACTTCAATCATGGAGTCAGCTGTGCTAGGGTCTGAGGCCTGTTATATTCTAGACTGTGTAAGTCTAGAGTTCCATTCACATCCAAAAAGGTGGTTGTCTTCGTCAGGGTTTCTATTCCTGCACAAACATCATGACCAAGAAGCAAGTTGGGGAGGAAAGGGTTTATTCGGCTTACATTTCCACATTGCTGTTCATCACTAAAGAAAGTCAGGACTGGAACTCAAGCAGGTCAGGAAGCAGGAGCTGATGCAGAGGCCATGGAGGGATGTTTCTTATTGGCTTGCTTCCCCTGGCTTGCTCAGCTTGCTTTCTTATAGAACCCAAGACTACCAGCCCAGGGATGGCACCACCCACAAGGGGTCCTCCCCCCTTGATCACTAATTGAGAAAATGCCTTACACCTGGATCTCATGGAGGCATTTCCTCAAGGGAGGCTCCTTTCTCTGTGATAACTCCAGCTTGTGTGAAGTTGACACAAAACCAACCAGTACAGTGGTTTAAGGTGGGACATGAAATGTGAAAATATTGTACTATTTTCTTCATCAGGAGAAGAAGGATGATTTGCCTCTCCTCCACCCTGTGTTTCTGGCTCTCAGCGTCTGTCATGGATTTCTTACACAGAAAAAGACATTTCCCAGTAGAATCCAGGATGTCTTGTATTCTATCTTCTCCATGAGAAAACAAATGAGGGGGCATTTGTCTGTAGCCAGAAACCAACGCAGACAAGCCAGACTATGTCAAAAGAGCTTGCTTTCCTTTTCTTCTCTCTAAACCAAAAGCTCAGGTGTTAGAATGGAAGAGACAAGCTTGCGTGTCGTTCAGGAGGAGAGAGGCACTTTCCCCCAGTGTACCCTCAGCTAAGCAGGCATGGCACCAATAGCAGCTTCTCTCTGTGGTCTAGCAGCTTTCGCTCCGTGTTCTAAAGCTTATCCAAGTATCTAAGTCTTACTTTTTTTTTGAGACATAGCTTCTGTCTTTCTCTGTCTCTCTGTCTCTCTTTCTGACCCAGGTTTATCTCTGTCCTGGAACTCACTACATAGATCAAGCTGGCCTTGAACTCACAAAGATTTGCCTGCTTCTGCCTCCCTAGAGCGAGCGCGTGTGTGTGTGTGTGTGTGTGTGTGTGTGTGTGTGTGTATGGTTCCATTGTGACACACTGTAGATGAACTTTGGCTGCCCAAGGACCATGAGGACTCAGGCCTGGGGTGAGGTTCATAGTAGACTGTTTACCTAGTACACACGGATCTGGGCTCAGAAAACTGAAAACAGGACGGGGCAGGTGGCCTTTTTTTTTAAGTAGGTCACTTAATAACGCACTCAGTGACACCTTTAATCCCAGCACTCAGGATTTGAACTCTTCAAATCTAGGCAAGTCTGGGCTACATAGTATGACCCTGGGCTTTCTGTTTGTTTGTTTGTTTGTTTTAAAAAAATGTTTAAATTATTCCTTTTTTTAAAAAAATTTATTTTTTATTTTGTTTGTTTTTTTTTTTTTTTTTGAGATAGGGTTTCTCTGTGTAGCCCTGGCTGTCCTAGAACTCACTCTGTAGACCAGGCTGGCCTCGAACTCAGAAATCCGCCTGCCTCTGCCTCCCGAGTGCTGGGATTAAAGGCGTGCACCACCACTGCCCGATCTAAATTATTCATTTTGATTTTTATGTGCATTGGTGTTTTGCCTTCATGTGTATGTGAGGGTGTCAGATCCCCTGGAGTTACAGAACAGTTGTGAGCTGCCATGTCGGTGCTGGGACTTGAACCTGGGTCCTCTAGAAGAGCAGTCAATCATCTCTTCAACCTGTTTTTA
The DNA here is from genome assembly GCA_019843965.1 of Rhynchomys soricoides. Lineage (NCBI taxonomy): Eukaryota > Metazoa > Chordata > Mammalia > Rodentia > Muridae > Rhynchomys > Rhynchomys soricoides. The sequence continues at coordinate 2,480,554 of JADRCH010000062.1, forward strand.
ATCTTTGAAGAGGATACAATAGAGACCCAATTGGGGTGTGTGTGCATGTGCGTGTGTTTTTGTGTGTGCATGTGCGTGTGTGTTGTTGTTGTTTTCAAGTCTGAGTTCCTCTGTGTAGCCCTGGCTGTCCTGGAACTCATTCTGTAGACCACGCTGGTATCGAACTCAGAGATCTGCCTGCCTCTGCTTCCCGAGTGCTAGGATTAAAGGTGTGCGCCACCATGCCCCGATCTGGGTGGTGTCCTTTCTAATTTCATGAACCATCAGTGTGGTGGAAACTAGATGCCACTGGTGAGTGAACGGATCTGTTGAGCACTTAGAAAAGGTAATGAAAACATAATTTACTTGGGGGGAGTGCTTTCATAACCTAAAGATTCCCCATTCTTCTCCTGTTTAAAACTGTGTCATAGCCGGGCAGTGGTGGCGCACGCCTTTAATCCCAGCACTCGGGAGGCAGAGTCAGAAGGATCTCTGAGTTCGAGGCCAGCCTGGTCTACAGAGGGAGTTCCAGGACAGCCAGGGATACACAGAGAAACCCTGTCTTGAAAAACCAAAAAAACAAAAACAAACAAACAAAAAGCTGTGTCATAGCAGGGCTGGAGAGGTGTCCCCATCAAGAGAACTTGCTGCTCTTGTATGGGATCCGGGTTCGGTTCCCAGCAACCCCATGGGGCCTCACAACCATCTGTGGTAACTCCAGTCCCAGGGGCTCTGACAACCTGCAGCCAATGTGCATAGACACATTCAGGCAAAACACTCATACACATAAAGTAACATTTTAGAAAAAAATAACAGTGTTGAGAGAAAAATAAATTTATAGCTATTAAAAAAAAAAAAAATCAAAGAGGCATGTGGATTTCTGAGTTCGAAGCCAGCCTGGTCTACAGAGTGAGTTCTAGGACAGCCCGGGCTACACAGAAAAACCCTTTCTTGAAGAAGGAAAAAAAAAAAAATCAATGAGTCATTTTTTAAATTAGAAAAAGAGAAATCTTGTGATGGAAATTAGCAAATTATTAGAAGTGAAAATGAGTTTGGCATAATTTTAGTCATCGAAAGAGGAAATGCAGGAAATAAGGAGCAAGATAGTGACAGGTTTACCCGAGTGTGAGAAGCCAGCGGACTGTGCATCGCTGTGTGTGCACTGCTTGACCATGGCTTCCAGCAGAGCGTTTCAGTCCTGATTGAACTGGAGGGCCACAGCCGGTCTCCTCGTGTTCTATCCCCACCATTTAGAAGAAAGAGAAGCATAAGGTGACATGCAGCCTTAGCCACAGAAGACAACCAGACGGAGGGTTATTTTTAATAGACAGTCCAAATGGTGCGCTTGATGAAAACGAGGACATGATGCCCGTGTTGGTCTGGTTGAGGAGATGTGAGAGACAGTGTAGCCAAAGGCATCTCAAAGAGTCCAGACTGAACATGGCCAACAGAATTAGCTGGGCAGTGAGGGGGGATAGCAAGAGAGGAGGAGAAGAGAGAGGGAGGAGCCCAGGAGGATCGCGAGGGCACGTGGGAGGCTAGAGAGCATGGAGCGGAAATGGCTGAGATATGGAGGAAGGAAAGCCAAGGAAAGGGGCACGGGCCGCGGCCATCAGGTTCCCTGGGGAGCTATCTCACGAGTGGCTCCATTTCACATCAGTGCAGTGTTGCTCTCAAAGTGTTGTCTAGTAATTTCTGTTTTCTACACTGGTCCACTTTCAGTTGAACGAGGTGCATGTGTCTTGTATCTTCTCTAATTTAATGTACTGCAGATGTGATGATAACTATCACTTAAAAATATTTAGATCCCCACAAGAAAACTGACAGAATCAACTAACGTGGGCCCACGGGGTCCACAGAGACTGAACCACTGAACAGAGAGCATGCGTGGGACCGACCTGGGCCTTCTGCATGTCGGTAACAGTCGTGCAGCTTGGTCTTCATGTGGGACTCCTAACAGCGGGAGCAGGGGCTGCTCTGACGCTGTTGCCTGCCTTTGATCCCTTTACTCTAACTGGACTGCCTGTCTAGCCTCAATCGGAGAGTCCGCAGAGTCCTAGGGAGGCCTGCCCTTCTCTGAGGACAAAGCGGGGGGTGAGGGTGGGGGGGGAGTGGATGGGGGATGGGCGGAGGTAGGGGGGAAGGATTGGGAGGAGAGGAGGGAGGGACGTAAACCAAGCAAACAAATAGAACTTTTAGATCCTGAATAGCTCAGAAAGGCTTTCGATCTATGTGGTCTGACTGCAACTGAAGAACTGTCTCCTGGACAGCTCAGTAGACTGACTTCCTCTCTGTTTAGCATATATTCACTTATTTCTACGGTGCTGGAAGACTGAACCTCCACGTGATAGACAAGTGCAGTACCACTGAGCAACCCCACCCCCGTGCCCACCCCCAACTCTGTTTAGTAGTGAGGAAGGAACAGATTCTTCAGGGCTCCGGTGTGTGTGGTGAAGGGGCTGTCACTCTTGGGTTGATGGGATTGTGATCAAATTCAGGTATTTTCATTGTCTGTGTCATGGGGGAAGATGAGTTTATAGTCATTCTCAATGTCTCCATCACCCTACACGCTGAGATCAGAAGTCGGATGGGCTTAGGAAGATTAGAAACTTTATTTTTAGGTCTTTCTGACAGATGCCCTATCAAGATGAAAAAACTCAGCATAAAGTTTGCTAGAGGAGATAAATATTCCAAACATCTTTAGTTTTTTGCTGGATTATGTGACTCTATAAAAAAATGAAAGCTGCCGGGCTGTGGTGGCGCACACCTTTAATCCCAGCACTCGGGAGGCAGAGGCAGAAGGATCTCTGAGTTCGAGGCCAGCCTGGTCTACAGAGTGAGTTCCAGGACAGCCAGGGCTACACAGAGAAACCCTGTCTCAGGAAAGAAAAAAACAAAACAAAACAACAACAAAGAGAAGAAAAACAAAGCAATTTCAGGATAATTAAATATATAAGTATGAATGAAAGCAATGATATTCAAAACCCCAAGTTAAAGAATTTATATGATTTTAGGAGATATACGTAATCTATAACTCTTTAAAGAATTCTCTCCGGCTGGAGAGATGGCTCAGCAGTTAAGAGCACTGACTGCTCTTCCAGAGGTCCCGAGTTCAATTTCCCAGCAACCACATGGTGGCTCACACCCACATGGTGGCTCACAGCCATCTGTGATGGGATCCGATGCCCTCTTCTGGTGTGTCTGAAGACAGTTACAATGTACCCATATAAATAAAATAAATCTAAAAACACCAGATGCTTTACCAGAGGACCCAAGTACCCATATGGTGGCTCACAACTACCAGCTGTAACTACAGTGGCAGGCAACACACCCACATGCACGAAATGAATTAAATCAATTAAACATCAGAATTTACAGGTGAGTGTCATTACCTTAATCCCTGGGCCTTGGGGAAATGCTGTTAAGTTGAATGGGCAGGTGCCAATGAACAAGACAAGAACCCCTGGTGTGGAAGCCATGAGCAGCTCTTCTGGGAATACACAGTAGTTGATTAGCTCTCCTAAACAGTCGCTTGGGTCCTTCAACAATAGAATTTTATTTTCTTACCAACTTGTAGATCAGAGGTCTGAAATCCAGCTGTCAGCGGGGTCTTCCTGCTCACTCTCCTTGGTTTCTAGTTGGCTGTCCCCTCCTTGTGCCTTCCCATAGACTCACCAGTGTGAGCATGTGTATTCCAGTGTCCTCTTCTGATGTGAGCCCATCTTGATGGCATCACTACCTCTTTAAAGACTCCATAGCAGTACGTGTGTGTGTGTGTGTGTGTGTGTGTGCGCGCTCGTACTCAGTCAGGAAGTGCTTGCCAGGCATGACCTGGGTTCAGTGCCCAGAACCTGTGGAAAAGAGTCTCCAGGCAGAATGGCGTGGGCTTGTAATTCTGGTGCTTGGAAAGCAGAGACAAGTGGGTCCCTAGGCTTGCTGGCCAGCCAGCCTAACCTGCTTGGCAAACTTCAGACCAGTGAGAGACCCTGTCTCAAAAGACAACCCAGAAAGTCCTCTGGGCTCCACATGCAAATGCACTGTGTGACCATGTCCGCGCGCGCGCGCACACACACACACAGACAGAGTAAACAAACAGCTGAATGAGGGCTGGTGACATGGTTCCGCGGTTAAGAACACTGGTCTTCCAGGGGTTCTGAGTTTAATTCCCATCTCTAAAGGGATCTGATGCCCTCTTCTGGCATGCAGATGTACATGCAGACCGAGCGCTCATTAACATATATTAAACAAGCTGCTTAAATAAATTTAAAAATAAATAATAGAGCACAAAAGAAGAACGAGGAGAGGAAAGTAAGCAATCAGAGTCAAAATGCAGTGCCAGGATTTATTTCAGGGAATTAAGTGCCCCTTTCACCCCATGGCTTAAACTTCTTTCAAGTACCTCGGTTGAATTAAAGTTGTTTCCTTGACTTTCTTGTCAGTCCCAGAGTCATCTCTGTTCGTTCTGTAACCCAGCGTATTCTGCTTCTTCATCCTCCGGTGAAACTGTGTGTCTGACCTCCCTATCTCCCGCCCAGCATGCAAAGTTGCGCAGGACTCAGGAGGTAGCAGGAGGTGCCAGAGCCTGGAGACCGGACTCTGCTCTGGATCGGATTTACCACAGCCCCGCAGCTATGGTGCGCTGTCTTCTCCGTATCTCAGATTCCTTCTTGATTCTGCGCGGGACAACACCTGCTTGCAGAGGCTTTTGGGGGACTCTGTAAAATCACATTCTGTGTGTGGCAGTGTTGAAATGACCCGTCCCCAGAAGCTGTTATGTCAAATGCTGGGTCATAGTAACCAGAGCGTTGTGGGGCTGGGGTGTGAAGGGCCCTGTAGCTGTACCCTCCACTAACAAGGTCCTCCACTCCTCGGGTGTGGGCTCGGCCGTTTTCTGCCCTGCCCTCGGCTCCATCCCAGGAGTTTCTCTTTGCTGTTGTTTTATCTCTGCTGTTCGGTTTCAAACCTTTCGTACTTTATTATCTCGGCCCTCCTCTATTTAAATCTCCGATTTGTGCCTTCCTCTGACTTTCTTTTGTCTTTTGTTGGTCTTTTGTTCTTTTCCTCCCTCCCCCATTTTTTCTATATTGTTTTCAGGTTTTTATTAGTTTTTTGTTTTTTTTTTTTTAAAGATTCACTTATTTATTTCATGAATGTGGGTATACTGTCACTTCTTCAGACACACCACAAGACTGCATCTGATACCCATTAGAGATGGTTTTGAGCCACCATGTGGTTGTGAGCCACCATGTGGTTGTGAGCCACCATGTGGTTGTGAGCCACCATGTGGTTGCTGGGAGTTTTTAAAAACATTTATTGGGGGATGGGAGTTTGCACATGTCACAATTTGGGGACAGTTTGTGGAGGCCAGCAGCCTCCTTCCATCTTGTGAGTTCAAAAATTGAACTATGAAGCCGGGCAGTGGTGGCGCACACCTTTAATCCCAGCACTTGGGAGGCAGAGGCAGGCAGATTTCTGAGTTCGAGGCCAGCCTGGTCTACAGCGTGAGTTCCAGGACAGCCAGGGCTACACAGAGAAACCCTGTCTCGAAAAACCAAAAAACTAAAAAAATAAAAAAAAAAAGAATTGAACTATGGTTGTAAGGCTTGGAGGCAAGGATCTGTAGTAAGCGTTTTGATGTCTTTAAAAATATAAACAAGGGGTCTGGAGAGATGGCTCGGTGGTTAAGAACACTGGCTGCTCTTCCAGAGGTCCTGAGTTCAATTCCCAGCAACCACATGGTGGCTCACAACCGTCTGTAATGGGGTCTGAGGTCACCTTCTGGTGTGTCTGAAGACAGCGAACTCATATACATAAAATAGATAAGTCTTTTAAAAATTTATGTTAAGTGAATGTTTTTGTTTTAATCCCAGGTGTGGGATATGGGGCCGCTTCTGATGGTCCACAGCAGCTAACTAGGATTTGTCTTGTGCTCTGTCATGGGTGTGATTTTGCCAGCTGCAGACAATTTACATTTAGAATCCTGGGGACTCTTGAGTGGGTATAGATATCCCGAGCCCCTAGAGGTGGCAGCTAGCTGCTGCCCTCCCTGCTGCTGCTGGATTCCCGGATTGCTGGCTGGACATATCCTGACTATGAAGATTGGACTTGCCCCAAGGAACTCGATGCCCCTAATCAGCAGGAAGTAGTCAAATGGGATCAACACCCCTTTCCCCCAACCTTCCTTCTCTCCTACCTAGTGTTGGGGGCTTTGACGGGGTTTCTGTGGAGGAGGGTGGTAGGAATGGGAACCTAATAAAGAGCCAAAAGTCTGGTCACAAGTCCCAGTCAGGGACTCCTACCCCCACCTTTACCCACGCATCCATCTTGCTTGCCCATTTTCAGTTTTCAAGAAGCATTTCCCTGGGGGCTGGAGAGATGGCTTAGTGGTTAAGGGCACTGACTGCTCTTTCAGAGGTCCTAAGTTCAATTCCCAGAACCCACAGGGTGGCTCACAACCATCTGTAATGGGATCTGATGCCATCTTCTGGTGTGTCTGAAGACAGCAATAGTGTTCTAACACACATAAAATATATATATATATATTTTATTAAAGAAGCGTTTCCCTAAGTTCTTGACACCTCAACCGTACACCAAGAACTACAGGCAACAGGAGAATGCTGAGAGTGGGAGAAAGTGTCTTCCCAGGGAAGAGCACACCCACTGGGTATCCATTATCAAGTGGTCAGCCCTGAAAACGGACACACAAGTAACATACAGTCTGGGCAGGTTATAGTTAGGAATATGGAATGTGTGTGTGTGTGTGTGTGTAATACATGTATGCATGCAATGGCAATTAGTGAAAACAAGAGATCATGAATTTGAATTTGAAGAATCGAGGAGTACTTGCAACAGTTTGGGGGAGGAAGGGGAGGGGGGAAATGATGTAATTCTATTATCTAAAACAAACAAAATAGTTAAAAAGTTTCCCTGCAGCTGCTTTTATTTCCTTTGTTACCGTGCACTTCTTGCATGAATTCTGTCTCATGTTCGGTGATTTCTTCCAATGTCTGGTAATCCCCAGCCTTGTGTTCATGTTATGGAGACACATAAAGACACACACAGACAGTCAACAGCTCCTCAGGAGAAAGGGGGCTGCCTCCCACCCCACCTCACCCCCCTTCAACCTCCCAAGGTCTCCCCATCACCACTCTCCAGCTGTGTAAGTTAGATCTCATTTCTCTTGGCCCTGGCAGTTGTCTTCAGAAGAATCTTCCAAGTGCTGGGAGGTCAGAAATTGATCCTGGTGCCAGTAATCTGGTTCCCAAATGGGTCGGTGTTCTAGTGAGTTCAGCAGCTGATACTCAAAAACTCTGCTTTTTTTCCCGTTTACCACTATGACAACCCATACACAGTGCTACCAGATAAACTAATCCAGCCTGTCTGGAAGATAGGAAATTTAAAGGTAAGTAATCTGCCGAACCTCTGAGTCAGCATATAAGCTCACATACTGCTCCAGCACCATCCCTGCCTGCCTGCTGCCATGTCCCTGTCTGTGATGATCATGGACCCCAGCCTCTGGAACCATGAGCCCCAGTACGTGTTTTCTTTTATAAGTTGCCTTGGTCATGAAATCTTTTCACAGCAATAGAAAAGTAACAAAAAGACAGGGAGCCAGATACAGTGGTGCTGGCCTTTAATCCCAGCGCTAGGGAGGTAGGGGTGGGAGGATCTCTGAGCTCAAGGCCAGCCTCTTCTACAGAATGAGTTCCAGGACAGCCAGGGCTTCACAAAGAAACCCTGTCTTGAAAAACTGAAAAACAAAAAAAGAAACAAAGAGCACTTTCTCTGGTATGTACCCACCAGTGTTAGCAATTCAAACAAAACTTGTCAAGACGGAACAAGGATGGTGAGCAGAAGACAGCGTTTACCTGGCTTTGTAGAACTTAGAAAGCCCTCATGCCTCTGCCTAAGTGAGTTAAAGGCCTCATCCCCACACCCCATCTATTATTTGTTTATTTATTTATTTATTTTTGAGACAGGGTCTCCCTATGTAGCCATGGGTGACCTGGAACTTGCTGTGTAGACCAGGCTGGCCTTGAATTTACAGATATCTCCCTGCCTCTCCCTTATAAGTGCTGGAATTACAGGCTTGAGCCACCACACCCAACAACTGAGGATAAGATTTTAATCAATCCAACACAGGAAACGGTTGGATATCTGGGAGTGGGGTTTTTGTGGGGATCTGGGGACACTATGTGCTAAAACTATAAAGTTTTTAGTAGCCTTCCTGCTTTCAATGTTATCTGCACCTCTACCTTCAGAAGTGTTTGATGCCCACCAGTTTCTAAAGTCACCTGAAGTTTTGCAGAGCAAGCTAAGTGCTTTCAGGACCTGGGATTTCTCTGGTTTGTTTTCAGTTATTGCCTGTTTGTCAGGTTCTTAAAGTGTGTTGACATTTTATTGTCCCGTCCGTCCTCTGCTCGGAGAGGCTCTATTATTCTGCTCAAACTGCTGTGATGGCTGTTCGTGGTTGTCAACTTGGCTACATCTGGAATGAACTAAAACCCAAGAGGCTGGGTACACCTGTGAGAGAGTTTTTCTTAATTAAACATTTGAAATGGAAAGATCTGCTTTTAATTCGGGTCTTTTCAACAAGACACAAAACCAGTGCTCCTCAAAAAGCATTGCCAAGAAAATACAGAGGCAAAGTCACCAAGTAGAGATGCTACTTACGATGCATGTCTGATGAACGTCTTGGGGTGAGAATATGAAAAGAATTCTCATATGTTAATAGTGAGAAGACAGAAATACAACCTTTAAAACGGGCAGAGACTGATAGAATATGCTGGATGGTAGAAGATTGGCCCATAGGCACATAGAAAAATGCTTGATATAATTAGGTGTCTTAGGAATGAGAATGATAGGCTTAATGAGAATCATCAGCAAGGCCACTAGATGGCCAGGGTTATTAGCTTTTTAAAATCTGGGCCACACATTTTGCTGGCAGCCTATATAAATGACATGGAAGAGAAGAAGGAAGCTTTCTCTGCCTGCTTGCTCTCGCTGGCAAGTCCATTCCTTTACTGGCACTAGAGCCTAGTTCTTCTGGAGTCTGTTGTATACTGAAGACCACTTGAGACATCCAACCTCATGGACTGAACAACTGGATCTTTCATTGGTAGACAGCCATTGTTGGTCTAGCTGGACCACAGCCTATAAGCCATTCTAATAATTCCCCTTTATATATGGGGTGGTTTGAATATGTTTGGTAGTTAGGGGGTGTGTCCTTGTAGGAGTAGGTGTGGCCTTGTAGGAGTAGGTGTGTCCTTGTTGGAGTAGGTGTGTCCTTGTTGGAGTAGGTGTGTCCTTGTTGGAGTAGGTGTGTCCTTGTAGGAGTAGGTGTGGCCTTGCAGGAGTAGGTGTGGCCTTGTTGGAGTAGGTGTGTCCTTGTAGGAGTAGGTGTGTCCTTGAAAGAGTAGGTGTGTCCTTGTAGGAGTAGGTGTGGCCTTGTTGGAGTAGGTGTGTCCTTGTAGGAGTAGATGTGGCCTTGTAGGAGTAGGTGTGGCCTTGTAGGAGTAGGTGTGTCCTTGAAAGAGTAGGTGTGTCCTTGTAGGAGTAGATGTGGCCTTGTAGGAGTAGGTGTGGCCTTGTAGGAGTAGGTGTGGCCTTGTTGGAGAACGTGAAGCACTGTTGGGGGTAGGCTGTGAGGTTCTATGCTTAATCTCTCTCCAGGGTGGAAGAGAGAGTCTCCTCCTGGCTGCCTTCAGATCAAGATGTAGAACTCTCAGCTCCTTCTCCAGCACCATGCCTGCCTGCATGCTGTCATGCTCCCACCTCGGACTGAACCTCTGAACCTGTAAGCCAGCCCCAATTAAATGTTGTCCTTATAAGAGTTGCCTTGGTCATGGTGTCTGTTCACAGCAATGCAACCTTAGCTCCTACTGGGTTCGGCTGCCCTTCGGCACTTTTAACATTTCCTACATTTTCAGGCACGGTGCTTAGAGTTTTGCCTCTTGAAGCAGACGTGAGCATGAAGAGCAAAAGTTAAATAAATCCCCAGCCACATTGGTGTGGCCCAACAAGTTAAGATGTTTTGTGTGTGTGTGTTTGTAAGGCTTTATTCTGTGTCTCCACGGTCTGAGGTGTGTCTGTGAGACTCTCTCTTCTGCTCACTATTACTTGAACAGTATATATGAGAGGAACTTCTTATGGCATTGGGCCATGCACCAAGCTTTACTGCGCAATGCCTGTGATGGCTGGGTTTTGTCAGCTTGACACAAATGGGAGTTATCTGGGAAGAGGGAACCTCAATTGAGAAACATCTCCTCAGATTGGCCTGTAGGCATGTCTGTAGGACATTTTCTTGTTTAATGATTGATGTGGGAGGGCCCCAACCACTGTGTATAGTGCTTTCCCTGAGCATGTGGGCCTGGGTGGTAAAAAAAAGCAACTGGGCAAACCACTGGGAGCAAGCTAGGAAGCAGCACTCCTCCATGGCCTCTACTTCAGTTCCTGCCTCCAGGTTCCTAACTTGAGTTGCTGCCCTGACTTCCTTCACGATGAACTATAAGCTGTGTGATGAAATGAACCCTTTCTTGCCTGTCTTACTTACTTTTGTTATTTTTTATTGCATTGAAGAAACACCATGACCAAGGTAACTTACAAAAGAAAATGTTTGTTGAGATGTGTGGTACCAGATGGTTAGAGCTTACCATGGATCGTCATGAAGCAGGCAGCTTGGCGGTGGTGCTGGAGCGGAGATGGAAACCTTACATCCTGATCCAAAGTCATGAGGTAAAGAAAGAGAGAGATTACTGGAGGTGGTATGGGCCCTTGCAACCTCAAAGCCAGACTCCAGTGACATACCTCCTCCAGCAAGGCCACACCTCCTAATCCTTCCCACACAGTTCCATCAAGTGGGGACCAAGTATTCAAACATATGAGCCTTTGGGGGCCATTACCATTCAAATTACCACCAAGCTGCTTTCGGCCATGGTGTTTATCACAGACAGCAACAGGGAACAGTATCCTTGTGAGCAAACATGGTTTGAGGCCCCTGGAACAAAAGCAATAGTTCAGTTTTCATGACCACAGTGCTCGTTGTAAAGAGCTTCTGAGACTGGAGGATCTCCTGCAGTGGGTGTAACCATGACTTGTTGCTGTGAAGGAATACAAAAGTGATGTGATTTTAGCCCGTGGTTTGAGCGGAGGTAATCCATCACGGTGGGAGGAGAGAGTGAGGGGAAAACTGGTGTACTCCACTCCATCTCTCTTTTTTATTCAACCCAAGACCTCTGCCCATTGGTACTGCCCTCACATAGGGAGTTTGCTCTCACCTCTGTAGGCTTAGATTTAGAAAACAAAAACAAAACATACAATAAGGGAATGCTTCGACCCCCCTGGAGCTCACCGTCCAAAGGTAGGGGGAAAGATGGTAAACAGGACAAGGGGACGTGGACCTGCTTAGAAGTCATTCTTGAGGGCGAATCCCATCTGTGTTGTCGGGAGGATATCAGCCATTCACTTCACACGAATCAGCAGTGGTAACTTAATCCACTCACAAACACCTATCTCGAATAAGCAATGGCAGCTCGATCTAGAAGAATCTGTGAGGCTCTGCCAATTGGCCTGAGTCCAGGGAAGTGGCAAGAAGCCTCCGGAACACCACCTGAAGTTCTTTGGTGTGTTTCTCTCTATGAAGTTGTAACAAACAATGATCAGCAAAGAACACAAGGTGAACCAATACCACGCAGCACCATCCGCTGTCGGTTGGGTTATATATATTTATACCCCTTTCAAACATTGTGAGTTCTCTCAAGCATCTGCTCTAGAAAAACATCACATGCCCTTTTCCCAGGCAACTTCCAGAAAAACACCACCTGTCTATTTTCTTTTCTTTTTTTTTTTTTTTTTGGTTTTTCGAGACAGGGTTTCTCTGTGTAGCCCTGGCTGTCCTGGAACTCACTCTGTAGACCAGGCTGGCCTCAAACTCAGAAATCCACCTGCCTCTGCCTCCCGAGTGCTGGGATTAAAGGCGTGCGCCACCACTGCCCAGCCCACCTGTCTATTTTCAACAAAACATCCTCTCATGTGTCTGCTTCAGGAAAAACACCCTCTCATAAACATCACATGACACAACAGAGTCTCAAAAAAACCCCAAACATTTCTACCTCACACCTCAGATAACTTTTTTCCAGAAACATCCTCACAGACATGCCCAGATAATCTTACCTAGGTGATTCTAAATCCAGTCAAGTGCACAATAAACATTAGCCTTCAGAGCCTGTCATGGTGACACACTCCTTACATCCTAGCACTGGGGAGGCAGAGGACAAAGGTGTCTGTGAGTTCAAGGCCAGCCTGGCCTATGTAGAGAATTCTAGGATAGGTAGAGCTGTGTAGAGAGACCTAGGCTGAAAGATTAATAAGATTCTATAAAAAATAAGATCATATAAAAATATATAAGATTAACTATCATAGCAGGTGATCTTATGACATCCTTGGGCAAAGTTGACTGTTTATGGGGCATCATCTGATTCTGGGGATACCATGCAGCAACAGAGAGCAGAGAAGCAGACTCTGAGGATCGTGATGTGAGCTTGGGAACTGACTTTGACTCTCTGGAAATGCAGGGTTTAGAGGAGAGGGCTGGGGTGGACACTTTGCCTTCTGCCACTCACAAACAAGACACTGAGGTTGCTAGTCTGTGTTTTGATTTTTCTCTTTATCAAATATGCAGATCCAACCTGGGGTCAGACAGTGTTTGCTCTCTCTGTTCAGGTGACATTATGCAACTACAGTCATGTATCGCTAAACCACAGGGATACATAACTTTCTAAGAAGTGCTCCATTAGGTGACTTCAGTGTGCAAACATGACAGAATTACCTAGACTAATTAACGCTTGGCAGCTCCAGTATCACTAGAGGGTAAAATCTTATGGGACTGCTGTTGTGTATGCTAATGAATGGCAGAAACACTACAATTACCCTGAGATGCAGTTAGCTGGGCACATTAATGATATCAAAGTGACGTATCTTACTTGGATTCTTAAATATTTTAAAACTTTGAGTTAAGAAGCAAAGGGATTCAGAAAGATGTGACCAAGATCCATTCCACTTCCAGTCCATTGTATTTCTTTGACTTGACGGTTTTTGCACAAAGTGGGATGGTATAGAAAACAAAGCTTGGGTAACTGGCTGTGGTGATAGCCTAGGTCTCTTCAGTGAAAGACTGGCATAGGATTTATCTTTTATGTGGTGCTGTCCCTGGGAAAATGTCTACTCACTCTGTACAAGAAACCAACAACAGACCACAGTGAGAATACTACCAAGATCTGACTTGGTGAGCCAGCGAGTTTTACTGGGGTTACTTGTAGAAGCAGAGTTGCCTCAAAGACAGCTGCATTACTAAGGTGCCCACCCCAGAGTGGGTGACAGCTCAGGGAAGCTGGGAACGTGGACTTCACAACTAGACGAGGGTAAGAAAAGCTCCCTAGAACAGAACTTAAGTGGTCTAATGTTGCAACAGCAGAGAAGGTGACATGGGAGTGTCTCTCAGCTGACACACCACGTGAGCCTGAGCGGCTGCCTTTCTTTATCTTTTCTAGGCCACACTGGGAAGGAAGGCCCTTCTGGTGTAGGAGAAAATAGAGGTTACTGAAGCACCATAATAGCCTGGGATAATGCCCTCTATGGCTCAGGAAGCGTGTGCGTGTGTGTGTACCTGAGAGCTAGGAAGGACTGTAAAATACCATCTTCTAGTCCAGACACAGCTGTTGTAATCACAACTGACAGCAGCTGTGAATGCCTGCACGGGCCTGTCCACAGTGAGGCATGGGTGATGTAAGGACTCATGGGTTCCTACTCTCACTTTTGACCTATTTGTCACTGACATATTCAAAAGAGAGGGCTGTTGCCTTTGGGCCCCACCAGGCTCCAGAGCATAGATCCAACCCAACAGTCAAAAGTTAGCCCTGGTTAAACTAAATGGTCACAAAGTAAAGTTGTCATGAATCCGAGCAAGGGACTGATAAGAAAGAGCTGGTTTGACAGGGATGGGAGAGAATACTCATAAATTGTCAAAAAACAAAGTCAATAAAAAATAAAGACCTGAGGCCGGAGAAATGACTCAGAAGTTAACAGCACTGGCTGCTCTGGGTTTGATTCCCAGCACCCGCATGGTGGCTCTCAATCATCTGAAACTCTACATGAACACCACAATAGCTCCTTCCCTCCAGCTTTCTGCTTGCTGTGCTGACATTTTAGCCCCCAGTTTTCAAACACAGTGATAGACACTCCATCTGACTCTGCCGCTTGTATCCAATCCTGGCATGCAGTTTGGGGGCAATAAAGTTAGTTTTAAAAATTGCTTTATTACTTACGATGTTTTTAAAATCATGTGTAGGTGTGTCTACATATGCACTTGAGTGCAGGTGTCTGTGGAGGCCAGAGCTTCAGTTAGACAGAAGCCCTAACCCGGGTGCTGGGAACCGACCAGAGCTCAGGGCCTCTGGAAGCAGCAAGTGCTGCTAATCACTGAGCCATCTCTTCAGCCCTCTGTTAAAATCTACCCCCCACCCCCCTTTCCCTGATGTATGTACTGGCTGGTTTTGTGTGTCAACTTGACAGAAGGTAGAGCCGGTCAGAGAGCTTCAGCTGAGGAAATGCCATGAGACTCAGCTGGAAGGCATTTTCTCAATTAGTGATCATCGAGGAGGGCCTAGCTCACTGTGGGTGGTGGTGCCATCCTTGGTGGTCCCGGGTTCTATAAGAAAGCAGGCCAAGCAAGCCATGTGAAGCAAGCCAGTAAGCATCACCTCTCTATCAGCTCCTGCCTCCAGGATCCAGTCCTGCTTGAGTTCCTGTCCTGACTTCCTTTAATGATGGACTATGATCTGGAAGTGTAAACCAAATAAACCCTTTCCTTCCTAGCTTGCTTTTTGGTTATGGTGTTTTCGTTGCAATAGAAACCCTAAGACATTGTAGAAATCGAAGTCCGTGAACACTAAGCACAGTTCCCGACAGTTTACCTAGTTATATGGGTAAAGTTGGCAAAATGGCTGTGTTTGTATTCACGAAGCTGGCACCAGAATGAGGGATATAGGAAGTAACAGTGTGTGTGTCGGGGCACGGCTCCAACTCTAGTTAAAGCTCCTGGGTTTAATTCCCAAATCACAGGAGGGATGGCGGTGAGAACGCAGTAAAAATATGAAAACTTCATAGAACATGCTCGCGATCTAGTGTTTGGGAGACTGTCTCACGAGTCCGAGGGCTGGATAAAGCCAGGCCCAAAGCTAGCAGATGGAGTAAACACTGGCTGGCTCGCCCTGAACATGTCTGCAGGAACTTGCTGCAGAGTCACAGGGCGGAGCATCGCTAGCGGCTACCACGGGGCCGGCTCGGGCCTTGTCTGGGTCACCCGATCTGAAGGGCTTTGGTGCTGTTACTTCTCACGGGCTCGCTTCGGCGAGCAGAGTGGCACGGGGCAAGAGTCATATTAGTTTAATCGAGCCACTAGCCCACCGTAAACGGCCAATAACCGCCCTGGGGTCAGGCCTCGGGCCTCCATCTTTGTGCCGCCCTAGGGGAGCTGACGCCAGGTGCGGGCCGGCCCCAACAGTCAAATTTTCAAAAAGCCCGCGCGGGGCCCCCGGGCAGATCCGTTGGGAACGGCCAGAATTCCCGCGAGGGCGCGCGAGGACGAGGCGTGCGGGCGACCGCCGGCTCCGCACAGGAGGCGCCGGGCCAGCGCTCAAGAGGAGCGTGCCCGTCCCGCGGCAGAGGAAAACGGAAGTGGGTTCGAGGATCTGTCGCTGATTGGCTAGCCGGACACGTCCCTCAAGGGGCTGGCGCGAACGCCACTGCGGAGTTGGGCCTGGGGATCCGGCGAGGGGAGGGAGGGAAGGCTGCGGGAACAGCCGCGCGGCTGACAGGAAACGCTCCGCGGACGCGCGCGGAGGGCTTTGGCGGGCCGTCTCCGGGGTACTGCGGCACCTCGTCGGGTGCGAGCGCGGAGGCGGAAGGAGCGGCGGACGCCCAAGAGCCCGAGGCCCGGACGGAAACCGCGGAGGGCGGGGAGGCCGCGGCCTAGAGCGGCGCTGCGGCGCGGTAGGCGGGACTAAGGCGAGCGCGGAGGCGATTGGCTGGCGGCCCGGCGTCGCTTGTGACGCACCGCGCGGGGAGGGTGCGCGCGCCTTCAGCGGCCTCTTTGTGTGGTGTCCTGATAGGGGAGCGGAGGTGGCGGCCGCGGCGGCCCTGGTAGGGTTCCAGCGTCCTCGGCTCGCCCTCGGGCCGGCAGCGCGCCCCTTCCCTCCCCCTCCCGCCCCTTCCCCGCCGGCGGCGGCGGCGGCCGGGCCCGGGCTCCGGCGAGGCCTCGGCGACCGCTAACGGCGACGGCGACGCCGCGGAGCGCGCAGGGCGGGGGCAGGGCCCGGGCGGCCGACATGGAGAACTCGCAGCTCTGTAAGCTGTTCATCGGCGGCCTCAACGTGCAGACGAGTGAGTCGGGGCTGCGCGGCCACTTCGAGGCCTTCGGGACGCTGACGGACTGCGTGGTGGTGGTGAACCCCCAGACCAAGCGCTCCCGCTGCTTCGGCTTCGTGACCTACTCGAACGTGGAGGAGGCGGACGCCGCCATGGCTGCGTCGCCGCACGCGGTGGACGGCAACACGGTGGAGCTGAAGCGCGCCGTGTCGCGGGAGGATTCGGCGCGGCCCGGGGCGCACGCCAAGGTGAAGAAGCTGTTCGTGGGCGGCCTCAAGGGCGACGTGGCGGAGGGCGACCTGATCGAGCACTTCTCGCAGTTCGGCGCGGTGGAGAAGGCGGAGATCATCGCCGACAAGCAGTCGGGCAAGAAGCGCGGCTTCGGCTTCGTCTACTTCCAGAGCCACGACGCGGCCGACAAGGCGGCGGTGGTCAAGTTCCACCCGATCCAGGGCCACCGCGTGGAGGTGAAGAAGGCGGTGCCCAAGGAGGATATCCACGCGGGCGGCGGGGGCGCGCGGGCGGCCCGGGGCGGGCGCGGTGGCGGCCG
>JADRCH010000062.1:2502504-2529671 GCA_019843965.1 Rhynchomys soricoides
GATAGCTACTGAAGCAGCTGTGTGTACTGGGGTTTTAGGTGCAAGATGTAAAACAAAATCTCTGTATTCTGCTTGGTTAACGTGTATTTGTAGCCCTTCATGCAATAGAATTCAAGTTGTTGTTTATAAAAAAACAAAACTGATAATAGGAGAAAATTGCCTTCCTGGATAGAAACATAGACTAGCAGCGTTCATGGATATCACAAATAAAGAATTCAATTCTTACATGAATGAGTGAGAGTATGTGTAACCTGGTGGGTGGGTTCAGAGTACTCGGATTTTGGAAGCCCAAAGCCTGGCATCAAGCTTTTGGGAAAAGATTTTTCTTTTTACATTTTAAGATATTTTAATGCTGGAACCCCCACATTTTAAGTTGTCATTGTATAGTTCAGATCTGACTCTTGCCAATATATTGTAATTACTGAGGCTCTTGAGGTAAGGACACGAATGTTAGGCTAGTTTGCCCAGTTTGGTGAACTGTAGCTGGTGCTTGGTTCAAACAGTGTAGGGGAGTGTTTGCCTATGGAAGTGAACATTGAAGTTCTTTGCTCACCGTAGCTTGCTTCCCTTACATTCCCGTTTGAAACTACACTTGAAGGTCGGATGCAGGCTTTTTGGGGTGTCTAGGGTACAGGAAAAGATCTAAAACTCATGTTTTACCTGACTGACAGCTATTTTTTTGGATGAAGACTGAGCTGGTAGGTATTGTGGAAGATTGTCACACGTCAGGTGATAGTTTTCCAGTAACAGTGACTTGTGAAAAGGTAGTGGATGACTTAAAATCCCTTAGAGCCTACAATTCACAGTGTTCACCCTTAGTGATGAATGTAATTGACTTGTAGGAAAGGAGAAATGGTAATATTTTTGTAAGCACTTCCTGTGTTTCCCCTAGTAGCCTTTGGCTTGTGGAGCTTTTTAAATGGGTGGACAACTGACGTCTTGATTCACCTGTGAGAAATCTGAACAGAGTACTGCAAGCTTAGCTGACCGGTGGAGATAGAGTTTACTCCTGAGAATAGTTTTTTTAATGCTTGGATATTTTCTGGGTTTTCAAGATGAAACTGCCCCAGTGTGAAGCTCTTTGTATTCCAAAGACTGAGTGTAAGTTCTAAAGTAATCATTAGTTAAAAGCTAGTGTGGACGGTCCTTACATTGATTTTTGTGTGAGCATGTGCCTTTCAAACAGCACCCGTGGAGGTCAGAGGATGCTTTGCAAGTCTACACTCCTGCCTTCTGGGTTTGGGGATCTGCAAGTGCCTCTGCCAGCTGAGCCATTTTAGACGGACCTGGGACACCTTTAAGATGGTAATTTTTTATTTTTTTTTTTTTAACTATTTTTGAGAAAAGGGAAATTATGTGAGTGCAGGTTCCTGCAGAGTCCACATGTATTAAATCTCTCGGAGCTGGATTATAGGTGGCGAGTTGCCAGATGTGGGTCCTCTTAAAAGCTGAGCCGGCTCCAGACCCCAGAATTTCAAATCTTTATAAAGTGATTGAGCTTCTTCATAAAGTGCTGTCGAGTATGACTTGAATGTGCTCATGCTTAGATCCTAATGATGTGGATTCTCGGTTTTAGGAAAGACATGGAGGTTGGCTGAAATTTTGGAATTTAGGATTCCTTGTCTCAAAAACGACAAGTGACAAGAGTCTGTTGATTTGTAGACCTTGTTGCTTACGCTCTTGGATCACTTGCATTTTAGGTGGTTTTCTACGTGTCTGCTAGCTGAACGTGTACATTGGAGGGTGGGTGGGTGGGTGGGTTTGAGCACTGCCTGCCTTTAGCTAGTGTGTGGATGTGACTTGTGTAACATCCACACGTGGAAGTTTCTTCCAATTCCGGTGTCAATGTGATAGGGAAAATCTCTCAGCCTTATTTTGGCTTGATTTGCTCCCCACCCCCTACTTCCTTTTTTAGCTGTGTGTCCCTAACTGGCTTGAAACTTGCCATGTAGACCAGGCTGCCCTGAATTTTTGGGCATCCTCCTGTGTACCTAGTGCTAGGATGGAAGGACCAGCCACTCCCCGGCTAAGTGGGACTGTTCTCCTCAGTCCCATTGCACATGAGCTTAAGGGGCTCCTTTTTTTCTGCTCTTTTAAAAGTGAAAAACGACATTTTCTTCCCCCTATAAAAAGTTCCTTGAAGCTGGGCAGTGGTGGCTCACACCTTTAATCCCAGCACTCAGGAGGCAGAGGCAGGCGGATTTCTGAGTTTGAGGCCAGCCTGGTCACAGAGTGAGTTCCAGGACAGCCATGGCTACACAGAGAAACCCTGTCTCAAAAAACAAAACAAAACAAACAAACAAACAAAAAAAACCAAAAAAAAAAAAAAAATTCCTTGAAGGCCCTAAGAAGTGATTGAGAGTTCATGTGTGTTATTTCTGATTTCAGTCCTCAGTCATTCCATGAATAGGTCCTGTTATCTCTGTTCATAACTTAAGCAGTTTGCCGATTATCAAGTATTGAAAATAGGAGATAGGAATCTTGCAGCTTTAAAAATATTTTGGGGGGTAGGGCGGGCTCTCACTCAATAGTCCTAGTTGGCTCAGGGATTTGCCTGCCTCTTCCTTCTGAGTGCTAGATTGCTCAGCTGCTCTTCTGAAGGCTAGTTACACAGTGAGTTCTGAGATCATAGCAGAAAACACTGTTTTGTGCTACTTGAAAGAGCACAGTATTCCAGTGTGTTAATAGAGATTAGCAGCATTTGCCTTTGCTTGAATTGTAAATGATTTACCAAATATTTGTATCTTGAAGCTTTCTCAAGAGGAAGGAGAATAACAATTTGGGACGTGCTGGGTGATGTTTGCCTTGGGTCAGAGGGGTGAATTTCTAGATTGAGAGAACTTCAGTTTGCTGTTTAACCTGGTAAGTCAACTTATTTCCTGGACTGTAATTGTTGAGATCTCTTATGATTTGATAGAATTTTCAGATCATTCTCAGTAATTATTTGCTAAGTCTTTGAGAGAAACCCTTAGATTCATTCTTAGACATTCAGCAAAAAGTTTTACTACTAAGATGAATAGGGGCCAGCCTTTTCCTCTTAAGACACCCATAGTTTTGTTTGGATGTGAGAATCTAAACAACTGTGAGAGTCTCAGCGTTTGTGTTGGGCCTATAGACAGGAGTGACTGTTACAGGGAGTGTGACAGAGTGTGACAGTGTTTGAGCTAGTTTTACTGTTTGGATTAGGTAGACGAAGCCACAGAGGACCCCACTGCTTAGCCGAAATGCAAAACGTGATGGATTGGGCTCCTTACATCATTGTCCCCTTTGAACGTGAGGCCACAAAGACCTTTAAAAAAACCCAGCCATTCAAACTTTATCGTCTCCGCCAAGACTAATAATAGCAAACCAGCTGTAGGATGCGGACTAATGTATTTAGTTTTGGAAACAGCAGTCACTTGAGACTTGTAGTGAGCGATGGCAGCAGGGGCTGGAGAGTTGGCTCAGCAGTTGTGGAGATTTCCATTTCCAGCCTTCACAGGCGGCAGCTCGCGACTGCCAATAAATTCCTGTCCTAGCAGATCCAGCGCCCCCTTCTGACCTTTGAAGGGCACTGACCCATACATGGTGCACGCTCGCTCACGTGTGCAGGCAAATACACACACACACACACACACACACACACACACACACACACACAATAGGTCTGAAAAATGACAAGCATCGTGGATTGAGACCATTCCACAGTAATTGATAGTTTGAGGTTCCCTGCGAAGGAACGGACTCCATGATTGACAGGCTTTTCTGGGTCTCCTCATTTTGACTCTCTTCACCAGTTTCTGATGAAAATGTGGGTCAGTTTTCTGTAGTTGAGAGGGCATATATGTTGGGAATTTCCTTTGTAAAATAGTCAGGTCAGTTTTGGAGCAGCAAGATAGTTCAAAGAGTCGTGAGCTTGGACTACTAGCTTCAGGTTGGAGTCTGGTGTTCCATGGGTGCGCTTAACTTCTGAATTCAATTTCTTACCAAATTAATCTGGAAGATTTTGGCAATTTACTAGGGTGGCTGTAGTTGAGGGAAGAGCATCACAGGAGTAGCCAGTGAGGTGGGAGCACCAGTTTATGGTTTGGGAAGCAGGCCATTGTGGAGATTTCTGTCTCTGTGATGATTAATTTGGTTGTCAACTTGACACACCTGGGAAGAGGGAGCCGGCCTTAGGAGAATTGCCTCCCCCGAATTAGCCTGTGTGCAAATCTGGGTGGGATTGTCTTAGTTGACGTTGTTATGGGAAACCCACCGTGGGTGGGGCCCTGGACACGGAGCCTGAACAGGAAGCTAGCCAGTAAGCAGTTCAGTGTCTTCCTGGAATTCCTGCTTTGGCTTCCTTTGATGGTAGATTGTACCACACAAGTCCTTTCTTCCCCAAGTTGCTTTTGGATCATGGTAATTATCAGAGCAACAGAGAAGCAAACTCTTAACACCTCTGAATAAATGAGTACGAAGCCATTTGAGGGTTTCTTGTTTTTGTTTTGGGGTTTAGTTTTCGAGACAAGGTCTCACTTTGCCTGACTGGTTGGGTGCTGTTTATGCAGCCTGGGTGGCTTTGAACTCATGATGGGTACTTCTCAGCTCCCTGAATGCTGAGATTACAGGGTGCTGCCTAGCAATTCAAGGCTTTTGAGTAGAGGAATGGTATGACCTGTTTAAAAGGCCTCTGTTTGGCTTTGTCAAGATTTCTATTCTTTTGGTAAAGTGCTTTTAATGACAGTTTATGAGGAAGGCCTTTGGAACTAGTCGGACTGAAGGACCACAGCCTCATCCATAACTGGACAGGTTTTAGCCAGAAAAGAACCTTCGTTTGGTTGTGGTAGGTAAAATGTTAGCTGCTTGGGGCCCTGTTATGAGCTTGGCCTTTATCCTGGCACTTTAGGGAGTGTCCCCACCATTCCCTTGTGTTTACTGTGCCCAGGCTTTGTAGCAATGTGATTATTGCTAACCCTCTGCTTTCCTTCTGGGAGCGTATACTTAACAGTGTCATTCTAATGAACTTCAGCTCCAGAGAGCAGCAAGTTCATCTAGTAAACACTGGAACACAAGAATTGGCCTCGGGGATCGCTGGTCCACAGTTAGAGGTGTGTGTGTGTGTGTGTGTGTGTGAGTGAGAGAGAGAGAGAGAGAGAGAGAGAGAGAGAGTGTGAGTGAGTGTACTGGGGAAAAAGATCAGATTGTGGTTGAGAGCTTGGGGCAGGTTTGGGGGAGCTCTGTTTCCTCTCCAGACCTTCTCTCTGGTCTTGGTCCTCTCCCAGCTGAAAGTGCCAGTGCTGGCTTCACCAAGCAGCAAGAAGTATCAAACAAGGACAGTGAAATACAGCGCCACTTTGTTTAATAAGAGATAGTGAAAGGAAAAAAGACAGAGAAATACTGGTGATGGGACCCTTTGTCTCTGTGATGTCATTTGGAGAAGACTCGAAGGGAACAAGCTCAGCCTAAAGCTCACCATCAAACACCCGGAGACCAGCTAGCTGTCAACCTCAGGGAAAGACTAGATTCTGCTCTACTCTGAGGGGACATACCAACCTAGTGTCCACCAACAAGCAAATGTATGAATAAAATGGAGTAAGGCCAAGCTGTAAGAAATAGATACTGGCACGTGTCACAACGTGAAAATAAGGTTAGCTGAGGGACGGAGGCTAGGGACAGAAAGACAGACAGAGTTTACTGACTGACGCTTGCACTTTGGATGGGATACCCTACAGATGAAATGTAGCTAACTCTGAGGTAGAATTTCATGGTCAGGATGGACCTGTATAGCCTGCTTAATCCCCAGAACAATAAAATAAGCATATAAAACACACCAGCTAGCTGGCTCTGAGGAAAGGGGTACAGAGGTACTGAGGAAAGCATTCTGGAGACGTACAGCACCAGTGGATGTATTCAGTGCCGGAGGACTGTACATTTTTAAGTAATTAAAATTACAAAATTTTTAAATATAAGACTATGGCAATACACAAGTGTATTAGAATTGTATCTTAAAATCACACATGTAAGTTATGGGAAGTCGAAATGACCTAGTTGCAGATACAATGATAAATGTCCCCCTCTTTTCTTTTTTTTTTTTTTTTTTGAGATAGCACTTCATTACATAGACCTGGCTGACCTGGAAAACTCTATCTAGACCAGGCTAGCCTAAAACTCACAGAGATCTTACAACCCGCCTCCTGAGTTCGTGGGATTAGAATCCTGCACCACCATGCCTGAATGAAGCATGTTTTTTCTGTTTCCCACTTGATAAATGCCCTGTTTGAAAATGTCACAGACCTGGTATTCTGGAGGTGGAAGCAGAGGTATCATGAGTTACAGAGTAGCCTGGGCTACATGTGGAGATCTGCTTTAAAGAACCAAGACTGGGGTCTGGAGAGATGGCTCAGCAGTAAAAACACATGCTGCTCTTGCAGAGGACCAGAGAGTTTCCCAGCACCACACTGGCTCACAACCACCTATATAACTCCACCCCAGAGGATCTGATTCCGTCTCCGACCTCTGTGGTCAGAATATATCTGCACTCACATCCCCATATATGCATACATATGAGTAATTAAAATCTAAAAAAAAAAAAGACTAGTACATTTTTTGTTGCTGTTTGGTTTTGTTTCCTTCCTCGGCAGGATTTTTTTGTGTAACAGAGCCCTGGATGTCTTGGACTCACCTTGTAGACCAGGCTGGCCTTGAACTCTTAGAGACCCTCCTGCCTCTGCCTCTATGCTGGAATTAAAGGCCTGTGCTACCACGCCTGACCTTTTTTATTATTATTTTTTTAAGATTTAATTTTTATGCGTATGGGTCCCCCCTTCCTCCCCGCCCCCTACGTGTATGTCTGTGCATCTCTATGTGCAGTGCCCTTGGAGGCCACAAGAGGGCACTGGATCCTCTGGGAATTGAAACTCTGGACCTCTGCAGGAGCAGCCAGTGCCAGTAGCCACTGAGCCACAAGAATAATGACAACAAAACCCCACCACAGTTTTAATAAGATCTAAACTTTATTTTTTTGTTTCTACTTTCCCCAAACTGAAAATTGTCTTCTGCCCATTTTTGATGGGTTTCCAGTTATTTTTAAGTCTCTCAATTATTACTGTTATATGTGGAATCCTTCCAGCCAGCCTGTAAACTGTCGGGCTTTCTAGCTGTACCAAGTTCACCGAAACGTATGTCACAGCCACCTGCAGATCACCTGCAGATTACCGCAGAGCTCAGCGAGCCTTGGCTGAATTAAAAGCATGCTATCAGTGACCATAGAGATTTACCATTTCTTCCGCTCCCCTTCACCCACTCACAGCAGGGGTTGAACCACGGGCCTCACACATGCTGTAGAAGCACTGCTGACCTACGATATCCCCAGGCTTACTTTTACTTTCTTCTTCTGAGACTGAGTTTTACTAAGTTATCTAGGTTGACCTAGGACTCACACTCTAGCTCAGGCAGGCCTTGAACATGTCATCTGTATTTAACCTTTTTATGCAAAACAATTAGATTTTCTTTGGATCAAGAAAAGAACCGAAAGGCGAGGCGAGAGAGAAGACAGATGTTTAATTAATGCTCGTTCTCCAATCTGTCTGTGAACGAAGCTGGTTTTCTTTTTGTGAGAAGTGGTTTCGTTTTTTGTTATCATAGATACACAGGCTTACCAGCAGGGGGCACCAGTTGTGGGCTGCAGCTTTGGGAAAGGAGAGAGTTGGTTTTTTTGTTTTTGTTTTTTTTCATATTTTATTTACATTTCAAATGTTTCCCCCTTTCCAGATCTCCCCTTTGGAACCTCCCCATTCCCTCCCCCCTCCCCCTGCCTCTATGGGGATATTCTCCAACCCACCTCCCCACCCCACCCCCCACCCTTGTCTTCCCTCCTTGGCATTTTCCTATACTGGGGGATCTAACACCCTCAGGCCCAAGGGCCTCTCCTCCCCCTGACGGGTAACAAGACCCTCCTCTGCAGTCTTTGTGGCCAGCACTATGGGTCCCTCCATGTGTATTCTTTAGTTGGTGGATCAGTCTCCAGAAGTATGGGGGGTCAGGCCAGTTGCCAGTGTTGCTACCTCCCTGGGGCTGCACACTCCCTCAGCTCCTTCAGTCCTTTCTCCAAGCCCTCCACCTGGGACCTCGTACTCAGTACTACTGTTCCTGCGAAGTGACTCTTGGGTATTTCAAACTTTTAGGCTAATAACCACTTAACAGTGAGTACATACCATGTTCATTCTTTTGTGACTGTGTTACCTGGCTCAGAATGATGTTTTCAAGATCCATCCATTTGCCTACGAATTTCATGAAGTCATTGTTTTTAATAGCTGAGTAGTATTCCATTGTGTAAATGTACCACATTTTCTGTATCCATTCCTCTGTGGAGGGACATCTGGGTTGTTTCCAGCTTCTGGCTATTATAAATATGGCTGCTATGAACATAGTGGAACATGTGTCTTTATTACATGTTGGAGCATCTTCTGGGTATATGCCCAGGAGTGGTATAGCTGGGTCCTCGG
Organism: Rhynchomys soricoides; assembly: GCA_019843965.1. Taxonomy (NCBI): domain Eukaryota; kingdom Metazoa; phylum Chordata; class Mammalia; order Rodentia; family Muridae; genus Rhynchomys; species Rhynchomys soricoides. The sequence continues at coordinate 2,510,973 of JADRCH010000062.1, forward strand.
GTAGTATTATGTCCAATTTTCTGAGGGTCCACCAAACTGATTTCCAGAGAGGTTGTATCAATTTGCATTCCCACCAGCAATGGAGGAGTGTTCCTCTTTCTCCACATCCTCACCAACATCTGCTGTCACCTGAGTTTTTGATCTTAGCCATTCTGACTGGTGTGAGGTGGAATCTCAGGATTGTTTTGATTTGCATTTCCCTGATGACTAAGGATGTTGAACATTTCTTTAGGTGCTTCTCGGCCATTCGAGTTTCCTCAGTTGAGAATTCTCTGTTTAGCTCACTTCCCCATTTTTTGATAGGGTTATTTGGATCTCTGGAGTCTAGCTTCTTGAGTTCTTTGTATACATTGGATATTAGCCCTCTATCAGATGTAGGATTCGTAAAGATCTTTTCCCAATCTGTAGGTTGCCGTTTTGCCCTAATTACAGTGTCCTTTGCCTTACAGAAGCTTTGTAATTTTATGAGGTCCCATCTGTCATTTCTTGACCTTAGAGCACAAGCCATTGGTGTTCTGTTCAAGAACATTTCCCCTGTGCCCAAGTGTTCGAGACTCTTCCCTACTTTCTCTTCTAATAGATTAAGTGTATCTGGTTTTACTTGAAGGTCCATGATCCACTTGGACTTGAGCTTTGTGCAGGGAGATAGGAATGGATCAATTTGCAATCTTCTACATGTAGACCGCCAGTTGATCCAGCACCATTTGTTGAAGATGCTGTCTTTTTTCCACTGTATGGTTTTAGCTCCTTTGTCGAAGATCAAGTGACCATATGTGTGTGGATTCATTTCTGGGTCTTCGATTCTATTTCATTGATCAACCTGCCTGTCACTGTACCAATACCATGCAGTTTTTATCACTACTGCTCTGTAGTACAGCTTGAGGTCAGGGATGCTGATTAAGGAGAGAGTTCTTGAGGCTAGAAAGCCTGTCCTCAATTTGGCTTTGCTTTGACTCTTGGGATCCAATAGTTTCCTCACTGGCTAAGGCTGGCTGGTGACCAGAGGACCTTTCTAGAGGAGGTGTTTGGAAGCTTTGGATGCCAGCTCTATATAATGTCCGGTTCCTGAACCGGAAGTGAGGTGGAAAGTGTCTCTGGGCCAGGCACCCGAGGGTGTGGTTTCCATGCTCAGCTTGCATGGCTCTCCAGTGGTCTTGAGAAAGTTTCTTTCTATCTGCACCTTGATTGGCTCATCTTTAGAGTAGAGGCGTGGCAGGAAGTGTTGAGCTCCAAGGTTGTACAAACCTAAGTTAAAACTTCACTGTTTGCTCTCTGTCAGATCTCGGCCAAGTTATTTAACCTTCAGACCCTCCGTTCTCAACCCTCCCTCCTAACGCCACCTCTCATGTAACTTCCTCATGTAATGGTGACCCCAGAGTATAAAATTATCTCGTTGCTACTTCATAGCAGTCATTTCACTACTGTAATGAATCATAGTGTAAATATTTGGCATGCAGGATGTCTGATATGGGGGTGCCGAAAGGGGTCGTGACCCACAGGTTGAGAACCACGGCCTCAGAAGCTATACAGATTAAAGCATGGGAGCGAAGCAGTGACCACAGAGAGCAAGGTCTGGCTTGGACTGTAGAAGGAACGGGAGCCTTCGAGATTACTCAGATGCTGAGTCAAAGAAGATGTGGGATCACATTACACAGGTGTAACACAAACATCACGAATGATGGTGCTTGGGAAAGCTACTCCAGGTCGTGGATTCTTCTGTCCTCAGAGCAGAATGGGAAGCCAAGGCACGTGCCCCTCTGGATTAGGTACTGATCTGTCTGCCTTTTGAATATTTTGGGTCCTAGGTTCTTTCTCAGTTTCTGCCCGCTTTCCCAGGCACTTTTAAGTAGCTAGAGTCCACTCAGCATGCGGTCCAGAATCCGGTGGGAAGTTTTGGTGTAGAGATGAAGGTGGGCTGTACTTTAGCTCCGGTCTTGTCTGGTTCTTGTTGGCCTGTTGGCAGTAGTGGCCACTAGGGATGTGTGGTGACTCCATGAAATGCCCTCCCCTGCTGAATGCTTTTTTCTTTGTTCCAGGATCAATGAGTCAAGGATGTTTAATAGCCCTGAAGAAGATAAATATCACTATGGCACTAGTTGCTAGTAGAGGTTGTTAAGTGTTTGTCATAGGCTGGTCTCTCTGCTGCGTGCTTCACCTCCTAAGACTCTCGGAAGTAGCTACTGATATTAACCTCTTTATGTAGGAGGGAGAAATGACATCACGTTTCTGGTAAGCACTCCAGCACTGCGCCCTGTTAGGATCTTGACATCTATGTGGTCTTCTCATCTAGCTGTGTATTCCAGTCACCCATGAGGTTCATTGAAATTCCTCATCCCAGGCTCTGATGTCATAGGTGTTAGGTAGAGCCTTACCTAACACCTATGACAACACCTAGGTATTCTTTCTGTAATATCTAAATTATGTAGAATTTCCACATCTAGGTGTATAGTTTTAAAAACACAATAGTTTCTTTTTACAAGGCTTTATTTTTTTTCAAAGATTTATTTTATATATGCAGGTACACTGCCTCTGTCTTCAGACACACACCAGAAGAGGGCATCGGATACAGATGGTTGTGAGTCACCATGCAGTTGCTGGGAATTGAACTCAGGACCTCTGGAAGAGTAGTCAGTGTTCTTAACCACTGAGCCACGTCTCCAGCCCAAGGTTTTATTTTTAATTACGTGTGTATGTGTAGGTAGGTATTTGTATATGTGCATGGTTGAGTGCAGGTCCCTGGGAGCTGGAGTCACAGGTGGTTGTGGCCACATGACATGGGTACTAGGAACCAAATTCAGGTGCTTAGCAAGAGCAATGCATGCTTTTAACCACAGAGCCATCTCTCTGGCACCCCAAACCATCAAGATAAGGAACACCCCCCCCCCTTCTGAGACAGGGTTTCTCTGTATAGCCCGGGCTATTCTGGAACTTGCTCTGTAGACCAGGCTGATCACAAACTCACAGAGATCCACCTGCCTCTGCCTCCTGAGTGCTTTTGACCCTCTGGTGCTTACACTTTTAACCAGCTGGGTAAATGTTTCAGACACACAGTGTGATTTGAGGCACTGTGCTGTGCTCTGGTGCCTGCAGATGCAAGAAGCACTGGAGACGTGGAAGGAAAAGCCAGAAGAGAAGAAAACAGGACAGTTATGGGAAGGCGCCCGTTGGCCCAAGTGTCTCCAGATGAAGCACCAGTGCTGAGAACTTTGTAGCCTAAATCCAGACCGAGAACGTTTTTCTTTCTAATCCTGGTTCTTCTCAAGCCAACTGAGAGCTGGAAGATTCTGAAAGTTGGCATGGATGACTGGATGAGTTACTTTGGGATGGAGATCTGGGGTCACCAGGTGTGCATGGCTAACTGTGGAGGTTGCCCGAGGCCCGGGTAGTGGGCTTTAACGTAAATTCAGGACAGGCCAAGGATGGGCACTTTCCTCCAGGCAGAAACCACTTTGGTCCTTTTGATTCTCTCCACTAGAACCCTGAGCAGCCCCTCCAAACCCGAAGTACAGTCAGGAGCACCAGCCTCTACTGAACAACAGGTCAGACTGTGGCCCACAGAACACTTGGATATAGCAGGTAGGAGATGTAAATAAAATGTATCAGAAAAATATTCCAGCAGCATAGAGGAGGGCCCTTGGCTCTGCTACCCTTAGTTCTGGTGGGTGGTTTTCCTGGATGGCCATCTCCATTCTGCCCGCCTCAAATGGGTGGTGGGAAGAGCGGGTGTGATCTGACGCACCTCGGTGACGCTGGTTCGTACGGCAAAGGTAGGTTACACGGGAACCACCCGAGGCTTTGCTTTGGCTCTAGTCATTCGAAGCATGAGCATATTCAGTCCTTAAGGATTTCTTTCTCAGATTTTCCCTCTCTCCTTTCCTGTTTGGTGAAGACGTGAATGAAGGCACGCACAAAGGGAAGTCAGTTTTACACCCCTCCTGTGACTCACCCAGCCGCCTGCCTATCCTGGTGACCTGTCTGCACTCTGGCACAGATTCTGGGATTCCTCTTCCTTATTTGTGATGCTTAGCCTCTTGTGGTCCCTGTGATTGATGTCCAGAGGAAATATCTGGAACAGAACCACGAAGCTGATTAAAGGAGGGAAGTGGAAAGAGACAGACAGGAGGGGTTGGCTGCAAACAAATGAAGGCACAGGGCTGCTGGGTGTGAGCGGTGACTCTTCTCCATCTGAGGGCCAGTGACTCCACTGGTGTATCTGGGGAGATCAACCTTGAGCCTCGTACCTCAGCTGGTCTGAGGTCAGAATGTCATGTCAAGTCCACGTTATCAACACTGTAGTTTCTATACCTCCCATTCCTCCCTTTGCTTGTCGCAAAGTTGTTGAGCTCTGCGCAACAACTGCAGGAACTTAGCGGGCTCAAGCTGTACAAGCCACATGGAGCGGCCATCTTTCCTATTCTCACAGTATTGTGTATCTCTTCCTAAAGTTCCCCCGAGCACAGGAGCAGAGGAAAGTGTCACCACTGAGCAGATGATTAGAGCCCACAGAGAAGGAACGTGGGAACTTTTCAACCTTTGGAGACTCAGAGTTGAAAGAGACTCGAGGGAGAGCCTTGGGAATGAAGGACTGAGCATGAGGTCATAGATACCTAGCTGAAGCCTGTGCAGCCAGTGCTGCTCCCTGCCTCCAAAGATGCCGGGCATATTGGCAGGTGATGAGTCCTAGAGCGGGGGGGGGGGGGGACTCATGTCTGGCCTTTTTTTTTTGTACTATTAGGGAAACTTCTGAGACAATTTTCACCACTAATGGACCCAATTATCTCTAAGCCCTGGTTAGTTCTAGAAGACACAAACTTAGCTTCCGGCTTTTTCACAAGATTGTCTTTTAGCCCGAGAAACAAGGCATGTTAAAAACAAACTCCCCCGGACATTCAGTTAGGGAGCGATGAACAATAAGAACAATACTCTTTGAAGTTATGTTGGAGGCCACCAGTTGTCACTGGTCTGATTTGGAGGAAGGTTTTAGAAGACCTATGACTTACTACCCTTCCGTAAAGACTCAAGGATCTGGGTTAGAGGAGCCATTCCAGGTAGGGCCAACATCTAGAGGATACAGGGTACAAGGAGGTTTGGCTGGAGATGGAGGCTCAGCAGTAGACATGTGAGTTGGAGCCACAGCCTGCATAAGCTTCATTATGGCAGACCTTAGAAAGTGCTTCTGTTGTGGTGGTCTTTCAGTGTGGCCCAGGGCACAGCATGGCGGACTTCTTGTGGTGATCACTGCAATGGTCTTTGGCATATTGTAATGCTGGGGGTTGGTTTCAGTTGTACCTCCCCCTCTCTCTGCACATAACGAATCTGGCCCCGGCTCCCATGTCTAATTCTTCTTATTCATTTCAGTTCTGTGACGCCCACCCGCCCCAACCCACTTGTCTCAATGTCGCATCTCAGAACTACTGGGCTCGGGGAGGGAGAATCAGGCAGCGCTGATGTTACTCACAAGTGAATTTCCCCAGGTGGGTAAACTCCATTGCAGGCCACAGAGGGGCCTCCTCATTCCAGCAATCTGGCCAGGCCCACAGACTCATAGCCTAGGAGGAGGAGAGAAGGAGGGGTCAGCTTTTCTCTGTTAGTGAGGATCCCTCTGATCAGTTGTAGTGCAGCAGAGGAAGCAGGAGACTGGGGGGTGGGCTTGTCGCTAGGGCTGGGGATGCCTGAGCAGATGTGGAAGCAGCTGGAAAGGTGGTACAGCCCTTGGGTCGCCACCGCCGAAGCTGTGGCTGTTCCTAGGAGACAGAGGAGAAGCCAGCCTGCGGGGGAGGGGAAGCGAGTGGGTTGCAGCTTTTAGCAGCTGAAAGAGCTGCAGGGAGCTCTGGGTAAGACATTTTCTAGCACCGTCGCTTTTGCGGTAGAAGCCTGCCGCGAGTAAGTCAGAGGAAGGAGGATTGGGAGGGAGGAGGTCTCAGTTGCAGCCATGCTGAATCACGGTTGCTGATCAGGGTCCCTCACGGGGCTACTGGGAGAACCTAGAGAGCAGCGCCAGTTCCCGGGTGCATGCACAGTTTGGTGGCTACTAACCCTGCCGGGCCTCCCACAATGGAGGGCGAAAGGTACGTATGTGTGTAAGTGTGGTGCGTGCAGTATGCATGTGTAAGCAAACATGAGCTTAAGGTGTAACCACCGACATTTGTTTGCATCAGCTAGGCAGGCTTGCAGATCCTGGCAACTGCAGAATCCCAAAGCAGAGTGAGGGCAGAAAAGTCTCTTTGGAAACCTTCCTCTTCCAGGGCTCAAAGCTCCAGAGACCCTGCTCCTGCCAAGGAAAGCCTGGGTTTGCTGGGCAGTGGAGCATATGAAAAGAAGGAACTTCCTGGCTTGTGTTGGGAATAGTGCCGTCTTGAACCGGGATTGCCCTTTTCAGGGAGGCGTTCCCATTCCCCACAGTGTCTGTCTTTGGTGGGGGGATTTGATGGCATTGTGGGGGGCTGGCCTCTGAGAGGGCACTTGCCCTCTCACACCTAGTTGTTTGAATCTTCAAGAACCATGTCAAGTGGCTGGCTTTCCTAACACCCGGGTCTGCTCTGTGCATGTTCATGGACACTGGCGTCTTTGCTGGTGTGGGTAAAGGAGAATACCCAGTCAGATGGCATTTGCTCACAACCCGTTCGGTCTGTATCAAAAAGTTTGAGAGATGCCGCGAGCTCTGTGTCTTCCAGGCACCTTGTTTCTTCCACCATGAACTTTTAATGATGTAGGAACCAAGTGAAGGCACTTAAGTACCAGGGTTGAGCAGGAATGAGCTGGCCAGGGTTTGTCTCGAGGTAAGCAGGAGTACAGGCAGATTTTGCTTATCTGAGGAGCTGATCTTCCCCTTGTGAAGGGGCTCGGTGCAGGGCCAAGTTTGGCAGACTCTGGAGCAGAAGTCTGTCCTTCATGCCACCACCTCCTCATCCGTGGGTTGGTACTGAGGACGGGCTTTACCATTTTCCTCGAGGAGAGAGGATCCCAGGGAGAGGCCAGAAGGCTTCCCCTCTAAGTTGTGAGTTGCCGGTTACATGGGAACAGGCTCCACCAACCCCCTGCCATTGCGGTTAGAGAGTACTTTGACAAATGTGCACAGCTTGTCCTGAGTCGGGCGTGAGAGCTGGTGTGGTTCATTTCACTCTCCCATCTGAAAAAGCCTTAGACATCAGTGCTTCCTGATAGTCCCACGTCCGGGAAGAGTCTAGGCCACTGGTCCTCAACCTTCTTAACGCTGAGACTGTCCCTCATGTTGTGGTGACCCCCCTGAACCTCCCAAATCCTTGAATTATTTTCATTACTTTGTAATTAATGTTGCTACTGTTAGGAATCGGTGTTTTCCGATGGTCTTAGGTGACCCCTGTGAAAGGGTTGTTTGACCCCCCAAAAGGGTCATGACCCACAGCTTGAGAACCACTGTTGTAGGACTTTTTAGACCATGCTCCTTGCAGTCTTTTTCTGGGCTCTCTTCAAAACAGGAGCACCCTGAACAACGGGACATCCAGAGGCCTTGGGACAGAGGTGGACAGTGTCCTTGCCTTCTCTCAATGGCTTGATAGCTGGCAGAGGGAAGGATCGAGGAAAGGAAGTGTAAGGCTCTGGATCATGTCCGCCTACATGACCCACAGCATACTGGGCTGAGAGGCTGGCACAAAACTGCCCCATCTGAGCTTTCGGGGGCAGCGGTAGCGCCCACAGCTCAGCGTTCCTATATTGAAGAGTTCTCCTTCACCTGGTCTGCGAGGGGAGCTGATGTCTGTGGCTTCTGAGTACCCATTTGATTCTCATCGAGTAGAGCTGAGAATTTCCAACATTCACCAGGCTGCCCAGACCATTACTTTTGTCCCTGCCCTAGGGACAGTTTACAAACCAACCATACAAGTCGCCTTCGATTTGTCTCCTGTCTCCCAGCTCTCTCTCTGAAGCATCCCTCTTCACCCACCAAGAGCTACGCTGCGTCACGCTCACATGCCTCCTCTCCCCTCACAAATCCTCCGTTCTCAGAGTTCTTTTGGCTCATCTCTTCCCATTTTGTTTTGGGGGAAAACTCACTTTTTTAGTCCTCATTGATGTTCTTACATAAAAACTTCCTTTTTTGGAACGTGGGGTGGGGATGCTGAGATAGAGGGTCTCTATGTAGCCCTGGCTGTCTTGGAACCCATTATGTAGACCAGGTTGGCCTGGAACTCACAGAGATCTGCCTACCTCTGTCTCCAGAGTGCTGGGATCAAAGGCCCGTGCCACCTCACCTGGCTAAACCTCTTGTTCGTATTTTAGACCTGAATGATAGGCCCAGCAGGTCTTTTTGTGTTTCTGTTTCGTTTGACTCACAGGTCCTCAGACTTGGTGATATGCCCTCATCTAAGGATGGTGGCTTATGCTTTTTTTTTTTTACTGTATGGCTCCATAGACAGCGGATGCTGGGAAGTAGTTTTCTAGTTAACTAATAACAAGTTTTATTAATTCTTTGAGACTTTCTTACAGTGTATCTTGATTCTATTCATTTTCCCTTCCTCATTCAGCTTCTCTCTCTCTCTCTCTCTCTCTCTCTCTCTCTCTCTCTCTCTCTCTCCCCTCTCCTCTCTTCTCCTCTCCTCCCCTCCCTTTCTCAACCACCTGAGTCCAGTTGGTGTTACCCAGTTACTGTTGGCGTGAGGTTAGTATACCAGGTATTACACCATTAAAACTGACTCCTTCTCTCCTGGCAGCTATCAGATGCTAGTATCTCCCCAGCTACTGGTGGACTTTGCGGGTTCCCCGATGCCCCCGTTGGGATTTTGTCTGGGCGTTCGTAGATCTCATGTGTGCCGTCATAACTGCTGTGAGTTCATGTGCAGCCAACCTCATCTCTGGGAAAGCTCAGTTCCCTTGAAGCCCTGAAGCCCTCCACCAGCTCTGCTCTTGTGCCCTTCCCAGCCCGCCTTCCACAAAGATGCCTGAGCTCTGGGAGGAGAGGCTATGACACAGATACCCTGATCTCTCTTAGTCTCTGCATCTCTACCTTAACTGGTGACTTCTGGGAGCAACTCTATAGAGTGAGAAAAGAGATGGAAACCTTTGATATCCTTGGCTCCCTGGACATTCCTGGCTCCCTGGACAACCTTAGCTACCAAGCTGGTTATCTCAGTCTCACTGGAAATGCTTCCAGATGAAGGAAAAGATGGATGTAGTTTTAGTTTGTAAGTTTCCTGGAAACCAAGGCTGAAAGCTAAGTGATTGACCCAGGTCACGAGTCCAACCTCCAGGGACCAGAGAAGTCTCTGCATCTCGTGCCTGTTCCATATTTAACCCACCGAAACGTAATTGGGGCTATTTTTAACCATTAAGGCATTTCAGCCAAGAGGTTTCTATGAATTATTTTCTTTCTTTGCTATGAGGGTACAAAAGTACTTTTTACCTTGAAATATTGGTAGAAAGCCTGGCTTTCGGAGGAGCAGGCTTAGTACAGTGGAGTGTTTTACAAGCCGGATGACCTTGTGTGTATCACATCTTTACTGAACTATTTTTTTATATGTAAAGGGAACAGTGACGTTATTCTTTGTGGGGTTGGTGGGAAGGTGAAATGAGGCAGTGTGTGTGCAGTATCTAGTATTTCTTTTATTGGCCTGGATGGCAGCTGATGTTGTTCCTGGAGCCCCTGCTTCTGTGCTATGCCCTGAGGGGCTAACAAAGCCTTTAGGATTTTCCTGTGTCAGTTTCCAAAGCAGATTATGTGGGTCTGTTCGCACAGGGACAAGGTGGGGAGAGTGCACTTAAGTTATCTCTGCACAGTAAGGCGCCTCACAAGGCTTCACATTTCTTGTTTTTATTATTATTGCTGTTGTTGTTGAAGACTCACAGGGTTTCATATCTCATAATTATTATTGTTGTTGTTGTTGTTTTGTTTTGTTTTCCAGACAGGGTTTTTCTTTTTCTGTGCAACAGCCCTGGCTGTCTGAGAACTCACTCTGTAGACCAGGCTAGCCTCAAACTCAGAGTTCTGCCTGCTTCTGTCTCCTGAGTGCTGGGATTAAAGGCATGTACCACCATGTCTGGCAATTATTATTATTATTATCATTATTATTTAGATTTATTATGTATGCAGTGTTTTGCCTGCATGTATGCCTGCAGGCCAGAAGAGGGCACCAGATCTCATTACAGATGGTTGTGAGCCACCATGTGGTTGCTGGGAATTGAACTCTGGACCTCTGGAAGAGCAGACAGTGCCCTTAACCGCTGAGCCATCTCTCCAGCCCTTATTATTATTATTATTTTTTTTTTTAAGGTTTCCAAGAGATCTATTTTTACCCTCCTTTATTGATAGCATGTGACACATAGGTGGGTGTGAGCCGGATGCTCCTTGCTCAGGCTAAGCCCCCAACAAGAGCTGTAGAGTTGTGCCTCCTCTGACACCTTCCTGAGCTCTCCAGCTCTCTGATGGTCTTCCAGATTTAGATGAGAAGATCTCCAGTCTTCCCATGCTAAATCTTCCTCCATGGGGTGGTCGCTAAAGCTTTAGGAGCGAGTGAAGAAAAGAGATTTGGGGGCTCATTTTCTCCCCTCCTCTCTGTCACCCCCTCTCAAACACCAAAACTGACAGTTGCCCTTGCTATTGGCATTTTATTTCAGATTTGAAAATCAACCTTGTGGATGGATTAAAACAAATTTTCCACTTGCAAGGTAAATCCAATTCATAGCAACAGAAAGTGAAATGTTTGCCAGCGGGGTAGAAAAAAAGGGAGTAGGTACTGCCTCACAGGTGTGGGAAGATACACTGTAGTGACCGATAGTGGTGCAGGTCAGACAGCAATTCAAATGGACTTCATGATAAAAATTATAAATTTTGTGGTGTATGCTACACACAGACAATCCAGGCAAAGACACACAGTGATACACACACAGATACACACACACACACACACACACACACACACACACACACCCCTACCTACTACAGACAGGCAGTGGCTGCAGAGAAAAGCATCTTTTGGAAGAGTTGTCATCAAAAGAGAAGCTGTCTGTTCTTTTTATCTTCGATTTCGTGGCTTTCATCCCAGACAGGGTAGGTGGGCTCCTGCTTGAGAAGGCTTTCAGGTACAACTCTGCTGTGACCGCCTGTGAGCTGTCCTCAAAGGATGGGTGTTCTCAGCTGGCTCTCATGGCTGGGAGCCTGTGGCTGTGCTCCAAGGAGCTGCTGTGTGTTTGCCCTTGATCTGAGAACAGCGGCTAGGCCAACAGGGAGGAGGAAGCCAGAGTTGCCTCCCTGAATGCTGAAGTTCGCACCAACAGGTAAAATGTCGATGAGGCCCAGCGTAGGACACAGGTCTAGCACCATAACATCAATCACTTTCTATTCCGATTTCTGCTGAGAGCCCCTTAGCCCTCTCCTGGACCTAAAAGTCATGGTAGACTCGTGTGAAGAAAGTTCTGGGCTCCCACACCTCCTGAAACAGCTCATCATTAACAGCGGTGACAATGGAAATCAAATGTGCCATTTTGGACTTTTTTTTTTTTTTTTTTGGTAAAAAAATCTCTTTAATTAAAAAAATGTACACATTGACACTTATGGCTTAACCAGAATAATTTTTGTCCAATTAAAAAATATATTGAGGTCAAAACAGAAGACTGGTGTATATATAATGTATGGATTTTTTTTTTTAAAAAAATAAGGTCTTGAACTTTTTTTTCTCAATGTGTAAAGGGAACACAGCAAAAGGGGCCTTTTCACTTCACACCCAGATTTGGCTTCTTAGGGTTTCTTCGTCAAGTTTTAGATTGTTAGGCCAGTTCAGGCAAGAACACTTTTCTGTGCGCGTTCCAGATCACCTGCTTTATTTGATGACATCCCCGCTATGGAAATGACCTATTTTTTTTTTTTTTTTTAAGTTTCTAGATGATCCCTCAAAGTAGGTTACATTGAACAGACCAGTGAGAAGCCGTGTAAAAAGCACTTTGAGGGTGCTGTGTTCTAAGGTTTTTATGTTGTTGTCATTATGTAAGTTCAGGGAATCTTAGGATGGAATATATAACTGCAGATGATCTGTGAAGATCCCAGTGAAGTGGAAAGTCAGTTATGTCAAACGATGTTTTGCTGAAGCAAACATGTGAAAAAAATGCATGATGTTCAGAAGGAGTAGAAATATGACCCCACAATGGACGACTCTGGATGGTCTTGGCACACCTTGCCATCCCTTACTGGTCATCATTCGTCGTGACTCTATTACGGCGTGTTCTGGAGGCCTCTCGCTGCTTCTGCCCAGCAGAGTGGCGTCAGCTAACACAGACACTCGGTGTCTTGCTGAGGCAAGACCTGTGGGAGAGCACCTGATGGTGGATAGGACTCAACAGACAGTAACATGGCTGGCATAGCCAGCTCTCCAATGGCTGCGTTGGTCTCGCATCTTTGCTGATCTTCACTTCGTTGAGAGAGGCACGGCAGAGAACTTCTGGCTTCTCTGCTGGTCCTGGTCGCTCTTGCCAACTCGGCGGAGGCCTGGCTGTTTCTGCTGGGTCATGCCACCACTGCTGATTCGTGTTTACTGTTCTGACAATTAAAGATTAAAGTGGCCCCAGGAAACTACTTCTAAACAACATACAACAGAGACTCGAGGCTTCTTCTGGATCGACCTACTGTGGCTGATTTGTAAATGGTGCTTACACGTAGACCATGCTGCTGCTGATCCATGGAAACTAAACTGCTAACACCCTAACAGCACAAATTAGATTTATTCCAAACGACTATTCTAAATAGGTCAGTCTTCCATATCTTATCAACCTTTCTTTTCCAGTACCTCTGGTGGGTAGTGTGCTCTAGGTTAAAACATTTGAAAACCCCCATCAAAAATAAGTTTTAAAAAATCTAAGCCTACACTTAGGCTAACCTTCCCTTTTGAAAAAAAAATATTTGTTCAATTTTATTGTGTGTGTATGAATATTTGCTTACATGTGCGTTTGTGTACTGAGTGTATCCCCGTTGCCCTTGGAGGTCAGGAGAGAGTTTCACGTCCCCAGGAACTGGTGGTGTAGAGGTTGGAAGCCACCATGTAGGTGCTGGGAATTGAACCTGGGTCCTCTGGAAGAGCAACCAGCGCTCTTAACCACTGGGCCATCTCCCCAGCCCCTTGCTTTCTCTTTAACTTGTGAATGTACACCATGGCCTCTGTCATAGTGGCATACACAGTGAGGTCAACTCTCTCCTTTAAGCCTAATGGAAGCTTGGCTTCCCGAAAGTCACAGCACAGGAGTGTCTCTCTCCTTGCCCAATTCTGAGTCTTTATGAACTCAAGTGTTTTATGTCTTTATATAACTTGTTCATTCCATCCTAGTTTTTAGGGAAGTCATAGATTTGGCCTTCAGGAAGGTGATCTAGTAACACCTTCTCTCGAAGTCGGTCACGGAGGAGGGTGTAGTAGACATGGCAGCAACTACCAACAGCTTTCATGATCATGGCTGACTCGTGGGAAGGGCTGACAAGTCCAGACAAATTAGTATTATGTAGGATTTTCTGGACATTTTCCAGTGTCAGGAGATCATGGCATGTTCTGAGGATAACGGATGTAAGATGCTTTAGTGTGGTCAACGTGCCATACATATTGGCTGGCCTACTGCCCCCTGGGAATTGTAGTTTTCCCATGCATATCCAGTATGTGTCTATGTGGGTTATTTCACAGCATCATCCTGATGCTGGGATCCGGGTGATCTGATGACAGAGTATGTAGCTTATGTGTAAATGGAGTTACTTGATGGTAGAGTTTCCGGAAGCCTGGATTCTGGTGACTACACATACTCATCAGCCAAGAGGTAGACATCTTGGTGGTTGCTGGCTTGAACTTTAGGATTGGGATTACTTCCTGGATTTGTAGTTTGTCAAGGTCTCATGGGTTCAGAAATAAGATCTTTTGACTTTATTTTATTAAGTCTGTGTGTTTTGCCTGTATGTATGTCTATACACAAGTGTGTTTGGTGCCCTTAAGGACCAGAGGAGGGTGTTCGATCTCTTGATTGTGAGCTGCCATGTGGATCTGGGAATTGAACCTGGGTCCTCATCAGTGTTAAGTGTGGAACCATCTCTCTATCTTGAAAAATAGACTGATCCCAGACTTGGAGAAGCAGAATCTTGCTGATGACCTCACGAAAACCTAACATACAATGGGCAGCGTGTCTGCCATTAACCTGTAGTTAAACTGGACCTAATGTACAATAGACAGTGTGTCTACCATGGACCTATAGTGAAACTAGCACGGTATTACTGACAGCGGCCACTGTTCTCATTCTCTGAAGGGGACCCTGCAGGAGGTACCGGAGGCCAACTTGGTCCAAAGACTGTGTATTAATCAGGGTTCTCTAGAGTCACAGAACTTATGGGCAGTCTTTATATAGTAAGGGAATTTGTTGATGATTTACATACAGTCTGTAGTCCAACTCCCCAACAATGGTCAGCAGCAGCAGCAGCTGTGAATGAAAGTCCAAGGATCTAGCAGTTGCTCAGTCCCACAAGACAAGCAAGTGAAGAAGAGCGAATCTTCCTTCTTCCAATGTCCTTATGTAGGTCTCCTGCAGAAGGTGTGGCCCAGATTAAAGGTGTGCACCACCACGCCTGGATCTGGGACTTGCTTTGTCCCAGGCTGACCTTGAACTCAGAGATCTCCTGGCCCCAGTCTCCCGGGATTAAGGGCGTGTACTACTTTGCCTGGGACTAATCGAGGAAGCACATAGCTCCATTTATTTGCAGCTCTCTGCTGAGCACCCGTCACTTGCTAGGCATTAAGACAATGGAGCTAAGGGGCCATCTTGGTTCTCAAGGAGTCGCACTTCATGAAGCTGCTCATTCAGGAAATTTGGGACTCAGTTATTCAACTTGGCTCTTATGAAAATTAAATAACGTAAATAAATTATATTACAGTGTTCAGAGCTTCCAGATCTCACATTTTACTCTCATTTAGGCCTCTGGATCGGTCTGTTGTGTCTCACAGGAAATGACTGTACACCCGAGCAATAGCGGGAAGTCTCAAGGAGGGATGATTTACAGTATGGCAAACAATAAATAACTGTGATTAATCCAGAGTGCCTTCCCCTTGTCCGGATATAACACTGACCAGCACACACTATGTGGGACAAGAGATCATCATAGCAGAGACAGGAAGAGCTCTTCAGAAGCCAACTGGTCAAGCTGCCTGGTAGGGAAGGCTTATAGCTAGTCACGGGACGATCTGGGACTGAGACGTAGGAGAGACAAGGTGGTGATAGACATGTACTTTACCAAGCCACAGAGCATCAAGCATTTAGGCTAAAGCAAATATGTTATATGGTAGTGAAGCGTCTCTGGGCAATGGCAGGACTGTGAAAGACCATGGTTGTTCTCTGAGGTTCATTCTGAACCCTGTGAGGAATGAGGAGGAGGCCATGTTGCATTGGTGAAGGAGGCAATGGTGGGAACCCAGGCAGTAGATGAGCTGGAAGGGAGGCTGAGGCAACAGCAGCCAGGAGAAGGAGATCGTCCAGAGCGGAGATGACAGAGGACATGGAATTAGAATTGTGGATGCATGTAACAGGTGTGTGCATGAAACGAGCTGTGAGGGACCCAGTTTCTGGCCTGGATAGGTGTGCTCCTATTTGCTATGTCTTGTGAGGCAGTGAATCCAGAAGGAAACCCAGCTTGAAAGAGGGCAGTTTGGGATGTGTGTGGACTCACGTAACAGTAGGGGAGAAGACAAGCTGGCTGTGGGCTTAGGGG
This sequence comes from Rhynchomys soricoides, assembly GCA_019843965.1. NCBI lineage: Eukaryota > Metazoa > Chordata > Mammalia > Rodentia > Muridae > Rhynchomys > Rhynchomys soricoides. Next base: position 2,526,664 of record JADRCH010000062.1, read on the forward strand.
TTTAGGGGAGGTGGGGGACTCTAGAGAGGCACGGCCATAACATTTATCTTCTTTCTTCTCTCTCTCTTTTTTTTTCGAGACTAGGTTTCTCTGTGTAGTCCCTGTCCTGGAACTCGCTCTGTAGACCAGGCTGGCCTCGAACTCAGAAGTCCACCTGCCTCTGCCTCCCAAGTGCTGGGATTAAAGGGGTGAGCCACCACTGCCCAGCTAGAGTGTATATCTTTTGTGTATAGTTTTATAATAGTTTCTGTGTATTCATTCATAGTTGAGCCTCGAGGCCTACTCCACCGTCAGTGTCTGTAGTTGTTTGCGGTGGTTCAGTCAGGTGCCTAGTCTGCTTTACTATCTAACACTTGTAAGGACAAATGATAGGTTTTTAGCTCTGAACCCACCTGTAACATGCAACGATGGCCTGCTGTATTATGACCCCATACCAGGTAGGCAGTGTTGGGGGGTACTAACCAGAGAAAACTGCTCAGACACGGGTTTAGGCCAATAGAAAGTCTTTACTAGCCAGCTTATGGCTCTACTGGGTGTTCAGGATCCCAGGGTAGCCCCGAGCCTTCCTCAAGATGAGCCTTAAGCACAGAAGCCATGTCCCTTGTTGACAAGGACAGTTAGCCAGAAGCCAAAAAGCAAGGTTAGTCTGTTTAGTGACGTTTCTAGAACGGTTTTGGCGGTGGTGGTGCTGTTTGATCTGAGTTTTACAGTCTGAATGGAACTTCTACCAGGGAGTCATTCGTGCAAAGGTCTGGGCCTTGTTACAGCAGACAGCCCTTGGACACGTGGGCTTTGCCTGCCAGTATGCTGGATCTGGTGTCAGGGGACGGTGACTAGATAAGTGATAAAAAATAAGAAATGTTCACACAGAGCCGTGTTCTATGTACCAGTTGGATCACACGCTAGAAAAACGGTAGGAATTTAGGAAGAGAGGAGTCGGGGCTGATATTGCAAGGGCTGCCTAGAGGAGGCATAACTGAGGTGGTCCTCACAAGGCTGCCTAGAGGAGGCAAAGCTGAGGTGGTTCTCACAGAGGAGGCATATGCAGGTCAAGCTACTGGAAAGGGAGGGACAGTGGGCAGTTCCTACACAGCACATAACAGTACTCAGTCAGTGTGTGAGTAAGCCAGGTCAGGATGGCGATTAGGGTTCAGTTCAGGTGTGTGTGTGTGGTGCCTGGAGACTAGGCAAGAATTGTGACTTTAGGTTGAGGATTTTTGAGATTATTTTACTGCAGCAGTTTTTGAAAGACAATTTTTTTTTTTTTTTTGGTGCAAGGTTTCTCTGGGTAACCATCCTGGGCTGTCTGTCACTTGCTCTGTAGACCAAAGACATCTGCCTGCCTCTGCTTCCCCAGGGTTAAAGGCATGTGCCACCACACCCAGCTCTTAAAAGACACTCTTACATGACCAGTAAATACATAGAGCAAATGGCCACTGTAAAGACTCCTGTGGGCCATGTGGATAGGACTGACATGACCCCACTCACCTTTCAGAAGATCGGTCAGGCAAGGTATGCAGAAAACCCTTGAGAACAAACATCCACTGTAGGGGCATCAGGTGGAGGCCCATTCAAAACACTGAAGAAGACACACAGAAGGCTCAAGAGGGGCGGGACAACCACATCTGTCCCTTTCTGAGGCTCGGCTGTCTTATCCTGACTTTTTTTTTTTTTTTTAAACATTTATTTACTTATTTTATGTGAGTACAGTGTAGCTGATTCAGGCACACCAGAAGAGGGCATCAGATCTCATTACAGTTGGTTGTGAGCCACCATGTGGTTGCTGGGAACTGAACTCTGGACCTCTGGAAGAGCAGCCAGTGCTCTTAACCACTGAACCAACTCTCTAGCCCTTATCCTGACTCCTTGAATGGAATCAGCGGACACCCGGGAGAAACACATACAGCCAACTGTCATCCTTCCTTTCTCTGAGCCCTTGAGAGGTGCTTAGCCTGTGTTTGTAAAATATTTATTTATTTTTTTAAATGTGTGTGTGTGTGTGTGTGTGTGTGTGTGAGTGTGTGTATGCATATGCATTCTGCTGTTGATGGAGACCAGAAGATGGCAGCAATTCCTTGGAGCTGGAATGTCGGGAGGTTGTGAGCTGCCTGAGGCAGATGCTAGGAACAGAACTCTAGTCCTTTGCAAAGCAGCGAGAACACTTGACCGCCGAGTCAACTCTCCAGCTCCAGTCCTTGGCCTTTTTGCCACTTGGGCTAAAGGAATTATTCACTGCATCGATGTTGGCTCACACAAGGGAGTTGACTAGAAACAGGACAGTGTGTGAAATTAATTGCTGGGTCAGGTCCTTAGTCATTTGATCACATGCATTAATTGGATGTGTTCTAAGTCGGATGAAGCTTATGCAGTAAATGGCTTAGATGGCTATTTCTTTTGGATTCATACATGATTGGTTACCCAATTTACTCTTCACTATGGTCTGATTCAGATTCAGTGTCACGAAACTTTGGACACTGGGGTACAGAGCCAGAGCTTCAGGTCTGAGGGGAAGGGGACAGATAAACTGATCTGGGAGGGATTTGATAGGCGGTGTACCCTTGCCAGTTCATGAAACCTAGAAGGCTGAGTCTCTTTAGACTGTGTCTAAGTGGGTGGGAAAGTGTGGCCATAGACCCCGGACTTGAACAAGAGAGTTGCAGCATGACTCAACATGGCCTTATGCTTTGTAGGTGAGAAGAGAGGGTCCACCAGCCTTATTTGGGGGTCGTGAGCCAGAATGATGCAGTGCTGTTGAGTGATAAACTATATCTGGGGAGAAAGATCTAGGGGAAGAAATGGCAGGGTCTAGTAATTCTGTCCCAGGGCAAGTATCCTAGGCTGAGGTACTCATGTGTCTATATGCATATGTACAATCATGGACACATGTATGTGTGCACTTAAGTGTATATGTATATGTACACTCATGTACATATGTGTGTGCACTCATGTACATACGTGTATACTCATGTACATATGTGTGTGTACACTCATGTGCATATGTGTGTGTA